>LR738715.1:164015499-164055815 GCA_902687465.1 Secale cereale
CCCCCCCCACCAGGAGCTGATGGTGGTCCATGGCGCGATGGCCGCGGTGCATGTTGACCTAGAGGAACACCTCTGTAGCGACCAGACCTCAAACAGTCTGATCTCCATGCATCAGTGTCATCCCTGGATCAGTAATGCTGACACGCATGGTACTCGAAGGATTTATAACAAAGTAGCAATCACACACTTATTACATCGATAGTCCAACGATGAATTTATTACAAAAATCATGGCTAAAGGCCATCTAACACGATAACAGCAGAAGGCTTGGAAGATAAGTGAGTCCATCAACTCCAGCGGCATCACTGAGTATAGAACCACGACCTAAAAGGGCATCTTACTTGTCGTCTGAAAAGTCTGCAACATGAAACGTTCCAGCCCGAAAAACGGGTCAGCACATGGAATATGCTGGCAAGGTAACACAAGAGATGCAATGATAATAAAGCTATACTATATGCAATATGGCTGGTGGAAAGCTCTATGGTTAAGTTTTTGCGTAAAGCCAATTTTTCCCTACTTCAAAGGAATGTATTTTAATTTAACTATCATGGTAGTTGAAACATTGTTGAGAAGATAGACATCCTCTCAACCCCAATTAAAAGTAATCATTAAACCCAACAAAATTAAATTAGAGTAACATGTTGAGATGCACATGAAAATCCAAGTACCAGATACTCAAGATGTCCATAACCGGGGACACGGCTAATCATGATCAGTTTGTACACTCTGCAGAGTTTTGTGCACTTTCCCCACAAGACTCGATCGCCTCCGTTTGGTTTCTCGCACGGCATGGTGTTTGAGAAACGGATGACCGAGACATAGTCTTTCAGAAGCGTTAGCACCTTACGATCGGGCGGACCGTACCAACCTACATCCCCTACATCTGCTAGTCCACCACTGTAAGAGTTCACACAACTTACTCATACTATGCTAGAGCCCATAATAGCATTGTGGTTGCACACGGAAGTTTCTAGTATGAATAATCTCATGATCCCTTTGAGCCCGGGTGGCGGTCCAAAAGAAAAACAGGCAATCCTGGAATACCCAGGTGCCTCAATCCACCCAGATGTGTGTTAAAGTTGCCACCTTAAGTTGAACCATTAATTAACAACTCACATCTGTCATGGATTTCACTCAAACCCAAACCACGTCTACGAGCATAGCATGTCCTATCAGCAAACGTAGAGTAACTCCCAAGGGTTTGAATGTAATGCAGGTAATAGGTTCTACCTCAAACTACTTCCCAATCCCACAATTTAATTGATCCTACTCATGCAATGTGTGAGGGGTTTGACTAATGCAATGAAAACTGGGTAATTGGAAAGCATGATCAAAGTGTTACTTGCCTTGCTGATGATCCGCAAAACCTAGAGACTCAAAGTAGCAAGCGGCGCACTCCGGGTACTCTATCGCAATCAAACAACAAGCATACAATAAGTACTTAACTAATGCACGGGTAAAACTCAAATAAGAGATCTAACCAGAAAGTTCAACTTAAGAACTCCGGTTTGCAAAAAGAATCAACTCGAAAGAAGCAACGAAACTCAAACTTCAAAAGAAACGAGCTCCGGATTACTAGTTGGCCTAAAGTCAAATTTTACAGTACCCAAAACTTTTTTAAAGTTGGTTAAACGTCAAGAGGGCTTCGAGACGAAGATCTGGGATTTTGAATCACCTGATTCCGACTCTCGAGCGAAAAGAAAAACGCAAAACAAGATCAGGGCAGAAATCACGATTGGAAAAATCGCGGATAAAATTCCCCAAAAAAGAAAAACGACAAACAGGCTAACGAACGAACGTTCGCTGTCTGCGATTAACTAATGAAAACCATTCGTTAAAACGAACGTACGGACGAACGTTCGCTATTTAACTAAATAGACGAAAAACAGATCTAAACCGAAAAAACAGATCTAGGTTTTTTTTTTATAAAACCGATCTGATCCTTTAAAGAAAAAAAATGAGGCGGCTTCTACCTCGAGTCCGGAGGCGGAGGCTCCGGCAAGGGGCGGCGGGGAGGCGGGTCCGGCGAGGGGCGGCGGCGGCGGCGTCCGGCGAGGGGCGGCGGCGTCGGCGGCCGGTCCGGTGAGGGGCGGCGGCGGCGGCGTCCGGCGAGGGGCGGCGGGGCGGCGTCGTCGTCGACTGCGGCGGGCGGCGGCGGCGGCGGTGGTGGCTAGGGCGGCGGCGGCTAGGGTTTTCGCGCGGGGGCGGGCTGGGCGATGTAGGGCCGGCCTGGCGCTATATAAAGCCCTGAGTCCCGGTCCGGTACGATGCTAAGTCGGTTTCCGTTTTTTTTTCTTTAAAGAATCCCGGCGCAGTAAAACTAACGAAGTAAATATCAAACGGACTCCAAAATTCCCGAAATATATTTTCGCCGTCCTCTAGTAATATTTAGGACAAGGTGAACATTTTTCCCGGACCTAAATGCAATTTTGAAAAACGCGTATTTTTCCTATGCCAATAAATCCGAAAATAAATCCAGAAAAATACCAAAAGTGATTTTAATATTTTTCCTCCAATATTTCTATTATTTTGGAGAAGTCATATTATCTCCGCTCATTTATTTTATTTAGAAATATTTTTAGGAGAGAAAAATAATTAGAATCACACTGTCCTCGTACCGGTATTCGAGCGAACCCAAATACGAAAACGGTAAAAATCCCCAACTCTCTCCGTAGGTCCTTTAGTTGCTTAGAATTTCGAGGAACTCCACGAACAAAATGCAAAAATATGCAAATGCAATTATGATCTATGAATAACATTCCAAATTGAAAATTTGGGATGTTACAAACCTACCCCCTTAGAATGAATCTCGCCCTCGAGATTCGGCTTGGCTAGAGAATAGGTGTGGGTGGTCCTTGCGTAGATCATCTTCTCGTTCCCAGGTGGCTTCTTCCTCGGTGTGGTGACTCCACTGAACTTTGCAAAACTTGATAACCTTGCTACGGGTAACTCTACTCGAAAATTCGAGAATCTTAACGGGCTTCTCCTCGTAGGTCAGGTCATTGTCCAACTGAATTGCTTCTAGGGGTACTGTGTCTCTAAGCGGTATATCGGCCATCTCCGCGTGGCACTTCTTCAGTTGCGAAACGTGAAACACGCCGTGCACTCCTGACAATCCTTCGGGCAACTCCAACTTATAGGCAACCTCTCCCATGCGTTCCAAAACACGGTAAGGTCCCACAAATCTCGGGGCTAACTTCCCTTTAACTCCGAAACGTTTAACTCCTCGTAGAGGCGATACCCTCAAGTACGCTCTGTCTCCGATCTCATAGTCTATCTCCTTGCGCTTCGAGTCGGCGTAACTCTTCTGCCTGGACTGAGCTACCTTCAGTCTATCTCGGATTAACTTTACTTTCTCCTCAGACTCTTTGATTAAGTCTGGTCCAAACAACTGTCGGTCTCCAACTTCGTCCCATGACAATGGTGTTTGGCATATCCTTCCATATAATGCCTCGAACGGCGCCATCTTCAAACTGGCCTGGTAACTGTTGTTGTATGAGAACTCCGCGTAAGGCAAGTTGTCATCCCAACTAGATCCATAATCTAATGCACAGGCTCTCAACATATCCTCCAGAATCTGATTGACTCTCTCCGTCTGTCCATCGGTCTGCGGATGAAACGCTGTGCAGACATACAATTCTGGTCATGTATATCTTAGCCAACTTCGCACTGGTATATGTGGTTTTCACCGGGATAAAGTGGGCTACCTTCGTCAATCGGTCTACTACTACCCAGATTGAATCATACCCTGCCTTGGTCCTGGGCAATCTGGTGATAAAATCCATACCAAGCTTCTCCCACTTCCATTCAGGAATTGGCATAGGTTGTAGCAATCCTGCTGGCTTCTGATGTTCTGCCTTTATTCTTTGGCATACATCGCAAACTGCTACATACTCCGCAATATCCTTCTGCATACCGGTCCACCAGAAAATATCCTTCAAATCCAAATACATCTTAGTATTTCCTGGGTGAATCGAGTATGGTGAATCATGGGCCTCCTGTAAAATCAACTTCCTAATCTCCGGGTCATTGGGCACATAGATTCGATCCTCAAACAACAAGGTGTCGTGCTCATCCTCACGAAAACCTTTAGCTTTTCCTTCGCTCATCCTCTCCTTTATAGTGACAATCTCCTTGTCAGCTTTCTGAGCTTCTCTGATTTTATCCATCAAGGTAGACTGGATTTCTAGTGTTGCTACATAGCCTCTCGGAACTATCTCCAAACGTAGTTCTCGTAGGTCCTCGGCTCACTCCTTTGGAAACTCTTCCATCATTAGGGTATTGACATGGCTCTTACGGCTTAGCGCATCAGCTACTATGTTAGCCTTTCCCGGGTGATAATGCAATCTCATGTCATAATCCTTAATGAGTTCCAGCCATCTCCTTTGCCTAAGATTCAACTCCTTCTGAGTGAATATATACTTCAGACTCTTGTGATCCGTATATACTTCAAAATGGTTTCCTATGAGAAAATGTCTACACGTCTTCAACGCATGCACTACGGCTGCTAACTCCAAATCGTGGGTGGCATAGTTCATCTCATGAGGTTTCAGTTGTCGTGAAGCGTACGAAACAACTCTTCCTTCCTGCATAAGAACTGCTCCAAGTCCTCGACTTGAAGAATCGCAGTACACCTCATAATCCTTATGTTGTTCTGGCAGAATCAACACAGGGGATGATACCAACCTTTTCTTCAACTCTTGGAAACTAGTCTCACATTCTTCGGTCCAACTGAACTTGGTTTCCTTCTTCAACAACTCCGTCATTGGCTTTGCAATCTTCGAGAAATTCTCGATAAATCTCCGGTAGTATCCTGCGAGTCCAAGAAAACTCCGGATCTCTCCAACGGTCGTCGGTGCTTCCCAATTGGTCACAGTCTCCACCTTGGCGGGATCTACTGCTATTCCTTCTCCGGATATAACAAGTCCGAGGAATCCAACTTCCTTCAACCAAAACTCACATTTGCTAAACTTGGCATACAACTGGTGCTCTCTAAGCTTCTCTAATACCAAAAGCAAATGTTCTTCATGCTCCTCTTCATCCTTCGAGAAGATCAAAATATCATCTATGAACACTACGACGAACTTATCCAAATACTCCATAAACACCTTGTTCATCAGGTTCATAAAGTAGGTCGGTGCGTTTGTCAGACCAAACGACATAACGGTATACTCATACAACCCATACCTAGTGGTAAAGGCCGTCTTAGGGATATCTTGCTCTCGAATCTTCAATTGATGGTACCCTGATCGCAGATCGATCTTAGAAAAGACCTTAGCTCCTTGCAATCTATCGAACAGATCATTGATCATTGTCAACGGATACTTGTTCTTGATCGTTACTTCATTCAATCCTCGGTAATCAACAACCATTCTTAACGATCCATCCTTCTTCTCCACTAGAAGTACTGGCAAACCCCAAGGCGAAGAACTTGGGCGTATGAATCCTTTGTCCAGTAACTCCTTAATCTGCTTCTTAATTTCCTCCCAATCCTTTGCGGGCATCCTATATGGTCTCTTAGAAATTGGCCCGGTGCCTGGCAAAAGTTCAATCAAAAACTCTATGTCTCTATCCGGTGGCATGCCAGGTAACTCCTCTGGAAACACATCCGGATAATCCTTCACTACTGGCACTTCCTCCTGTACAACTCTTGACAGGGAATTTAATCTACTCCTCTTTGACTCATGCCGGGATACATACTTGATCCTCTTCCTTCCGGCGTAGTAATCAAAATGGTCTTAATGGCACATTCAATATTCCCTTCATACTTAGATAACCAATCCATTCCTAATATCACATCCAGTCCTTGAGATTCCAATACTATTAGGTCCGAAGGGAAAATGTAATTACCAATCCTTAAGGGCAACTGATCACACCATGACTTAGCCATATACTCTGCTCCTGGTGAGGTTACTAACATGGGCGATCTAAGGGCATGGGTCGGCAGGTTATACTTATCCACGAATCCCCTTGAAATGTATGAATGCGATGCGCCAGTATCGAAAAGAACGAGTGCAATAAAGGTCTTAACTAAGAACTTACCTATGACTGCATCTGGTTGCTCCTCTACTTCTTCCACACTCACGTGGTTCACTTGGCCTTTGTTGAACGGGTTGGGCTTCTTCCCGGCGCTTCCAGGGCCGTTCCCATTCTTAACTTCTGGGCATTCATTAGTGTAATGTCCAGTCTTCCCGCACTTGTAACAAGTGACATGGCTAAAATCCCTCTTGGTGGGTGTGGATGGTGCAGGGCGGTTCTGGTTTCCATTGGCTCCATTCCCACTCCCATTACCATTGCCATTCTTGGTGCCATTGTGGTTGTGTGAGCTACTTCCTCCATGGGTATGCTGAAACTGTCCTACTGCTTTAGGGGTAAAGCGAGGCTTCTGCTGAGCTCCAGAATTATACTTCCCTTGCCCATACTTCCTCTTGCGACTCTCAATCTGTTGATGCTTCCTTTCAATCATCAGGGCTCGGTCAACCAATTCCTGATAGTTATTGAAAGTTGCCACCATCAGCTGTACACTTAGCTCATCATTCAGCCCTTCCATAAATCTCTCCTGCTTCTTGGCATCTGTAGCCACATCATCTGGGGCATAACGAGATAGGGTACTAAACTCATCCACGTACTGAGCCACAGTACGGTTTCCTTGGCGCAAGTTGCGAAACTCCTGCTTCTTCATACTCATGGTTCCAGCTGAGACATGGGCGGTACGAAAAGCTTGCTGAAACTGATCCCAAGTCACATTGGCTACAGGGTAAGTGGCTGTGTAATTCTCCCACCATGCTGCGGCTGGTCCAGACAACTGGTGTGCGGCAAATCGCACCTTCTCAGCCTCGGAGCAATTGGCGGTGGTCAAATCCCTTCCAATCTTGCGTAGCCAGTCATCAGCCACAATTGGTTCGATGCTGCTAGCAAACACAGGTGGTTGCAACCTTAAGAAACGTGTCAGGTTGTCCACAGGTGGTGGTGGTGGAGGGTTGTTGTTGTTGTTCTGGTTGTTCTGGGTGTTCTGGACAAGAAGTTGCATCAGGGTGTTCTGCTGCTGGATCAACTGGGTGAGCTCAGGGGGAAACTCGAATTCGCGTCTTGGAGGCATCTGATGGGTGTAGAGGGAAGAGATTATAATAGAATAGAGGTCTAAGGGAAAATCACTACCCATATGCACATGAGACAAACACACAATCATATCACACCAATCAATTTCAAACAAGGTCTTACAAATCTAACGATCGTTACAAAAGTGCTCTAAATCTAATACTTGGTGGTAAACTACTAGTCATAGGGTGGTCATCTAAAAATATTGGTCGGCAGAGGATTCCATAATATCTGCCCCAGCTTCATCTTCATAATCTTCATCCTTGCTATCCTCAGCTTCCGAATCCGTGTCATCTATGATGATATAGTCCTCCAGTGGAATCTCTTTGGGTTCTTCTCCCTCGTCTTCTTCTCCCATGAGTATCCCTAACTTCCGGGTCAAATCATCATTCTTCTCCACAAGTATCTTCATCTCCTCCTCATATCCGTTGCGTGTAGACTTGAGTTCTTCCTCTAACTCCAAATTCCTATTTAGGGCCTTCTTCAACTCTATCATCCCAGCACACGTCTGGTGCTCTTGGCGACGAATGTGGTGGTTGAACTCCTGGATGAATGATGCAATGGATATACCCTTGCTAGTGCTGATCATATCCCAATTCTCATCTCGGCGTCCACAAATCTGATAGATGGTGTCCTTTAACTTCTGCTTGTAGACTTCTCCAATCCTTCCCATAGCAATGTGGGCTGCCATACTCCTTCCTAGGCTCCATGTGGGTGCATTAAAGGAAAATGCTATGAGTGGGGTGACGGGTGCATACGTCCTTCCTGGAACTTGGGCTTGAATCAACCAGCGCTCCTCCTCAGGTAGAGTGGCATTGTAGGTTCCAGTGAAACTTGGTAATCCAATGTGTAGATATCTGGTGACCTCCTTCAGGTGTCGTCCAAAAGGCGTATCATCATCTGGTTGCATGAACTTGTGCTTTGCTTCCACCATCCTAAAGAATAGAAAAGATGAGGAGTCAGAAGAGAAAAGAGTGGAATGTGTTCTAGGGCTTGTCTTAGTGGTCGTGTCCTACAGTCAGCATGTGCTCTGATACCATCTTTGTAGTGACCAGACCTCAAACAGTCTGATCTCCATGCATCAGTGTCATCCCTGGATCAGTAATGCTGACACGCATGGTACTCGAAGGATTTATAACAGAGTAGCAATCACACACTTATTACATCGATAGTCCAACGATGAATTTATTACAAAAATCATGGCTAAAGGCCATCTAACACGATAACAGCGGAAGGCTTGGAAGATAAGTGAGTCCATCAACTCCAGCGGCATCACTGAGTATAGAACCACGACCTAAAAGGGCATCTTACTCGTCGTCTGAAAAGTCTGCAACATGAAACGTTGCAGCCCGAATAACGGGTCAGCACATGGAATATGCTGGCAAGGTAACACAAGAGATGCAATGATAATAAAGCTATACTATATGCAATATGGCTGGTGGAAAGCTCTATGGTTAAGTTTTTGCGTAAAGCCAATTTTTCCCTACTTCAAAGGAATGTATTTTAATTTAACTATCATGGTAGTTGAAACATTGTTGAGAAGATAGACATCCTCTCAACCCCAATTAAAAGTAATCATTAAACCCAACAAAATTAAATTAGAGTAACATGTTGAGATGCACATGAAAATCCAAGTACCAGATACTCAAGATGTCCATAACCGGGGACACGGCTAATCATGATCAGTTTGTACACTCTGCAGAGGTTTGTGCACTTTCCCCACAAGACTCGATCGCCTCCGTTTGGTTTCTCGCACGGCATGGTGTTTGAGAAACGGATGACCAAGACATAGTCTTTCAGAAGCGTTAGCACCTTACGATCGGGCGGACCGTACCAACCTACATCCCCTACATCTGCTAGTACACCACTATAAGAGTTCGCACAACTTACTTATACTATGCTAGAGCCCATAATAGCATTGTGGTTGCACATGGAAGTTTCTAGTATGAATAATCTCATGATCCCTTTGAGCCTGGGTGGCGGTCCAAAAGAAAAACAGGCAATCCTGGAATACCCAGGTGCCTCAATCCACCCAGATGTGTGTTAAAGTTGCCACCTTAAGTTGAACCATTAATTAACAACTCACATATGTCATGGATTTCACTCAAACCCAAACCACGTCTACGAGCATAGCATGTCCTATCAACAAACGTAGAGTAACTCCCAAGGGTTTGAATGTAATGCAGGTAATCGGTTCTACCTCAAACTACTTCCCAATCCCACAATTTAATTGATCCTACTCATGCAATGTGTGAGGGGTTTGACTAATGCAATGAAAACTGGGTAATTGGAAAGCATGATCAAAGTGTTACTTGCCTTGTTGATGATCCGCTAAACCTAGAGACTCAAAATAGCAAGCGGCGCACTCCGGGTACTCTATCGCAATCAAACAACAAGCATACAATAAGTACTTAACTAATGCACGGGTAAAACTCAAATAAGAGATTTAACCAGAATGTTCAACTTAAGAACTCCGGTTTGCAAAAAGAATCAACTCAAAAGAAGCAACGAAACTCAAACTGCAAAAGAAACGAGCTCCGGATTACTAGTTGGCCTAAAGTCAAATTTTATAGTAGCCAAAACTTTGTTCGAGTTGGTTAAACGTAAAGAGGGCTTCGAGACGAAGATCTGGGATTTTGAATCACCTGATTCCGACTCTCGAGCGAAAAGAAAAACGCGAAACAAGATCAGGGCAGAAATCACGATCGGAAAAATCGCGGATAAAATACCCCGAAAAAGAAAAACGACGAACAGGCTAACGAACGAACGTTCGCTGTCTGCGATTAACTACCGAAAACCGTTCGTTAAAACGAACGTACGGACGAACGTCCGCTATTTAACTAAACCGACGAAAAACCGATCTAAACCGAAAAAAAAAGATTTAGGGTTTTTTTTGTTTTTTTTTTTATAAAATCGATCTGATCCTTTAAAGAAAAAAAACGAGGCGGCTGCTACCTCGAGTCCGGCGGCGGCGGCTCCGGCAAGGGGCGGCGGGTCCGGCGAGGGGCGTCGGCGGCGGGGCGGCGGCGTCGGCGGCGGGTCCGGCGAGGGGCGGCGATGGCGGCGTCCGGCGAGGGGCGGCGGGGCGCCGGCGTCACCGGCGGCGGCAGGCGGCGGCGGCTAGGGTTTTCGCGTGGGGGCGGGCTGGGCGATGTCGGGCCGGCCTGGCGCTATATAAAGCCCAGAGTCCCGGTCCGGTACGATGCTAAGTCGGTTTCCGTTTATTTTTTAAAGAATCCCGACGTAGTAAAACTAACGAAATAAATATAAACGGACTCCAAAATTCCCGAAATAAATTTTTGCCGTCCTCTAATAATATTTAGGACAAGGTGAACATTTTTCCCGGACCTAAATACAATTTTGAAAAACGCATATTTTTCCTATGCAAATAAATCTGAAAACAAATCCAGAAAAATACCAAAAGTGATTTTAATATTTTTCCTCCAATATTTCTATTATTTTGGAGAAGTCATATTATCTCCGCTCATTTATTTTATTTAGATATATTTTTAGGAGAGAAAAGTAATTAGAATCACATTGTCCTCGTACCGGTATTCGAGCGAACTCAAATACGAAAACGGTATAAATCCCCAACTCTCTCCGTAGGTCCTTGAGTTGCTTAGAATTTCGAGGAACTCCACGAGCAAAATGCAAAAATATGCAAATGCAATTATGATCTATGTATAACATTGATCATTGAAAATTTGGGATGTTACAACCTCGCCTCCGCCGCCACCGCCGACATGGTGCAGGCTCTGGCCCAGATGAAGTCCCCCAGTGACTACCCCCAGGACATAACAGACAAGATCTGACCAGCTAAATCTTACCAATACCACTTGCAACAGCTATGATTTTTACGGTTGATGTATTAAGCATGTTCGTGCCTTGTATCCATTTTTTAATCTGTCCATTTGCTACCATGCTACTCTCCGCAATAAAGATATGCTAGAGATGCTGCCTCATTTGCTATTTTTGGTGGATGCTAACCCTATTGTACTTAACATGCTTGTCCATGTACTTATGCATGGTCATAACGTCTGATGTTGTTGTTTGCCGTCGAGGTTAGCTGCATCCCATGTCTTACAATATTTCACATCATTTGTGCAATTATAGTTTAAATTCTACCATTTAGTTGTTGCCTGTAGGTACACATGTTAGTGGCACTTATCCATGCTTCGACCCGGAGGAACAGCTCACCTCCACTGCTGCTGACTTTGGGCGGGCTCTGGCCAAGATGAAGTGCCCCAGGAACTACCTCTCTGGACTTACCAAGTATGTACCCACCAGTTCAATCTTACCTATACCAGTTGCAATTAATGGCTATGTTTTCTACTATCGATGTATTAAGCATGTTCTAGTATACATGCCTTACACGTTTGAGCTACTTTCCCTACCCTATTATAGACAATTGGGCCATTATCTGCTCTGGCAGCACCTGCCCTGTGATGTTTAACTCTGCCAATTCCATTTTTATCAGTACCGGTTTCAATGGCCATTGAGCCTGTTGCAGTTAACAGTTGTATCCATTTTTAAAGTGTTATATTTCAATGGCTAAAAACTTACAAAACATGAATTAGGATGTTGTTAAGCCTGTTGCAATTAAAAGTTGTATCCATTTTTTAATCCGTCCCTTTGCTACCGTGCTACTCTTTCGAAATGAAGATATCACTACAGATGCTGCCGTTTTATTACCATTTGCTATTTTTGGTGGATGTTAACCCTGTTGTAGTTAACATTGGCTTTCCATGTACTTACACAGGGCTACAATGGGCGATGGTGTTGTTTGCCGTCGAGGTTAGCTACATCCCATGTCTTATACACCATATATTCCTAAATATAAGTATTTTTGAAGATCCCAATATAGACTAATTAAGGAGCAAAATGAGTGAATGTAGAATTCTAGATTCTAATCTAAACTATATTTATAATTCTATATACATCTGTATGTAGTTCATATTGAAATCTAAAAAAAATACTTGTACTTAGGAACATAGGTAGCTGTAATTTACATCATTTGTGCAATCTCAGTTTAGCTTCTAACATTTACTGGTTGCTTGTAGGTACATATATGAGCGGTTCTAATCCACGCTTCGATCCCTTTTGCGTATGGGGCAATGAGATATTCATAAACAAGCGTCAAGTGAGGAAACTAAGAAAGATTGTTAGTTGAAAGAAACGGGAGTGGAGGCTATTTAGTGGTTTCCGAAGCTATTTACTGATGATTACCTTGCAAACTACATAACCAGAGTGGCGGCAACTAAGGTTAAAGTATATAATTCATGCTACCATGATAATGCTCTAGAAGTCTTCCTAAAGGCGGCGAAGGATGGCCAGACGATCATCACAAGTGGTTGGACAAAAGTGGTTCGTGCCTATGGCATGCAGGAAGGCACATTATGGGCATTCCGTTTCTTCAACACCGTTGGAAGTCAAAATGATTTACACTTGTCTCTTCACCTTTACCGCCTTTAAATATTGTGGTTCATCATAGTTAATGGCTGCCTAATCCTGTAATTACTGGACATATTGTATTGGCAATTTTATTTATGGATTTGTTGTTGAACCATTGTGTTGAGAATTTGAATTGCACATTTCATATTTCAAAATTTCCAATTAGAATAATAAACTACATAAAAAAATTAAGGAGAACAGACGGTCATGGAACTTTGCAAACGGTTCTGGCAGTAAAAGGGCTTGTGATGGATAGCCCAATGCCACACAGTTTTCTACATCAAATCGTGTGTGATGTAGTTAATGAAAGCAAACAGTTAACCAAGGCAGAGCATGTGTGATAGATACACCTTTCACACACGAGCGTATACAAAAAACTGTGTGGGATGTACATCCGAACGGAAACGTTTTCCCTGGATTGACTATGTGGGATGTACATAAGAACGGAAACGTATTCCTTGGATTGACTGTGTGTGATATACATACAAACGGAAATATTTTTCTGGGACTCACCGTGTGGGATGTACATACCTACGGAAATGGTTTTCTCGGATTACCGTGTGGGATGTACACACCTACGGAAATGATTGGGTTTCAAAACCTTGCCCGATCACACACGGCCCCAGCCTGGGTCCCAGGAGGGCCTATCCCCGACGATTTTTGGGTCGTGTGGGAAGGACACCCAATCGCACACACTCACTTGGCAACGGTTCCAAATGCGGTCACGGAAAGGGGTTAGAAACTGTTTGTATAGCACCAACGCATACCAGGGTCTATTTAAGTCTTCCTCCTTAAGTTCGCCGGCTCGTCTCCTCCTGTGCCGACAACCCCCGAATCCACGAATCCCGATCCCCATTCCCGCAACCCCTTCTTGCAAAGATGTCACTGTGGAAACGCTTCGTGAAGGCCCGTACGGTGGCCGCGTCCTCCCCGAGCACCGCCACCGTACCTACGCCGAGAGTGCCGCCGCATCCGCATTGAGCTTAGCTGCATCCACCGAGAGGGCGTCTGCGGCAGCCGACAGTGCAGCTGCGGCAGCCGAGACGGCTGCAGCTACTGCTGCGATGGCGGCTACAAGCGCCGAGAGCGCTCGAGCTGTCGTCCATGCCATCGATGTCGCCCTGGCCCGGGTTGAGGCCACCCACGCCAAGATCGAGGACGCACATGCCAAGATATTCCAGGCCACCTCAGAATCCAGCATGCAACCTACGTCCGAAAAGGCGACGGTGGCCATGGAGCACCTGCTTCCTCATGAGATCGTCGAGCATGACCTGGAGATGCAGGAGGCGGCGGAGATCGAGGAGCGCTAGGAGGAGGAGTTGCGCGTGGCCGAGATCGAGGTCGAGAAGAGTCTGTCCGTCGAGGAATCGGCGGTGGAGTACCAACACGAGCTCTGGCGTAACCACTACTACGAGTACTATAACCTTGAGGGCGGCTCCAAGGACGAGGACGAGCACGAGGACGCGGTCGACTTCAGCAGGGGGTGCGGAGTCCACCAACGTCAGCATGTCACCAGGACAAGTCATCGACGTCTCATCTCACACCGGTGATGCATAGGACGACGCGTCGGCGGCTTTGTTAAAGTTAGGCGTACTTAGGCATTGTTTTTAATGCTGGTCTTTTGTTAGAGAAATGTTTATGTCTACTGGCTCCGTTTAATTACTAAAATTGCGTGATTACTTTTTTGAACATAAAATTGCTCGATTTAATAAGTGTGGTGTGTGCTGTACGCTCTTCTGTCTCTCCCGACGCCATCTTTGCCACATCTCGACGACCCTAAGGTATATCTTCGTACAAAACCAGCCTTACTCTACTGCCCCAGCTACCCACGTGGCTGCTTGTGGATCTTTGTCTACTTCCATCATCTGTTCCCAAGCCACCTCGATTTTTACTATTATTAGTGTTAAAGCTACTTCAGACAGTCGAATCTAAGAGTTAGTTCAAATAGTGAAGAAAGTGGGAAAGCTGTAGCATGAATTTAGGACTTGGTTCTAAGAGGAAACGGGGGAAAGTAGTAGATACCCAACTGGTCTCTTAGTTGAAAAAGCGAAGAAAGCGGGGTGGATGGCGAAGGGTGGGGGGAAGTGGACCTATCTCTTGGACAAAAAAGGAAAGAAAGTGAGGGGTGTTGGGTGGACAACGCAAATGAGAACGAGCTGAAAGTGCAACTAATCCCCGGGTGGTTTTGGTAATTAATAACAACATATATATCATTGAACTAATAGCTACTTGAGAATCATTTCAGAGAAGTTCAGTGATATGGGTATGGCAATGTCTGAAGAAGTGGACCCCTCAAAATGCTAAGGCAAGCATTGGCAAAAGCTCAAGACTCCATTTTTGGTTTAGTGATCCAAGATCACATTGAGTCCATAGGAAAAGCCAATACTATTAAAAGGGGATGAGGTTGTGTTGATGATCTGGTTGCTCAAGTGCTTAGTGATATATCTCCTTCAACTATCAGCAACTTTCACTACAATACACACTCATAAGTAATCTCGGACAAACCGATTTTCCAAACTCAGTCCCACCGAGATGAACCACCTCAGCCATAAGCCAAACCCTAGAAAAATTGGTCAATCCGAGTTTGAGTTCGGTCTCACCGAAATACGGGCTGCCAAGCTTCTGTAACCGTTTGACATCATTTCGGAATAACCGAGTTGATGATTTCGGTCTCACCGAAACTGGCAAGCTCCTGTCTTGACTCAAATCGGACAAACCGAGATGGTATTTTCGGTCCCACCGAAAACCCCAACGTTCACTATATTTGAACTTTCGGTCTGACCGAGTTTCCACTTCGGTCTCACCGAGATTGCTCAATTATGTGTGTAACGGTTGGATTTCGTGTGGAGGCTATATATACCCCTCCACCCCCTCTTCATTCGTGGAGAGAGCCATCAGAAAGAACTACCACTCCTACCTTACACTTTCTGAGAAGAGAACTACCTACCCTTGTGTTGAGATCAAGTTGCTCCATTCCTATCATATGAAACTTGATTTCTAACCTTCCCAAGTTGCTTTCCACTCAATCCTTTCTTCCACCAAAGCCAAATCAGTGAGGAGAGTTGAGTGTTGGGGAGATTATCATTTGAAGCACAAGAGCAAGGAGTTCATCATCATCTACAACATCTATTACCTTTTGGAGGGTGGTGCCTCCTAGATTGGTTAGGTGTCGCTTGGGAGCCTCCGTCATCGAGATGTGGAGTTGAACCAAGAAGTTTGTAAGGGCAAGGAGATCGCCTACTTCGTGAAGATCTACCCCGAGTAAGGCTAGCTCTCCGTGGGCGTAGGCCATGATGGAATAGACAAGGTTGCTTCTTCGTGGACCCTTCGTGGGTGGAGCCCTCCGTGGACTCGCGCAGCCGTTACCCTCCGTGGGTTGAAGTCTCCATCAACGTGGATGTACGATAGCACCACCTATCGGAACCACGGGAAAAATCATCGCGTCTCCAAATTGCGTTTCATCTTCTCCACCTCTCTTTACTACATGTGCAATTTACTTTTCGCTGCTTATACTCTAGAATTGCATGTGTAGGGTGATTCTTGACTTGATCATAATTGTGAAACTATCAAAAACTGTTCTTTGTCAAAAGGCAGAATTTTTATATTTACAAGTAGTCTAATCACCCCCCCTCTAGACATACTTTCGATCCTACAAGTGGTATCAGAGCTTTGGTCTCCATTTTTTTGGTTTCCATTGCATTGGACTCCATAAGCTTGGTTTCACAACCTAGGAGAGTATGGCGTCTAGTGAGGGTAATTATCGTAGAGGTCCTTACTTTGATGGTACAAATTTTGCTAGTTGGAAGCATAAAATGAAAATGCATATTCTTGGTCATAACCCAGCCGCATGGGGCATTATCTGTGTTGGTATGCAAGGTGAATTCTTCGAGGAAGGAAAAGTTCCGGATCGCGAACCTACACCGGAAGAGTTGCGGATGTTGCAAAACAATGCTCAAGCTTGTGACATTCTCTTCAATGCTTTGTGTCCCGAGGAATTCAACAAAATCAGTCGTCTTGAGAATGCTAAAGAGATTTGGGATACTTTGGTTGAAATGCACGAAGGTACCGAGTCTGTGAAGGAATCAAAGCTAGATATTCTTCAAGGTCAACTTGACAAGTTCAAGATGAAGGATGGTGAAGGAGTCGCTGAAATGTACTCTAGGCTTGCTCTCATCACAAATCAGATTGCCGGCTTAGGAAGCGAAGAAATGACCGACCGATTCATCATTAAGAAGATTCTAAGAGCTTTGGATGGAAAGTATGACACCGTGTGCACTTTGATCCAAATGATGCCAAACTACAAGACTCTCAAGCCAACTGAAGTCATTGGAAGAATTGTTGCTCATGAGATGACACTTAAGGATAAGGAAGAGCTTCACAACAAGTCAAGTGGTGCTTACAAAGCTACAAGTGATGCTCCCACAACCTCAAGTGACAAGTTAATTTCCAATGAAGAGATAAGCCTAATGGTTAAGAACTTCAACAAATTCTACAAGAATAGAGGCAAAGAGAGAAGCTCAAAGTCTAGATCATATGATGAAAAGAGATCTTCTAGTCGTGATCGAAACTGCTACAATTGTGGAAGACCCGGACACTTCTCAAATGAGTGTACGGCTCCCCACAAGAGAAGAGAAGAATCTCCAAGAAGAAGATCAAGAGATGAGTCACCTCGGAAAGAGAGAAGGAGTAGAGATGATCGTTATGAACGAAGACCCTCTCGGAGAAGCAAGGATTCGGAGAGGAAAGACAAGTCATCAAGGAGCTACACAAGAAGAAGACATCAAGCTCATGTAGGTGAATGGGTCTCCGGCTCCGACTCCGACAATCAATCCGATGGAAGTTATCACTCCGACTCCGACTATAGTCAAGATGAAGGTGTTGCCGGTCTTGCACTCGTATCCTCCAACTCCAACTCCTACGACTTATTTGATTCACCAAATGAGGGAATTGGAAGATGCTTCATGGCTAAAGGCCCCAAGGTAACACACCCTGAATTCATTGACTTTGATAGTGATGAGGATGACTTACTTGGTGAAGATGAGCTCTTGCATGATAAATCTAGTGAGCTTAGTAACGATGAAAATGCTAGTAGTCTTTATAGTCGAGAAGAGTCGAATGACAATGCTATGAAGGAGATTGAGCGTCTAACTAAAGAACTAAACAATCTTAAGTTAGCTCATGAAACAACTCAAGAAGATCATAGAGAGCTTCTAAGATCTCATGAGAAGCTACGCTTCGAGAAGCTCACTCTAGAGCAAGAACATGAGTTTCTAAAAGCAATCAATGACGATCTTCGAAAGAAGAGTTCTTCATATCTTGCCAAACGACTTCTCTTGTCTAATTTCTTGCCACCTATTAAGACTAAGCATGACAAACATAAGAAAAATTCTTCCTCTAGTAGTAACAATAACCATGTTAAATCTAATGTTGTTACTTCTAGTAGTTCTCTTGATTCCACTAACAATGTTTCAAGCCAAGTTACACTTGAGCAAGAAAATAGCTTATTGAAAGGGATCATAGAGAAAGGTGTCTACAAAAGTCTTGCCGGAAGCAAAAACTTTGAGGAAATTGTTCGCAAGCAAGGGAGGCACCGGAAGAATCAAGGAATTGGTTTTGAGCGAAAGTTCAATGCCGAAGGTGTTGAGTGGGAAGAAGGTCAATACCCTACTCCACAGTTTGTTTCTCAAAAGGAGAAGTATGATCCTACTTCTTCCAATGTGGAACAAGCTCAAGATGACCTTCCACCACAAGACCACAAGCCAAAAGCCAAGGACAAGCTTCAAGAGGAGATTGATGCATTCATTGAAGCACCTCAAGCCATGGTCAAGTGGGTTCCCAAGGAAACATCAAGTTCTACTTCGTCAAGCTCAACTACAACCCCATGGATTCCCATCAAGATGATGTGGATCCCGAAGAAGAAGAACTAGAAGGTTCTTGAGGGTGACTCCGCCAACATACTTCACTCACATTCATTTTGGCAACTTGTGCAATCAACTTCCACATTATGCACTAGTTCATGGAGTCACAAACCCTCTTGTTGGTAAGTCAAGGGACAAGGTAATAATTGCTTTCATGGACATCATCTATTGTGAACTTCAATCTATGTCTATGGATATCCTTGTTTGTTCCTTGTGGGACTAACCCATGTAGGTATTGAAAGTGCCCTAATCCAAAGGATAGCTCCCAACTCTTGATGATCTACATCAACATTGAGCATCCACATCTTCAACATCTACATGAAGTCTTCTACGACAACCCAAGGTTAGTTTGACCCTTTAAAAGGGGTTCTCACATCTAGGGGGAGCTTTGCTCAAAAAAAAAATTGAGCTAAAGCATCTTCAAATGATGTGAACACATCAATGCTTTATGAAAAAGTGGTAACCCCACTTGTGCTTAAACGATGAGTATGACCTATGATCAAATGTTCTCATTTGGCTCCTAAGTCAAAATACTCATATATAGATGACCTAGTCATCGACAAATTGTGTGCTAGTAGCTAGAGTGTTGGTTGTGCATGTTTGACACATATTTCATTTGCTATCTTATTGTGTGAGCATGTTGAATGCATGATTTTATCCATTCGAGGACATCCATTTGTTGTTTTGGTTGTTTTGATTTTTCTGGTCAAATGGATGGACAAGAATGCCTAAGTACCTCCCCTAGCTATCTATGCTTTCTTGTCTCAAATTCTATTCATGCTTATATCACAAACTTTGAACAAGTCATTTTCGGACCCTCCGAGTGAGGAGCACTCGGAGCCACCGATCCGTCTAAGGCTGACTTCCAAAACCTTCTGAGTAATTTTCGGACAGACCAACTTCTCCCACTCGGTCAAACCGAAATCACCTAGACTGATCTAGGTTTCATCTCGGTGAAACCGAGTTCTAAATCTCGGCGTGACCGATATGCGTAACTGCATAGCAGTTATTCATCTCGGTGTCACCGAGTTTTTCAACTCGGTCCCACCGACAGCAAGGGGATATAAATACTGAGGGCAGCGCGCGATTATTCCTTCAAACGTTTTCGCCCCCAAGTCCCCTGCTGCCGTCGCCCTGATCTCCGGATCGTCGCCGTCGTCGCCTGTGCGCCCTCGCCGCAGGTCTCCGCCGCCGTCAATGGTATTCTCCTCCGCGCCGTTGCCGCCGTAGAGGGACTCCACCAAGTTAGGGTGAGTCTCGATCCCTCTCGTGCTCCCCATCTGATTCATTGCACGATTGGTTTGCCCTGTATCTAGCCAAGATTGAAAAACTTCCTTTCCATCAGATCGTTCTTGTTTCGAGTAAAATTCTTAGGGTTAGGTTTCCACGGAACACATCTCGGTGAAACCGATTTTGAAAACTCGGAATGACCGATTTGGCCTCTGGCCATTGCACTGCACCTTTCGGTCTAACCGAGTCATGCAAATCGGTGTGACCGAAGCACAGTTTTCGTGAAACCCTAGTTTATCGGCAGGACCGAAACCCATTTCGGTCTGACCGAAAGTGGTGTGTTGAGTTTCTGTTATACACTTCGGATTCACCGAAACTGAAAATCGGTTTGACCGAAATGCATTCTGTGAAAACTCAAAACTAAGATTTGAACTCATTTTTTTTGCAAAAACCTCTGCAGTTTGTGATAACTCTTCTACTCTGCCTATACCTTATCTATTCACAGGTTGTCAGCCATGTCAGATGCCAGTGACAGCCAGAACAGGTCAGAGTCACCTTTTGCAGAGATTCCTGAGGCAGATACTAGTCCTGAGGCTAGTAGTCCTATTGATGATGGTGAGAGGAGTACACCTAGTGGTTTGCCTCCTGCAGCCACCAGAGCCAGAAAGGAGAGGAACTCAGATGATGAAGATTCTGATTTTGTAGCTGAGGAAGAAGTTTCCTCCAAGCCCAAGAGAAAAGTTGTTGCCAAAGAGCACCAAGGGCATCAGTCAAAGAAAGGCACCAGCAAGGTCAAGCAATCAGCTGTTGCCAAGAAGCTGAACTTGGGAGAGCCAGCCCCAAGTAAAGTGAAGAAAACTTCCAAGAGGAAGAGAGTTGTGTATGCTGAACCTCATGCAGATGCAGCAGTTGAAGAAGAAGAAGAAGAAGCACCCCAGCCTCCTCCTCAGAAGGCTAAGCTCATGGGTGATGCTATTAGGGCTGGAGCCACTTCAAAGCCCAAGAAGCCTGCTCAAGCAAAGGCAGCTCCAGCAAAGCCTACTGTCAAGCCCAAGAGGACAACCAGGAACATTCCAGCCTCTGAGAAGAACAAAGGTGATGTGCCACCGTCTGAGTCTGAAGAAGAACATGTGTTGCTGAAACTCTGTCCAAAACTGCCACTCCACAACGATGCTCATCCTCAAGCCGAGGATATGAAGGCAAGGAAAGATAGAGGTCTCAGGCTATGGAGACAGTCTGATCCATATGCCGTGAGGAGAAGGACTGCTGTGGACCCCAGATTCCACACCAGAGAGCAGCAGGACTTCTATGAGACTGTGTTGATGGACAAGAAGCCTATAGTTGCAGATACCAGATACATTGACTGGGAGTACATTGACAGTGAAGAGCACCGAGACTTCTTTCCCCATGTGCATGAGAGCTTCACTGCATGTGGAGTTGATGAGTTTGTGGGTCAGAAACTGACAGATTGGAACGATGAGATGATTATGCAGTTCTATGCCACAGCCCACTTCTATCCTGATGGGAAGATCACCTGGATGACTGAAGGTCAAAGGTTTTCTTTGTCTGTTGAAGAATGGGCAGAACTTCTGAATCCTCCAGTGCAAAGAGAGGACGACATTGATGTCTATGGGATTCCTAAGAAGAACCATGATTCCATGAAAACATGTACAAGGAGATCCCCGCAGCAGATTTGGAAGTGTGGAAGCTTGGCTCAGTGTACTATCTCCAGGCAGGTCTACCTACCACTAACACCATTTTGAGGCATACCTTGATGCCCAAGTCTGGAGACCATCGCATGATTAGAGGCTATTCTATCAACATGCTGCACATACTTGATGAGAAGGCACCTTTCAAGGTGATGGACTTAATGGTAGAGACCATTAAGAGGACTGCAGCTGACCAGAAGAGGTCATGTGGATTTGCCCCGCAGATTCAGATGCTCATCAATGCCAAGTTTGGCACGGGCAAATTCATGTTGGATAGGAAGCACTTACCACTGCAGCCAGAGCATGAAGACAATGTTGTTGTGATGGACGAGGAGGATCCAACTTCGGTTGAAGGTCAAGCCAAGATTGAAGCTGCTAAGAAAGACAAAGCTGATAAGGAAGCAGCAGCAGCAGCAGCTAAACCAAAGAGCTTCGGAGAGCAGATTCTTGAAGCTACCCAAAGGATTGAACAACGCCTGGCCAGCATTGAACAATCTCAGGAGAGCCTAGAGAGGATTGTTGACGACAAGATCCACGCTCTGGACGTGAAGCTGACTGAGATTCAGGTGACCATCAACAAGCTTGAGGCAGACATGGAGGAAGCTAGGCAGGACAGGGCAGAGCTCATGCAGGATGACCTAGTCCAGGACTCTCATCGCCAGACTGCTCCGGTTCCCAGAGGATCCCGATCAGCTGCTATCCCAGTGACTGACTCCAGGACTACCACTTCAGCGCCTCCTACAGCTCCAGCAGTCACTCCAGCCACAGCTCCAGTATCCACTCCTCCAGCGCAGACATCAGCTGAAGTCTTCGCCGATGCCGTCATATCTGCTCCGACATCTACCCAGACGGGAGCCGCCAGCAGAGCCCACAGTGACGTTTAGCTCTATGCTTTTTCAAACTTTTTGGTAACTTGTTGCCAAAGGGGGAGAAATTGTATAGATCATAGGGCTTCGAGAGAGAGAGTGCTCTTTCATTCTTTTGCCAGTTTTCTTTGAGATACTTTTGGTCTTTTGGTTCTCGAAACTTTCAGTGTGCTTGATACTACGTTTAATTCTACCTTAATGAGTGCTTGGTCATACTATGCTTTAATGTGTGCTTAATGCTTATCATTTGCTATTCCTATCTTGTATGATCATTTACTCATGTCTTGGTGATTGGGTGCATGCTTTTCATTCTTATCATTTTGTGCGCTCCACCAAGATGTATGTGACATGGAAGAGTGACCCATGATCCTAATCGATTGTGCATTTGCATTCAAACGCAAATTTTAAATAATGCACAATTTAGGGGGAGCTCTTGCTTATCACATACTTCTCAAAGCAACGATATTATTCATTGATTATATCCTTTGTCGAAGCTTTGATCTATATGTTGTCATCAATTACCAAAAAGGGGGAGATTGAAAGTGCAACTAATCCCCGGGTGGTTTTGGTAATTAATAACAACATATATATCATTGAACTAATAGCTACTTGAGAATCATTTCAGAGAAGTTCAGTGATATGGGTATGGCAATGTCTGAAGAAGTGGACCCCTCAAAATGCTAAGGCAAGCATTGGCAAAAGCTCAAGACTCCATTTTTGGTTTAGTGATCCAAGATCACATTGAGTCCATAGGAAAAGCCAATACTATTAAAAGGGGATGAGGTTGTGTTGATGATCTGGTTGCTCAAGTGCTTAGTGATATATCTCCTTCAACTATCAGCAACTTTCACTACAATACACACTCATAAGTAATCTCGGACAAACCGATTTTCCAAACTCAGTCCCACCGAGATGAACCACCTCAGCCATAAGCCAAACCCTAGAAAAATCGGTCAATCCGAGTTTGAGTTTGGTCTCACCGAAATACGGGCTGCCAAGCTTCTGTAACCATTTGACATCATTTCGGAATAACCGAGTTGATGATTTCGGTCTCACCGAAACTGGCAAGCTCCTGTCTTGACTCAAATCGGACAAACCGAGATGGTATTTTCGGTCCCACCGAAAACCCCAACGTTCACTATATTTGAACTTTCGGTCTGACCGAGTTTCCACTTCGGTCTCACCGAGATTGCTCAATTATGTGTGTAACAGTTGGATTTTGTGTGGAGGCTATATATACCCCTCCACCCCCTCTTCATTCGTGGAGAGAGCCATCAGAAAGAACTACCACTCCTACCTTACACTTTCTGAGAAGAGAACTACCTACCCTCGTGTTGAGATCAAGTTGCTCCATTCCTATCATATGAAACTTGATTTCTAACCTTCCTAAGTTGCTTTCCACTCAATCCTTTCTTCCACCAAAGCCAAATCAGTGAGGAGAGTTGAGTGTTGGGGAGATTATCATTTGAAGCACAAGAGCAAGGAGTTCATCATCATCTACAACATCTATTACCTTTTGGAGGGTGGTGCCTCCTAGATTGGTTAGGTGTCACTTGGGAGCCTTCGTCATCGTGATGTGGAGTTGAACCAAGAAGTTTGTAAGGGCAAGGAGATCGCCTACTTCGTGAAGATCTACCCCGAGTAAGGCTAGCCCTCCGTGGGCGTAGGCCATGATGGAATAGACAAGGTTGCTTCTTCGTGGACCCTTCGTGGGTGGAGCCCTCCGTGGACTCGCGGAGCCGTTACCCTCCGTGGGTTGAAGTCTCCATCAACGTGGATGTACGATAGCACCACCTATCGGAACCACGGGAAAAATCATCGCGTCTCCAAATTGCGTTTGCTCTTCTCCACCTTTCTTTACTACATGTGCAATTTACTTTCCGCTGCTTATACTCTAGAATTGCATGTGTAGGGTGATTCTTGACTTGATCATAATTGTGAAACTACCAAAAACTGTTCTTTGTCAAAAGGCAGAATTTTTATATTTACAAGTAGTCTAATCACCCCCCCTCTAGACATACTTTCGATCCTACACGAGCAGGTCTAGATTTCTTGTGCTCACATAGCAAAATTTCACCGAGGAGATAAAAATGAGAGAAATGCAGACATGCTGCCTGAATATTTGCCACTCTCAGCAACTACATCTTCCTCACGACTTAATGGCACCTTTTCATACTGTCAATGTAGTGCTAATAGTATAACACAATAGATGCTACTATTAATCATACGCCACTGCAAATAACTGTCACTGCTTAAATAACAGTATTTCATATTTGCGCAAACATGGATGTCTGCCTCCATATCGTTTCTATTTGTGCAATAAAAAGTAAACACCTCAGTTTTAGTAGAAATGCACAAAATAAGATGGCTATTCCTCACTGTCGTCTTCTAACCTCCCGTCTTCGAGGAATTCCTTCAATGGTAGTAACTAGGTAGAATGACCAACGCAATCCACTACAAAAAATACACTTCCATGATGATACGTGTTTGTCACAGTAGGTCACATTTTCTGTCATGCATATACATCCATGAAAATTTTATGACAGAATCAAGATAGTCATACCTGTGTTGTCATAGAAGTGTTCCATGACATTACCAAAATTATCATCACGGAAGTGTCCACATCCATGATGATAAATCGCGTGTCACAGAAGTGCTTTCGTCAACGGTGACCGACACGTGGCATACACCATAACGTAACGCCATTAAGCTATCGGGTCCGGTTTTGGATCCGATAACCCGTTAACAGCCCCGACCAATGGGGATTTTCCATGTGTAAAATCATCATTGGCTGGAGGAAACACGTGTCGGGTTACCGTTGGGAGAGATGTCATCCACTAATTGGACCCAAAGCTCCTATGATACGTCGACACGTGGCACGTCCCAACAGAGGCCCATTCCTGTGAAAAGGCCGGCCCGTTTGACTTGGTCAAAAGGTGGCGGGCTGGCCCACGGCAAGCCTGTGAACGGCGTGTTCGCATATAGCCCATTTACAGCCCGCTAACCCAGGGCCCGTTTACGGCCTATCCGAATTAGGCCCAGTAGCATCATCTGGGCCTTCCAATATAATTCCAGCCCGTTTTAACTTCCGGCCCATGTATGGCCCATGACGTCTTTTGCCCATATGAGGCCCTTATTACTCTCGGCCCATTAATGGCCCGTGGTAAAACTGGCCCGTGATGAACAGTGTATCACTTTATACCCATTAACGGCCCGTTATTCCGTTGGGCCGTTTCCAGCCCATGTTTTCTTTCGGGCTTCTTGGGGCCCATTTATTCTTGGGATCATTTCCACATTCGTTTACTTACGACCCGTTACTGTCATTTTCTGCTTGTGGGCCAAATTCAGCCCGTGGTTACAGTCGGCCCGTTTGTGGCCCGATAATACGTTAGGCCGTTTTCATGTCTGTAGGATCGAAAGTAGGTCTAGAGGGGGGGTGATTAGACTACTTGACAATAAAAAAATCTGCCTTTAGATCATGCAAAGTTTTTGGCAGTTTCACAATTAAGATCAATTCAAGTATCACCCTACACATGCAATTCTAGAGTATAAGCAGCGGAAAGTAAATTGCACATGTAAAAGAGAGGTGGAGAAGATCAAACGCAGTTTGGTGACACGAAGATTTTTGTCGTGGTTCCGATAGGTGGTGCTATCGTACATCCACGTTGATGGAGACTTCAACCCACGGAGGGTAACGGCTGCGCGAGTCCACGGAGGGCTCCACCCACGAAGGGTCCACGAAGAAGCAACCTTGTCTATTCCATCACGGCCTATGCCCACGGAGGACTAGCCTTACTCGGGGTAGATCTTCACGAAGTAGGCGATCTCCTTGCCCTTACAAACTTCTTGGTTCAACTCCACATCTCAAGATGGAGGCTCCCAAGCGACACCTAACCAATCTAGGAGGCACCACCCCCCAAAAGGTAATAGACGGTGTTGATGATGATGAACTCCTTGCTCTTGTGCTTCAGATGATAATCTCCCCAACACTCAACTCTCCTCACTGATATGGCTGTGGTGGAAGAAAGGTTTGAGTGGAAAGCAACTTGGGAAGGCTAGAGATCAAGTTTCATATGGTAGGAATGGAATGGCTTGATCTCAACACAAGGGTAGGTTGTTCACTTCTCAGAAAGTATATGGTAGAAGTGGTGGTACTTTCTGATGGCTCTCCTCACGAATGAAGAGGGGGTGGAGGGGTATATATAGCCTCCACACAAAATCCAACCGTTACACACACATTTGACCAATCTCGGTGAGACCGAAGTGAAAACTCGGTCAGACCGAAAGTTCAAATATAGTGAACGTTGGGATTTTCGGTGGGACCGAAAATACCATCTCGGTGTGTCCGAAGTTAGTCAAAGGTTAGGGTTTGCCATCTCGGTGTGACCGAAAACAACAACTCGGATATTCCGAAATGCTGTCATTGGTTACAGAAGGTTGGCAGACCATTTTCGGTGAGACCGAAACTCAGAATCGGATGGACCGAGAAATTAGGGTTTGGGGAAATAACTGAAGTGGTTCATCTCGGTGGGACTGAGTTTGCAGAATCGGTTTGTCCGAGATTACTTATGAGTGTGTTGAAAAATGAAGAGTGCTGATAGTTGAGGGAGCTAGATCACCAAGCACTTGAGCAACAAGAACATTAACACAACCTCATCCCCTTTTAATAGTATTGGCTTTTCCTATGGACTCAATGTGATCTTTGATCACTAAACCAAAAATGGAGTCTTGAGCTTTTGCCAATGCTTGTCTTAGCATTTTGAGGGGTCCACTTCTTCAGACATTTCCATACCCATATCATCGAACTTTTCTGAAATGATTCTCAAGTAAATATTAGTTCAATGATATATATGTTGTTATTAATTACCAAAACCACCCGGGGATTAGTTGCACTTTCAATCTCCCCCTTTTTGGTAATTGATGACAACATATAGATCAAAGCTTCGACAAAGGATATAATCAAAGAATAATATCGTCGCTTTGAGAAGTATGTGATATACAAGAGCTCCCCCTAAATTTGTGCATTATTTGAAATTTGCGTTTGAATGCAAATGCACAATCGATTAGGATTATGGGTCACTCTTCCATGTCACATACATCTTGGTGGAGCGCACAAAATGATAAGAATGAGTAACATGCACTCAATCACCAAGACAAGAGTAAATAGCCATACAATAAGGAATAGCATATGATAAGCAATAAGCACACATTAAAGCATACTATGACTAAGCACTCATTAAGGTAGCATCAAACGAGGTAGCAAGCACACATATAGTATCAGGAACCAAAAGAAACCAATGTATCTCAAAGAAAAACCGGCAAAAGAACGAAAGACGAAAGAGCACTCTCTCTCTCGAAGCCCTATGATCTATAACAATTTCTCCCCCTTTGGCAACAAGTTACCAAAAAGTTCGAAAAGGTATAGAGCTAAACGTCACTGCGGGCTCTGCTGGCGGCTCCCGTCTGGGTAGATGTCGGTGTAGAGATAGCTGCATCTGTGAAGACTTCTGCTGAAGTCTGCGGTGGAGGAGTGGATGCTGGAGCTGGAGGAACTGCTGGAGCTGTAGCTGGTGCTGAAGTGGTAGCCCTGGAGTCTGTCACTGGGATAGCTGTAGATCTGGATCCTCTGGGAACCTGAGCAGTCTGGCGATGAGAGTCCTGGACTAGATCATCCTGCATAAGCTCTGCTCTCTCCTGCCTTGTCTCCTCCATGTCTGCCTCAAGCTTGTTGACAGACACCTGAATCTTAGTCAGCTTCACGTCCAGAGCGTGGATCTTGTCCTCGACAATCCTCTCAAGGCTCTCCTGAGATTGCTCAATGCTGGCCAGGCGTTGTTCAATCCTCTGGGTAGCTTCAAGAATTTGTTCTCCAAAGCTCTTTGGCTTAGCTGCTGCTGCTGCTGCCTCTTTGTCAGCTTTAGCCTTCTTTGCAGCTTCGATTTTGGCTTGTCCTTCAACTGAGGTAGGATCCTCTTCATCCATCACAACTACGTTGTCCTCATGCTCTGGCTGCAGTGGCAAGTGCTTCCTATCCAACATGAATTTGCCCGTGCCAAACTTGGCGTTGATGAGCATCTGAATCTGCGGTGCAAACCCACACGACCTCTTCTGGTCAGCTGCAGTCCTCTTAATGGTCTCTACCATCAAGTCCATCACCTTGAAAGGTGCCTTCTCATCGAGAATGTGCAGCATGTTGATAGAATAGCCTCGAATCATCCGGTGGTCTCCAGACTTAGGCATCAAAGTATGCCTCAGAATAGTGTTAGTGGTGGTCAGACCTGCCTGGAGATAGTACACTGAGCCTAGCTTCCATCCTTCCAAATCAGCAGCTGGGATCTCCTTGTACATATTCTTCATGGAATCATGACTCTTCTTAGGAATCCCATAGACATCAATGTCGTCCTCTCTCTGCACTGGAGCATTCAGAAGTTCTGCCCATTCTTCAACAGTCGAAGAAAACCGTTGACCTTCAGTCATCCAGGTGATCTTGCCATCAGGGTAGAAGTGGGCTGTGGCATAGAACTGCATGATCATCTCGTCATTCCATGGTGTCAGCTCTTGACCCACAAAATCAGCAACTCCACATGCAGTAAAGCTCTCATGCACATGGGAAAAGAAGTCCCGGTGCTCTTCACTGTCAATATACTTCCAGTCAACATACCTGGTGTCAGCAACAATGGGCTTCTTATCCATTAGCACGGTCTCATAGAAATCCTGCTGCTCTCTGGTGTGGAATCTGGGGTCCACAGCAGTCCTTCTCCTTACGGCATATGGATCAGACTGTCTCCATAGCCTGAGACCTTTGTCCTTCCTTGCCTTCATGTCCTCAGCTTGAGGATGAGCATCATTGTGGAGTGGCAACTTGGGACGGAGCTTAAGCAACACATGCTCTTCATCTGATTCAGACGGTGGCATCTCACCTTTGTTCTTCTCAGAAGCTGGAATGCTTCTGGTTGTTCTCTTGGGCTTGGCTGGAGCTGCCTTGACTGGAGCAGGCTTCTTGGGCTTAGAAGAGGCTTGAGCCCGAATAGCATCACCCATGAACTTAGCTTTCTGAGGAGGAGGCTGGGGTGCTTCTTCTTCTTCTTCTTCTTCTTCTTCTGCAGCATCAACTTGAGGTTCAGCATATACAACCCTCTTCCTTTTGGAAGTCTTCTTCACCTTGCTTGGAGCAGGCTCTTCCAAGTTGAGCTTCTTAGCAACTGCTGACTGCTTCACTTTGCTTGTGCCTTTCCTTGGCTGCTGCCCTTGGTGCTCTTTGGCAACCACATTCCTCTTGGGCTTGGAGGTAACTTCCTCAGCAACAAAGTCGGAGTCCTCATCATCAGAAGTTCTCTTCTTCCTGGTTCTAGTGGCTGCAGGAGGCAACCAGTAGGGGTGCTCCTCTCACCATCATCACTGGAGCTGCTAGCAGGACTTGTATCTGCCTCTGGAATTTCAGCAAACGGTGATTCAGACCTGTTCTGGCTGTCACTGACATCTGACATGGCTGAAAAACCTGTGAAAAGATAAGGTATAGGCAGAGTAGAAGAGTTATCACAACTGCAGAGTTTTTGCAAAAAAAAATGAGTTCAAAACTTAGTTTTAAGTTTTCACAGAATGTATTTCGGTCAAACCGATTTCAGGTTTCGGTGCAACCGAAGTGCTCAACAGAAACCTACACACCACTTTCGGTCAGACCGAAATGGGTTTCGGTCCTACCGAAAACTTAGGGTTTCACTGAAACTACTTTTCGGTCGTTCCGATTGGCACAACTCGGTTAAACCGAATTATGCAGTGCAATGGCCAGAGGCCAAATCGGTCATTCCGATTTTCAAAAATCCGCTTCACCGAGATGCATTCCGTGGAAACCTAAACCTAAGAATTTTCCTCGAAACTAGAAGATCTGAACTATTGTATGGGGAACATATCAAACATGGATTGAATCATGGCAAGCCTATCGTGCAAGAATCGGAAGTGGAGCACGAAAAGGGATCGGGACACACCCTAACTTGGTGGTGTCCCTCTACGGTGGCAACGGTGGAGATGATTACCGTTGACGGCGGCGGAGACCTGCGGCGAGGGCGCACAGGCGACGGAGGCGACGATCCGTAGACCAGGGCGGCGGCAGCAGGGGTCTTGGGGGCGAACGGTTTGAAGAAAGAAATCGCGCGCAGCCCCTCAGGTATATATAACCCCGTGCTGTCGGTGGGACCGAGTTGAAAAACTCGGTGTCACCGAGATGTATAACTGCTGTGCAGTTACGCATATCGGTCAGACCGAGAGTTTGAACTCGGTTTCACCGAGATGAAACCTAGATCAGTCTAAGCGTTTCGGTTGGACCGAGATTGAGAAACCGGTCAGACCGAAATGGACTTAGAAGGTTTTGGAAGTCAGCCTTAGACGAATCGGTGGTTCCGAGTGCTCCTCACTCGGACTGTCCGAAAAAGACTTGTTCAAAGTTGTGATATGAGCATGAATAGAATTTTGAGACAAGAAAGCATAGATAGCTAGGGAAGGTGCTTAGGCATTGTTGTCCATCCATTTGGCCAGAAAAAGAAACCAAAACAATCAAAACAACAAATGGATGTCCTTGAATGGATAAAATCATGCATTCAACATGCTCACACAATAAGATAGCAACTGAAATATGTGTCAAACATGCACAACCAATCACTCTAGCTACTAGCACACAATTTGTCGATGACTAGGTCATCTATATATGAGTATATTGACTTAGGAGCCAAATGAGAACATTTGATCATAGGTCATACTCATCGTTTAAGCACAAGTGGGGTTGCCACTTTTACATAAAGCATTTATGTGTTCACATCACTTGGAGATGCTTTAGCTCAATGTTTAGAGCAAAGCTCCCCCTAGATGTGAGAACCCCTTTTAAAGGGTCAAACTAACCTTGGGTTGTCGTAGAAGACTTCATGTAGATGTTGAAGATGTGGATGCTCAATGTTGATGTAGATCATCAAGAGTTGGGAGCAATCCTTTGGATTAGGGCACTTTCAATACCTTGTCCCTTGACTTACCAACAAGAGGGTTTGTGACTCCATGAACAAGTGCATGATGTGGAAGTTGATTGCACAAGTTCTTGCCAAAAAGAATATGAGTGAAGTTTGTTGGCGGAGTCACCCTCAAGAACCTACTAGTTCTTCTTCTTTGGGATCCACATCATCTTGATGGGAATCCTTGGTGTTGTAGTTGAGCTTGACGAAGTAGAACTTGATGTGTCCTTGGGAACCCACTTGACCATGGCTTGAGGTGCTTCAATGAATGCATCAATCTCCTCTTGAAGCTTGTCCTTGGCCTTTAGCTTGTGGTCTTGTGGTGGAAGGTCATCTTGAGCTTGTTCCACATTGGAAGAAGTAGGATCATACTTCTCCTTTTGTGAAACAAACTGTGGAGTAGGGTATTGACCTTCTTCCCATTCAACACCTTCGGCGTTGAACTTTCGCTCAAAACCAATCCCTTGATTCTTCCGGTGTCTTCCTTGTTTGCGAACAATCTCCTCAAAGTTCTTGCTTCCGGCAAGACTCTTGTAGACACCTTTCTCTATGATTTCCTTCAATGAGCTATTTTCTTGCTCAAGTGTTACTTGGCTTGAAACATTGTTAGTGGAATCAAGAGAACTACTAGAAGCAACAATATTGGATTTAACATTGTTATTGTTACTACTAGAGGAAGAATTTTTCTTATGCTTGTCATGCTTAGTCTTAATAGGTGGCAAGAAATTAGACAAGAGAAGTCGTTTGGCAAGATATGAAGAACTCTTCTTTCGAAGATCGTCATTGATCGCTTTTAGAAACTCATGTTCTTGCTCTAGAGTGAGCTTCTCGAAGCGTAGCTTCTCATGAGATCTTAGGAGCTCTCTATGATCTTCTTGAGTTGTTTCATGAGCTAACTTAAGAGTGTTAAGTTCTTTAGTTAGACGCTCAATCTCCTTCATAGCATTGTCATTCGACTCTTCTCGACTATAAAGACTACTAGCATTTTCATCATTACTAAGCTCACTAGATTTATCATGCAAGAGCTCATCTTCACCAAGTAAGTCATCCTCATCACTATCAAAGTCAATGAATTCAGGGTGTGTTACCTTGGGGCCTTTAGCCATGAAGCATCTTCCAATTCCCTCATTTGGTGAATCAAATAAGTCGTAGGAGTTGGAGTTGGAGGATACTAGTGCAAGTCCGGCAACACCTTCATCTTGACTATAGTCGGAGTCGGAGTGATAGCTTCCATCGGATTGATTGTCAGAGTCGGAGCCGGAGACCCATTCACCAACATGAGCTTGATGTCTTCTTCTTGTGTAGCTCCTTGATTACTTGTCTTTCCTCTCCGAATCCTTGCTTCTCCGAGAGGGTCTTCGTTCATAACGATCATCTCTGCTCCTTCTCTCTCTCCGAGGTGACTCATCTCTTGCTCTTCTTCTTGGAGATTCTTCTCTTCTCTTGTGGGGAGCCGTACACTCATTTGAGAAGTGTCCGGGTCTTCCACAATTGTAGCAGCTTCGATCACGGCTAGAAGATCTCTTTTCATCATAAGATCTAGACTTTGAGCTTCTTTCTTTGCCTCTATTCTTGTAGAACTTGTTAAAGTTCTTGACCATTAGGCTTATCTCTTCATTGGAAACTAGCTTGTCACTTGAGGTAGTAGGAGCATCACTTGTAGCTTTGTAAGCACCACTTGACTTGTTGTGAAGCTCTTCCTTATCCTTAAGTGTCATCTCATGAGCAACAATTCTTCCAATGACTTCAGTTGGCTTGAGAGTCTTGTAGTTTGGCATCATTTGGATCAAAGTGCACACGGTGTCATACTTTCCATCCAAAGCTCTGAGAATCTTCTTAATGATGAATCGGTCGGTCATTTCTTCGCTTCCTAAGCCGGCAATCTCATTTGTGATGAGAGCAAGCCTAGAGTACATTTCAGCGACTCCTTCACCATCCTTCATCTTGAACTTGTCAAGTTGACCTTGAAGAATATCTAGCTTTGATTCCTTCACAGATTCAGTACCTTCGTGCATTTCAACCAAAGTATCCCAAATCTCCTTAGCATTCTCAAGATGGCTGATTTTGTTGAACTCTTCGGGACACAAAGCATTGAAGAGAATGTCACAAGCTTGAGCATTGTTTTGCAACATCCGCAACTCTTCGGGTGTAGCTTCGCGATCCGGAACTTTTCCTTCTTCAAAGAAATCACCTTGCATGCCAACACAAATAATGCCCCATGCGGCTGGGTTATGACCAAGAATATGCATTTTCATTTTATGCTTCCAACTAGCAAAATTTGTACCATCAAAGTAAGGACCTCTACGATAATTACCCTCACTAGACGCCATACTCTCCTAGGTTGTGAAACCAAGCTTATGGAGTCCAATGCAATGGAAACCAAGGCAATGGAGACCAAAGCTCTGATACCACTTGTAGGATCGAAAGTAGGTCTAGAGGGAGGGTGATTAGACTACTTGACAATAAAAAAATCTGCCTTTAGATCATGCAAAGTTTTTGGCAGTTTCACAATTAAGATCAATTCAAGTATCACCCTACACATGCAATTCTAGAGTATAAGCAGCGGAAAGTAAATTGCACATGTAAAAGAGAGGTGGAGAAGATCAAACGCAGTTTGGTGACACGAAGATTTTTGTCGTGGTTCCGATAGGTGGTGCTATCGTACATCCACGTTGATGGAGACTTCAACCCACGGAGGGTAACGGCTGCGCGAGTCCACGGAGGGCTCCACCCACGAAGGGTCCACGAAGAAGCAACCTTGTCTATTCCATCACGGCCTACGCCCACGGAGGACTAGCCTTACTCGGGGTAGATCTTCACGAAGTAGGCGATCTCCTTGCCCTTACAAACTTCTTGGTTCAACTCCACATCTCAAGACGGAGGCTCCCAAGCGACACCTAACCAATCTAGGAGGCACCACCCCCCAAAAGGTAATAGACGGTGTTGATGATGATGAACTCCTTGCTCTTGTGCTTCAGATGATAATCTCCCCAACACTCAACTCTCCTCACTGATATGGCTGTGGTGGAAGAAAGGTTTGAGTGGAAAGCAACTTGGGAAGGCTAGAGATCAAGTTTCATATGGTAGGAATGGAATGGCTTGATCTCAACACAAGGGTAGGTGGTTCACTTCTCAGAAAGTATATGGTAGAAGTGGTGGTACTTTCTGATGGCTCTCCTCACGAATGAAGAGGGGGTGGAGGGGTATATATAGCCTTCACACAAAATCCAACCGTTACACACACATTTGACCAATCTCGGTGAGACCGAAGTGAAAACTCGGTCAGACCGAAAGTTCAAATATAGTGAACGTTGGGATTTTCGGTGGGATCGAAAATACCATCTCGGTGTGTCCGAAGTGAGTCAAAGGTTAGGGTTTGCCATCTCGGTGTGACCGAAAACAACAACTCGGATATTCCGAAATGCTGTCATTGGTTACAGAAGGTTGGCAGACCATTTTCGGTGAGACCGAAACTCAGAATCGGATGGACCGAGAAATTAGGGTTTGGGGAAATAACTGAAGTGGTTCATCTCGGTGGGACTGAGTTTGCAGAATCGGTTTGTCCGAGATTACTTATGAGTGTGTTGAAAAATGAAGAGTGCTGATAGTTGAGGGAGCTAGATCACCAAGCACTTGAGCAACAAGAACATTAACACAACCTCATCCCCTTTTAATAGTATTGGCTTTTCCTATGGACTCAATGTGATCTTTGATCACTAAACCAAAAATGGAGTCTTGAGCTTTTGCCAATGCTTGTCTTAGCATTTTGAGGGGTCCACTTCTTCAGACATTTCCATACCCATATCATCGAACTTTTCTGAAATGATTCTCAAGTAAATATTAGTTCAATGATATATATGTTGTTATTAATTACCAAAACCACCCGGGGATTAGTTGCACTTTCAATGTCAAAAAAACCCGTTGGGCTGTTTTCATAGAGTTATCAAATACTGCCTATTAACGGCCCGTTATTGTCCACGAACAGTACGACCCATGATTGGTGAAATGATGATACGCCCCGTAGAAGGCCCATGGATCCTACGGCCCGTAAAAGGCCCATGAATCGTACGGCTCGTAGAAGGCCCATGGATCCTACTGCCCGTATAGAAGGCCAATGGATCATACGGCCCGCAGGAGGCCTATGGTTACAACAGTCCGTCTGTTGCCATGATTATTTTGGCCTAGTTTCCAAAGATAGGTCAATGTGGCCGCTAGAAAAACACAGAAAAAGAACTGCAGTGACTACAAGCAAACAACTAAATAAGACAATAAGGAAATAAATAAGCAAGCAATTAACGCTAGCCCATTACCGATATTACACATATTACATCCACTAGGCATCAAAGTTCGCCAACAATGCAAATATAGGGAACAAAGCAGCATATTACATACACTAGCCGTCAAAATTGGCCACCAGTAGAAATAAATGCGGCATCAAAACAAGATCATAACTGAAACAACTTCAGAAGATTTCAAGAAACATGGTATCCACCATGCTGGCAATAAGCTTAGCAAGCTAAAACCCTCCAACGCTTGCTGTTGCACCATAAAGTATGCATTTGAATGCTCCAGGGACTTCCGCAGTCCTTCTGCTTCTTGTCACAACATAGCTGATCGATGTCTTTCAGCTTTTAGTTGAGACTCAAGAAACCGAACTGATTCAGATAGTGAGTACGAATAGCTTGTGCAAGCGGTAGTGGCTAGTAACTCCAACACTAAACCAAGACAGGACTTTGGGGTTGTCTCACTGTCTTCGAGATAGTCTTCCTTAGCTGTTTTATCAGCTTTGTTGGAGACCAACAAGGATGTGTCACTATCCTGAACCTTATCTGCATTACTTCCTTTACCATTGCTTAATAAGGCACTCTTCCCCAATATTCTGTCAGCATTCTTAAAGAAGAAACAAGCAGACAAATAACAGTTTAGCATGTACTAGTATATGAAACTCATTTTGGTGAACCAGTTCTTTAGTAAGGTGGACATGATTAAACTACCAAGTCTTCTATTGCCAAGTACTAGTACATAATAAAAGCATCAAACAAACTTATAGCTATGTCCTATGGTCACTGCATTGTCTTGCCAAATCAAAATAGACACACGGTTCAAATCATATCAGTTCAAGACAAAGCAGCAGTGAAAGAATACAAAGCCTGGGAAACTAAACGGCACAACAAGATTTCAGATGGGTACCACGGGTCTACATGTACAACAACACTATTTGCTTTGTTGTGATGCTAGTAATGTGCATGATATGCGAAGTCAACTATATACACAATTGAAATTGAAATCAACAGAGCTATTGATAAGAGCAAGCCTGTTAAAGAAACATGCATGAACATATCTGTTGTGCCATTGGAGTTTTGATTGGATCCTTCAATTTAAAAATAAGTTTGTATGAGTAAATACAGTGCTACAACAGCAAAGCAGTATGCACGATAGCAATCATAGTTAAAAAAGGCGCGCCTAAGTGAGCGCTTAAGCACGCCTAGGCTCTAGTCGTTGGCGAAATTCATTGCGCATAACTACGCTTAATCTGTGCATAACTGCGCATAAGCATGCGCTTTGGTAAGTAAAGCGCAAGGCGGCGGCAAAACGCACAATTAACGCCTAGCGCTTTTTGGAACTTAAATTAGAACATTTGCTCTTCAGGTTTAGGCACTTGTTCTACATGAACAGAGTACAGTAATACGCAAGAATATAGTACTTAAAAAAAGAAAATGAGCTAATAGACCATACCACATTCTTGGTTCGGGAACCGTATAGAACAAGGTGTTCCCATTCATCGTCCAGTAAATGTGTCTCAGGAGAACGTAAGGTAATTTGATGAGTTTCTTTGCCGGTGAAGTACATTTTCTTTTGGTAATTCCGATACTGCCACCAAGCATTCTTGAGGATAGCAGAGGTATTAGCACAGGTTACCTCATCCTGAGTTTCCAAATCGGTCCTTCTCTATAGAGAAAAATGGGAAAATTTGTTGTATTATAACCATCATGGAGGTAGGATGTATGGGACAAAGCAAAGTAATTGCCATGAATAACATTGCTTACACATAACTCTTGGACAAACACCTGCAAATGGCATTTTCCTTCATATTCAGTATAATATTTCCAAGATGGGAAGATACACACATAAGATTTAACAACAGCAAATGCGATAGATGCTAAAGTACGACTAGCTGGTTGTGCTTCCTCCACAGGAATAGGCGTACTAACTGGTGGAGTTGGGGTTTGTCGTGGTAGTACCGGCCCTTTGGGAACTGGAGCTGCCTTACTAACTGCTCTTGTTTGGGAGCTCTATGATGGAGATGGTGTTGTGTCAACAAGAATTGGGTTACTATCTGCTAGGGTTGGGGTTAGATTGGGTGAAGCTGGTTCTCTGTCCATCGCAGTAGGGGTACAATCTGCGAGAGTTTGGGTTATGGGTGGTAGGGCTGGTTCTCGTGCATGTACAACCGGGGTGCTATCTCCACCAAGAGGTAGCACTGTTTTATTTGAAGACCGTGTTTTTAGTCCGCTAGATGCTGGCATCACCCGCTCCAATTCAAATGGCTGATAAACAGGAAACATGGTTGAATGTACAGACATTGTATGAGAGACAGATGCAATAGATAGTGTGGAAAAAAGAGGACATGAAATAGTTGACATGTATATTGTTTAACTAAAACAGATAGCATGACATTATTTCACATATATGATATCTATCTAAACTGGATAGCATAGCATAACATAATTCAAAGATATGATGAATAACTAAAATGTCGTGCCAAGTTAGAGCATACACCTCGGTGGGGGAATAGGACTGGTCATGTGTCTCTGAATCCATCTCTAAGGAGCTATCGGGACCCAACAAGATATCTGCTTCGACAGGTAGCACTGTCTGCTCTGAAGGCCTTGTTTTCATTCCAGATTTTTTAATCTCCCACCCAAATGGCTGATTCATAGGAAGAGTAGGTTAATGTACAAACACTGTCGACAAATGAATTGTAATGAAGAAAAGGATGGGCAATATATCATTCAAATATATGATGCGTGGTTAAACAGGATGGCATTGCACATTCCACATATATTATGGCTGGCTAAAAGACATGAGACTGCATAATTCCCATATATGATATGGAAACTAAACAGGTGGCGACAGAACATGTCTAAACTAAGCAGATGACATATATGATGTCAAAAGTAGGCACTGCAAGGCAACATATGCATGATATGACTAACATCATCATGCCAAGGTAAATCAAACACATTGGGGGGGGGGGATAGGAGTGGTCAGTGGCATCTGAATCCGCCTCAGAACAGATATCTTCCTCTGGATTACAATCTGGAGAGGGGTGGGGAGGGTTTGTCATTGAACCCACCATGGAGCGATGTCTGCATGATATTGTATTGCCGCGCAAAACTCTTCTCCTTTTCTCTACATGTTCAGCATGAATGTGTACAATATCTGACATGCATACGAAAAAAATATGGCGAGATTATGTAAGGAGAGCATGCAGAAATTTAGAGTGATGGTAAAAACCAGTGGATGGATCCAAAAATAATGATAGCAGGCTGATGATTGTTTTAATTTAATAAAAAGACAGATGATTATTGCTTTACTATTTGTTTCCCACCCAAGATGAACAACATAGGCATACCCTAGGTGAACCACATATTAGACAGAGATACTATTCATTGCTTCCTCGATATGTGCCCCACAACTAATTTAGAACTCAAGTTTGAACATTAATTTGGACCTGACTTGGAGTCCAAGAGGTGAACATGACGATAAAGTAGCAAGTAATTTTAAGTAATGCATAACATAAGCAGAATCAAAAGAGTGCGACCTCTCTTGTGGACCCGTGTACTCCTCAGGTTCATCTGCCGAGTCGTTGATGGTGATGCCGTTGCGGTGGGTGCCGGCGGCAAGTAGGAGATCTGAGGCGGCGAAAGACGGTCAGGAGTCGTGATGTCTGGTTTGGTGGATAGTTCTGTCAATGGAGCACCTCAGGTGAGGTGGACGACGTCGCGGCTGGAGCAGGACAAACCACACAAAGTTCACTTCGGCTTCTACCTGTAACTGAAGTAATTCTGTAAGGGCTCATTTGGCTTGCATGATTCTAAAAACGCAGGGATAGAAAAACACCGGAATATGATAGGAATGCACATGGTAAACAGAGCATTTGTAAACGTATGATTTCTGTCAACTTGGGTGTTTGGTTTACATGAATTGGAAGAGTAGAGGAATGCAATAAAACATGGCCAAAATAAAGTGAAACCATATGAAAGCGTGTACAATTAGAATGTTATTCTGCCACTAATGCACTTGGTCTTGTTTTCATGCATAGGAGTTTGAAAAGTATGTCCAAGTGGATGTTTTGCTTCATTCCTTTCAACAAAATGCATGAATAATTGAACAGTAGAGTGCCATTGGAAAATTTCCTATAGATATATTTTTTCTGTCGAACCAAAATAGCCCTAATGGATCGACATGAATGTATAGTAATAAGTGATGCAATAAGTGTACAACCTCTTTGCCGTAGCTGTGTCGATCTCAGCATCATTGGGTTGGTCGCTCAAGCAGTTGAGGTAGAGGTGGCTGTCGGAGGTGTGGAGGAAGATCTGAGGAATCTGTAGACGGCGTCCAGGGCACTGCTCTGTTGTGATGGATCGTTCTATTGTTGGAGCAGCCCCGGTGAGCCGTAAGACGTCAAGGCTGAAGCAGCACAAGACAAACATCGTCAATCTCAAGTGGGATACTAATAGCATCTCCAATAGATGATGTAAAATAGATGTAAAATTTACATCACCAAAAACCACCCGACTACAACCGATGAGATAAAAACTGTTGACTATGAACTTAACTTTCGAAACTGAAATTTACTGTGGAATCTGAATGTTACTGTCGAAACTGAACGCAATGGTAGCAGAGAGGCACTTGACATGTGGTTTAGGGAGGGCATGCAGGTCATCTTCATCCTGCACCCCCCTGAGCCGCCAGCCACCACAGGCTGAACCGCCGGCCCCAGCATCGCCTTGCCGCCCCAAAACAACTCCCCACCGCCGGTCC
>LR738715.1:164063202-164175795 GCA_902687465.1 Secale cereale
TCTCACGAACCCACACACTATATCTCTCTACGTTTGTATCTCTCTCACACAACCCCACGTAGGTGGTGTACGTATACAATAAGAGAATATGTGCACCGTGCACGTACTCACGCTTCGTTCCCAGCCACACCCACGCGGGTACACGATGGAGCTCATTTCTGTACGAAATGGCAGCCCACGTGCTAATTTGAACGCGTGTAGCGGTTGTTTGCCTACGGAGGTCGTGTACCACGCGTGAACGAAACAAAGTTTAACTTGATGTGTTAGCGCGTTATTTTTAAATGAAGTTATATCGCTCAATGGCACGTACACAGAATATAAAACGATTTTATGGAGAAAAAGGTTGTCCGCTCCACTATATACAATGGAGCCACCCTGCCTGGTTTGTCTCTCTTCAAAGTATCTCACACAAGGCTGCGGTGGCCTCTCTCTCTCTCTCTCTCTCTCTCTCTCTCTCTCTCTCTCTCTCTCTCACCGTTGGTCACTGATCCGGCCGCATCCCGTCCGCCGGGGGAAAGAGATGACATGCATCGTTTCTTTGTTCGACGGCGCCGAGGCAGCACGTCCCGATCTGCGGTACACGCCATTCTCTCTGACCAAGCTCCAACACGGTAGGGCCTACGCCACCTGCTCGCTCCCACAGTATGCAGATTCCGCCCACCGCCGCTCATCTAGTTACATCCCGATGACCTCCAGGTATCCCCTCCGGCCTTGCTCAATGTCCGTCTTCCCACGTCGCTGCATGTGGATCTTCCATAGTTCTTTGCACAAAACGTAGCTCGTCCGGCGTACTTTCCATATTGCAATCTCGTGCTCACACCATTTTTGACAAACACAACCATGTTGTTATCTTCCCTTAGGACAAGGAATATGCTTCTTTTTTGTCGTCACAACTGTCATCAACAATATTTTTCTTTTTACAAATTTCAAATGGGCATATTTTCGAGTGTAGATTCACTCATTTTGCGTCGTATGTGTACTCCCTCCGTTCCTATATATTTGTCTTTCTAGAGATTTCAACAAGTGACTACATACGGAGAAAAATGAGTGAATCTACAATCTAAATATGTCTATATACATCCGTATGTAGTAGTCCATTTGAATCTCTAAAAAGACAAATATTTGAGTAGTCACTCGTTGAAATCTCTAGAAAGACAAATACTCTTAAGTATATTTAAGACCCGAGGGGGTAGTGCACAGCCGCATTGGAGACTCAGACCGGTCGTTGCGTCGCATTAATAGTGAGTAATGAGCAGTCAAATCTTAAGCCCCACCTTTCCCACTGTAAGTTGCTCGGAAGAAGCAACCATCAATACGCCCTTCTTTGAATCCGCTCATACTACTCCATCCGTCATTGTTTATAGAGCGCGCTTCAGGAAAAGAGAAAATCTCTGGGACCAAGGCGACTAGCGATCGGCCTGAAAAATAGCATTGGTAGTTATGGCGCGGCGTCTATTACTAGAGGAAATAATGCGTACACACATGCATGCAGTGCTTTCACCCCGGGTACACACATGCACGCACTTACTCCACTCCGTAGTACTACATCGAGAGAAAATTGTGGTTACCACGCCCTAATTAATTGAGCATTAAACCAAATGCGTCTAAAGTCTCTCTGGTGGTGGAAATGCATTGAGAGAAATGCATCATAATGAAGCGCGTCCTGTAAACTGTGACGGAGGGAGGAGTAGTATGAAGGTGCAAAACCAAGTACGCGTACAGCCAGTCGGTCAACGCACCTCCTCTTGGCATATCATTGACATGTGAGACCGGAGTGTGAGCAAACCGATCTCAATTGACGGCAAAATGGCCAACCCGTCGTTCCTTGAGAGAGACGAGGAGCGAGAATACACAGACGGGCTTGCACGGAGGCCAAGATATATTTGAGCATGGTTGATCGATATCATCATTACATGTTGGGCTGCCGTTTTCCGCCCTTCTCCGGAATAAATGTGTACTTTATCAGAGATTAAGAAAAATAAGAGTACAGAGGCTCCAACATGCGGTTCTAGTAGTATTACTACTCGTACTACTAAACCTTGCGCTTGGATCTTCGCCTCTTCGTGAAGTCGAACAATGATGGTACTCCGCATGTTCGGTACTATAGTGTATGCCTCTGGCAATCTGACACCGAATGAACTAATGCATGTCCACCGCTTGGGCGAGGGTATGTTGCATTAGTCAAAAGGCGTAAGCGAGCTTCACCATGTCCTGCAAGCTTCTCCTCATTCTGCGAGTTGACGGGTGTCGTGGAATTAACACGGCAGATGTCCGGTTTAGCGGACTTGATGATGGAACCATCGCACGGGTTAACTTGAAAGGGTTCATGGCACACAAAGGACGCAAAAGGATTTATACTAGTTCGGCCCCTTCGAGAAGGTAAAAGCCTACGTCTAGTTGGTTTGGTATTGCTTGGGTGTCGGTTTACAGGGAGCGGATTCGCTTGCCTGCGTCTCGACGGATTGATTGTTGCTTGTCCCTGAACCGGTACCGGGTCGTCCCTTTATATAGAGGTGACGCCTGGTCCGGTTTACAGAGTCCCGAGGCCGGCTCATAATCGTGTCCGCCTCGGTCTCTGCCCTTTCTTTCTTATCTATCAAGTTACATCTCTTTGGCGGATTACAAACCGTATTTCTATACATGGGCCTTGAAATCTCATGGGCCGTAATCTCTACTAAAATAGTAAAACTAAGTATGATATAACTAAGCCGGTTTACAATATCCGGTTTATACCTACTAACCATATCCCTGACATTAGGCCCCAGAATGATTTGAACTTGTTCATATCAGTCTCCGTCGTCTCCTGCAATTTTTCTTCTGTCTTCATCTTTTGTAAACCGGCTATGACATCATCTCTAGAAACCACCATGACATCACTTCCGCATTTAACGCTGTGAGCTGTACTGTAGCTTGTTTTTAATGGTTATCCCGAGAATCGAGGCGTTTAAAGGATCTTTATCCGATTTTGCTCCCTTGATTACCGCACCTGTCGCTTCGCATCTGCTTCTCTGCCTATAAATAATACCGCCCCCTTTCATTCTTTCTTCTCGCGTCTTCTTCCTCCTTCCGCTTCCTGTCCCGCAAGAACTCCATTAGAGCCCGAGCTCGGAGCGCCGCCATCATCTCGTCGGATCAAGAGTTCCCAGGCCGCTGCATCAACCTGATTTGTCCAGAGAAACTCCGTTGCTGCCCTCCAGTTTTTCAGGTATGTTTTTCTTTCCTTGTTTTCGATCTGCATCTGCCCGTGCTCCTCCTAGTCCTTCCGCCATTAGGGCTCCTAGCAAAGCTTTCCTTCTGTTCTTGTAGATTCGTTCCTCCTGTGGGATCCGTAACTTTTAGGCCTGTCCAATAAACCTTCTGCTCAATACTAACCTTAGATCTTGTCATTTATAATGCTATAATTTTATCTGTTCCGCCATTAGAACTTCCGCCATTAGAACCTTTAGCACCAGTTCTGCTGATTTAACTTTTGCGCCTTACCCTTTAGATCTGGCTGTTTTATTTCTGTAGTTGCCTGCCTTAGGTCTTCGTTTTTATGCACAGCTTGTAAACTCGTCTGCTCCGAATTGGATCTCTATAGATTCTCCCGTGTAGTTTTTGTTTCTTTTACCTCAGTACGCTCAGATCTATTCCCCCTTAGCAACGCGTTGGAAACCTGTTTTTCTCTTCGGTAGATCTGCTAAGTATGTTCCGGTTTAAGTTGTCATGCCATAACCCGGAAATAACATAAACTGATGCAACGATTTAAACTGTTCCTCTTCAACTGCCATTTAAACCGGAAATGATAAACTTCGTTTCATAATTGCCGGTTTAATCTTGCCAAATAATTCTCCGTTTCAATCATTGTATATCATGAATAGATCCCCAATCATTGTATGTTCATAATCCGTCTTTGTACTTTCTCTTCTTCAACACTTTTGCTCAAATGGCTAAGCAGTACGTTTCGTGCGATTGGGTCCGTTCTGTCGTGACTGAGGAAGACTTAGTCAAATTGTCGAGTATCGGCACCTTAGGGCCTCGAGCTGAGCTGAAATGGCGTGCTCCGGGTAACGAGTGCCCTCCTACTCCTAGATCCGGTGAAGTTATCGTATTCCTGGACCATATCTCCAGAGGCTTCTCACCCCCCGGTTCAAGATTTTTCCGGGACGTTCTTGCCACCTTCCAGCTGCACCCACAGGACATCGGACCAAACTCTGTTTCCAACATCTGCGATTTCCAAGTATTTTCTGAAGTATATCTGCAAGAGGAGCCTTCAGTTGATTTATTCCGGGATTTCTTCCATGCAAACCGGCGCACTGAGTTCACCAGCGGGCCTCACCAAGAGCTTGGTGGGATTAGTATCCAGAAAAGGAGGGATGCAGTTTTTCCTCACGCCTCATTACACACTCACCCTAAGGACTGGAACAAGTCCTGGTTTTATTGTGTAGATACATCTCCCGAAGGTGAAAATCCTTTCCCGGGTTATCGTGAAACTCGTATCCCGGCGAATCACCCCTTGCCACAACGGTTAAGTGCTCCTGAACGGATCCAGTTTTCACCACAGCTTTCCAAGCTGAGAGCTTTCATGGCCAATGGCCTGATCGGTACTGACTTCCTTCGTTGCTGGTTATCCTAGAGCATCCTTCCCTTAAGCCGGCGCCCTAAGCTGATGTGTAAGTACTCCGGTAAACCGGAAGACCCTCAGAGGTTTACTAAGGAGTAGCTTTCTGAATCGGAAGTGATAGAGTCTGCCAAGAAGATCGTCAACCCTGCTTTAACAGATTGCTCCAAAGTTGGCTTGGCCCCATACTTTAAGAAGAATAAGCTGCCTGAAGTAAGTTTGTCTTTAACTTATACTTTATAAACCGTCCTCTTTGATCCGTCTTTCAATTGCCTTTACTTTTTCTATTCAGGCTGAAGACCCCTTCTAGAGGAGAAAACCTCAGGAAAAAACTGTAAAGCAGGCTCGCCGGAAAACCCCCGCAAACAAGAAAAGGAAAGCAGCCGTTGATGCCGGTTCTCCTTCTGAGGATGATGATCCGGACTCCGAGGTATGCCTTGCTCCGGTTTACGTTTTGCTTTTATGCACTTGTTAACATATCTAATGATATCCTTTCACAGGATCCACTTGAAGGTGATAACCCGGCTGAGATTGAGGTAACTCTTATTTCTTCTGATTCAGAACCTCCTCCTCAAAAGAGCCGTCGGACTGTTAGAAAATATCAATTCTCTCATCCTTATGCTAAGTTGGATCCCAATTTTACTTTGAAGAAGCAACAGCACGAAGCTTTGCGCCGGACCACTCGCCATAGTGGCTTGGCAGTGGAGTCCTCTGGAATTTCGTAAACTCCGGTTCGGAAGCGCCGCGCTGAGGTGATACTCTCTCCGACCCTTCTTCATCCCAAGGCCGGTCTTATCCGAAAACCACTTAAACCGACTGATCCTGATTATCAGGAAACTCCACTGTCTTCTTCTGGCGAATCAACCGCTACACAGCTTCCTCCTTTGAAGACCGTCCCGGGGTAATTCTCTTTACCTCTTCCGGTTTATGACACCCCCTTCTTTTATAATGCTAACTTATTTTTGCTTGTTTTTCCAGCAAACCGAAACCTAGCAAAAGAGCCAAGGCGAAAAAGCCTGTTGCTGATCCTTCTACTGATGAACCGGTGATTGATCCGTCTACCGCCGTTCCTCCTGAAGGTACTCCTACCGCTCCGGTTGACGAACCCACTCTTGAAACACCTGCTGCTGAAGATGTCCAAGACCCACCAAGTCCGGCCCGGGTTAATTCTCCTCAAGTTAACCCGGCGTCTCCTGATCCGGCTCAGGTTGAAGTTACTCCTCCTAATGCACCCACTTCCCCTGATGTCGTGGTCACTGGCACTGCTTATGTTGCGCCAGCCGAACCCACCGTTTTAGCGAAACATACGGCTAAAGCGGAGAAGATGACTCAGGAAAAGGGGAAGTGGAGTACTGATATATCCAGTCTGTCGAGTATGAGTGCTCAAGACATCTATTCCGGATATCTGAACCGACTCCATAGTAGCCGGGATTATGAAGCCAGCCTAGTAAACCTGATGAGGGAAAAATATGAAGTAAGTTTTCCTCTTCTGACTTTGCCTTTTTCAACGCCTCTTTATCTTATAACAGCCCCCAAGTTCCGGTTTATCTGCTTTATTGAAGGTAATCCGGAACTTTGTAGTTTTGAACTGTTGATCCATACATTAGCCCCCAAGTATCGAGTAGATAACTTGGTTATGTAGTTGATACTTGTAATTTCAAAAATTGTTTCTGATGCATTACTTCAACTGCCATTAGCCCCCAAGTGTCAAGTAGACAACTTGGTTGTGTTCTTGAGACTTGTATTTTCAATTTTCCTTTGCTGTATTACTTCAACTGCCATTAGCCCCCAAGTGTCAAGTAGACAACTTGGTTGTGTGCTTGAGACTTGCAACTTCTAACCTTGTTTTTGAACTTTGTTTATAGGCTGAGCTGAACCGGAATGCTGTAGAAATCAGTGAACTTCGAAGCCGGCTTATAGAGACTGAGTCGGCCGCTTCAAAGGCGAAGAAAGAACTTCAAGTGAGCTTAAAGACTGCTGAAGACTTGAAGAAGTTCTTTGATGAGGAACGGACTACTTTTGAAGTCCAGAAAAAGGATCTTGAAAAACGTGTTCAGGATGCCGAAGGAGCACTTAACCCGGTTACTGAAGAATTGACCGGGTTAAAGTGCCAAATTGATTTGATGACTTATGCTATTTTTGGTAAGCATAACCTGAACTCTTGTCTGTTATCTTTGCAACCTGTGACCTACGCCGGTTTAACTTTCATCTGTTGTATGTAGGACGCCGTGTCTCCCATCTTGGGGATGATGTACGGAAGAAGCTGAAGGCCTGTTATACCTTGGTTGAACAATTATACTCTGGAGCACAAAGGATTATCAGTGCTACTTCCTTTGGTAAACCGGCTCCTTCAACCATCAAGGCTACTTTGAACAGTTTGTCCATTCTGCCAACTCGTCTTGAAGAGGTGAAGAAATCGGCTGCTCGAGGAGGTGCTCTTCTGGCCCTTACAAGGGCTAAAGCTTGGGTCCCAGATATTGATCCGGCAGAAGTGTTAACCGGATTTCCTGACACCAAGGAAGACGGTTCAGCATTTGATGAGAAGGATCTGTACGCTCTGACAAAGGAAATGCGTCCACTCGCTAGCAAGATTGCGGTGGAATCTGACTTGTCTCGATACCATCCAGCATATAACCTGCAGAACGAGCGGGTGGAACGACCGGTTTACGATGTTGCAAACTTAACTCCGCCGGTTCGTCCTCACACTTTTGCTCCTGATATTGATCCTGCTGAGCTGATCAACGATGAAGTATATTTCCGTGCCTTGGCCAAGATTGATTGGCGTGCACCAGATTTCCCGCCGCTTCACGAGGAGGAAGATGTTCCGGAACAAGACGGTGGCCAATCCTCCCGGCAAGGAGAAGCGCAATCTTGAATGTTACTGCTGTAATCATAATTGTTATTCCGTAAACAATGCTTCCAACTATTTGGCTTTTATGCCTTGTAATAGGTTTAGCTGAAACTTAATGCACTGTGATACGGCTTTTGGTCTTTATAAAGTACTCATTCGTTGACTTGTTGATTGATGTGGATTCCTTGCTCTGTCCATAAAAAAGATCAAAAATATGTCCTAGTGGCTTTACCACTGGACGGATCAATTTGTTCTCTTGGTATAACTAATAAGCATATCTTTAACAAATAACTGTGATACCTGAATTGCATGTAGCCAAAATACCTTAAACCGGTCAGGATGTTTAAAATCACCTTAATCAGTCTTCATCAATTCTAATAAACCCTTGAAACTCTTCAGTTCAACTTGTCGATAAATCTTTCTCTTCTCGGTTCAGAAATTTGTAACTTGTACCTGATTGTGTGCTGCCAACTGTCAGCTCATCATGAAGTCGAGCCGGGTTACGATGAACGCCGGTTTAACTCTCGCTGGTGTTCATGACCCAGACTTGTAACACTATAGATAGGTGGTCAACTTCTGGAGCTGTTCCCCTTGGTTAAAAAGGTTATGAAATACAAAAAACATCAAGAAACACACAATTCTTGTAAATCAAACTATGTAATCGAGGCTTTTTCAAGGAGCTGCCAGGCTCAAAACAAGGTTTAGCCATTCATGGGAATGTGGGCGAACCCGACTGTCCCCAGGGGCCGGGTCATCATTTGAACGTGGGCGTACCAACTGTTCAGGGAGCCCAAAAATTCATAACATAGCCATTCATGGGGATGTGGGCGAACCCGACTGTCCCCAGGGGCCGGGTCATCATTTGAACGTGGGCGTACCAACTGTTCAGGGAGCCCAAAAATTCATAACATAGCCATTCATGGGGATGTGGGCGAACCCGACTGTCCCCAGGGGCCTCTGACGTTCCTCCTGACCCTGCAGGTTTTTCCTTTTTCTTTTTATGAGGTTTTTCTCTTTCTGAACCGGACATAATCTCTTGTTCCCGTGAGTTCTACCGCTCCTTCACACACCCTGCAAAGATTAGTTTCTAAAAACCAGCTAACATTGAAATATGATTCTTTGATAACAAACTGACATGGATATTTGCCGCAAAATTTATGTATGTGGAAAAAAGGCTGAGCCCCCAGTTTACCGAGGGTGCCGGCTTATTCATTATTCATAATATATACATAGGATACATGGAAGCCTATGGCTCAAGTGTAATATGGCCGTAGATGAGCAATGTTCCATGGCCTTTTCGTCTCTTCTTCTGATGTCCGTGAATCTTTGTGCTCTCGAATATCCACCAAATAATATGACCCGTTGTGTAAATTTTTGCTGATCACGAAGGGCCCTTCCCATGGCGGGGATAGCTTGTGCATATCTGTTTGATCTTGGATAAGCCGGAGTACCAAGTCACCCTCCTGGAATGTCCTGGTTCTGATCCGGCGGCTGTGATATCTGCGCAGATCTTGCTGATAAATCGCTGACCGTGCTGCAGCTATGGCACGCTCTTCATCCAACCGATCCAAACCGTCTTGTCTTGACTCCTCATTGATGGCTTCTACATAGGCCGCCACCCTTGGTGAATCATGGCGTATGTCACTTGGAAGAACTGCTTCTGCACCGTAAACCATGAAGAAAGGTGTATAACCTGTAGACCGGTTGGGTGTAGTATTAATGCTCCAAAGGACAGACGGTAATTCTTCAACCCAACATCCTGGGGTTCTCTGCAAAGGTGTCATAAGCCGGGGCTTGATTCCTCGCAAAATCTCCTGATTTGCCCTTTCTGCTTGACCATTGGATTGGGGGTGAGCCTCAGAAGATACGTCCAAACGAATATGCTCTCGTCGACAGAATTCTTCCATCTCACCCTGAGATAAATTGGTGCCATTATCTGTGATGATGTTGTGTGGAAAACCAAACCGGAATATTACTTTTTTGATGAACTTAACCGCCGTTGCCGCATCACACTTGCTTATAGGTTCCGCTTCAACCCACTTCGTAAACTTGTCCACTGCCACTAGTAGATGAGTTTTCTGATCTTGGGATCTCTTGAAAGGACCAACCATGTCAAGCCCCCAAGTTGCAAAAGGCCAAGTTATTGGTATCATCCGGAGTTCTTGTGCCGGAACAAGGGCACGTCTTGAGAACTTCTGACAAGCGTCACACTTGCGGACCAGGTCTGCCGCATCTGCATGTGCGGTTAACCAATAAAATCCATGTCGGAAAGCTTTAGCCACTAAAGATTTTGATCCGGCATGATGACCACAATCCCCTTCATGAATCTCCCTTAGAATCTCACAACCTTCCTCAGCTGAAACACACCGTTGAAATACTCCAGAGGTGCTACGATGGTGCAGTTCCCCGTTGGCAATTGTCATAGATTTGGAACGCCGGATTATCTGCCGTGCTTCATCTTCGTCCTCTGGTAACTCTCCTCGGCTTAAATATACCAAATAAGGTAACGTCCAATCCGGAATAACATGGGTTGCCGCAACCAACTGTGCCTCTGGGTCCGGAACAGCTAGATCGTCCTCTGAAGGTACTTGAACCGAAGGATTGTGCAATTCATCCAAAAAGGTGTTTGGTGGTACCGGTTTACGTTGCGACCCTAGCCGGCTTAAAGCGTCAGCTGCTTCGTTCTTCCGCCGGTCTATATGCTCCACCTGATACCCTTTGAAATAACCTGCGACCGCTTCAACCTCTCGTCGATAAGCCGCCATGAGGGGATCCCTTGAATCCCACTTGCCCGAAACTTGCTGTGCCACTAGGTCTGAATCGCCCAAGCACTTAACCCGGCTTAAATTCATCTCCTTTGCCAACCGCAAACCATGAAGTAGTGCTTCATATTCTGCTGCATTATTAGTACAAGGAAATAACAACCGGAGGACATAACAAAATTTATCACCTCTGGGGGAAGTTAAAACAACTCCGGCCCCCGAGCCCTCCAACTGCTTCGAACCGTCGAAGTGAATCGTCCAATAAGTGAGATCCGGCTTCTCCTCCGGAGTCTGTAATTCTGTCCAGTCGTTGATGAAGTCCACCAGTGCCTGAGATTTTATAGCAGTATGTGGTACATATTTCAATTCATGTGGACTGAGCTCAATGGCCCACTTGGCTATTCTGCCTGTTGCTTCTCTATTCTGGATTATATCTCCCAACGGAGCTGAACTAACCACAGTTATCGGATGCCCTTGGAAATAATGCTTCAATTTCCGGTTTGCCATGAACACCCCATATACCAATTTCTGCCAATGAGGGTATCTTTGCTTGGACTTGATGAGTACTTCACTCACATAGTAAACCGGGCGCTGAACCGGATGTTCCTTCCCTGCTTCCTTGCGCTCAACCACAATCGCAACGCTGACTGCCCGTGTGTTTGCAGCAACATATAATAGCAAAGGCTCCTTGTCGATAGGAGCAGCTAAAACCGGCGGCTTCGCTAGTTGCTGTTTCAGATTCTCAAACGTTGTATTCGCTTCATCACTCCAAATGAACCGGTCCGTTTTCTTCAACATTTGATAAAGCGGGATCGCCTTTTCTCCTAAGCGACTGATAAACCGGCTCAACGCCGTGATCCGGCCAGCTATGCGCTGAACATCATTAATGCAAGCCGGTTTCGCCAAAGATGTGATGGCCTTGATCTTCTCCGGGTTGGCTTCTATTCCCCGGTTCGAGACCAGGAATCCCAAAAGCTTACCAGCCGGGACACCAAAGGCACATTTCTCCGGATTAAGCATCATCCTGTAAGTCCGAAGATTATCAAAGGTTTCTCTGAGGTCTTCTATCATTGTCCTTTCCTCCTTTGACTTAACCACAATGTCATCCACGTAAGCATGTACGTTCCTTCCTATCTGCCCCTTCAAACAATTCTGAACACAACGCTGATAAGTTGCCTGCGCACACTTGAGCCCAAAAGGCATAGACACATAGCAAAAAGCACCAAAAGGGGTTATGAATGCTGTCTTCTCTTGATCTTCAACGGCCATTTTGATCTGGTGATAACCTGAGTACGCATCCAGAAAACTCAGCCGCTCACACCCTGCTGTAGCATCAATAATCTGATCAATGCGAGGTAGAGCAAAAGGATCAGTCGGGCAAGCTTTATTGAGGTCTGTGTAGTCCACACACATCCTCCATTTCCCATTCTTCTTTAGAACTAGCACCGGATTAGCCAACCATTCCGGATGAAATACTTCCACTATGAACCCTGCCGCCAAAAGCCTGGCCACTTCTTCTCCTATAGCCTTGCGCCTCTCTTCGTTAAAGCGGCGCAGATACTGTTTTACCGGTTTAAACTTCGGATCAATATTTAACTTGTGCTCAGCGAGTTCCCTCGGTATACCTGGCATGTCAGAAGGTTTCCATGCAAAGATATCCCGGTTCTCACGGATGAACTCGATGAGCGCTCTTTCCTATTTAGGATCCAGGTTAGCACTGATGGTGAATTGCTTAGACGAATCTCCAGGCACAAAATCAACCTGCTTAGTCTCTTCCGCTGATTTGAACTTCAAAGCCGGATCATGCTCGGTGGTTGGCTTCTTCAGCGGAGTCATATCTGCCGGATCAACATTATCCTTATAAAATTTCAACTCTTCCGTGGCACATACCGCTTCTGCATAAGCTGCATCACCTTCCTCACATTCCACTGCTATCTTACGACTGCCGTGTACCGTAATTGTGCCTTTATGACCCGGCATCTTGAGCTGCAGATAAACATAACATGGCCTAGCCATAAATTTAGCATAAACCGTCCTCCCAAACAAAGCATGATACGGACTTTTAATTTTGACAACTTCAAAGGTGATCATCTCCGATCTGGAATCATGCTCATCCCCAAAGGTAACTTCTAAGTCAATCTTACCAACTGGATAAGCTGACTTACCTGGGACCACCCCGTGAAACACTGTGTTTGATGTCCTTAACTGTTTATCTGTCACACCCATACGGCGAAAAGTCTCGTAATATAATATATTGATACTGCTACCTCCATCCATGAGGACTTTAGTGAACCTGTATCCTCCCACCTGAGGTGCCACCACCAAGGCTAAATGTCCCGGATTATCTACCCGTAACGGGTGGTCCTCTCTGCTCCAAACAATGGGCTGCTCCGACCATCGTAGAAACTGTGGCGTCGCCGGTTCTACCGTATTAACAGCACGCTTTAAAACCTTCTGGTCTCTCTTGCATAAACTCGTGGTGAAAACATGATATTGACCGCTGCTCAACTCCTTCGGATTACTCTGGTATCCGGATTGCTGTTGTTGCTGCGGACGCTGCTGCTGCTGATTTCCTTGGTTATTGTGACTCCCTTGGCCCTGCTGCTGATTATTCTGATTGTTGTAACCACCTTGATGATACGATTGATTTCCCTGACCATGATAACCACCTTGATAATGTGATTGATTTCCTTGACCATTGTAGTTTCCTTGACTACCTTGGCCGCCTGGCCGGGATTGATAACCACCGTTGTTCCCTTGATAACCGCTGTTGCCCCTATATCCTGAACCGGAGTTGTTCCCTTGGTAACCCGGACCATAAAACCCGGACCCTGAACCGCCGTTTGGGGGCCGGCTAGGAGGATTAAAACGGCCGTTCCCTGCTATCATAGGGTACAGGCATTCTCTTGCAGTGTGCCGTGCAGGCCCCCTTTTTCCGCTATGCTTTAGACAGGGTTGATCCAAATCCTGCTCCCAACCCGGGTTTCCTCCACCGGTTTGACGAGTGGGACCTTGCTGACTACCCTGAAAACCGCCTTGAACCTGTGTATTAGCCACAAAATCGGAGCTATTTTCCGGTTTCCGTTTGCCCAAAAAACTTGAAGTAATCGGATTAGCTGGCGCCGGTTTGCCAGTCTTGCTGGCCTTTCCCGCTTTATCTCCTTCTGGCTCCGGATACTTGGTATTATCTGAGTCTCCGTATTTCACCAAGGCGCTCATCAAAGTCCCCATGTCATTGCACTCCCGTTTGAGCCGTCCGAGTTTTAATTTCAAAGATTCAAACCGGCAATTGTTCTCCAATGTCACAATTGCCGTGCTCGGATTAATGCCGTTTGAGGAGTGCAAGATGTCTGCCACTCTGCGTACCCAAGCTGCTGTAGACTCCTGCTCTCCTTGCACGCATGCTGCTAAATCTATCACCGACATAGGTTGCTTGCACGTATCCTTAAAGTTTTTGATGAACTGACTGCGTAGCTCCCCCCATGATCCGATAGAATTCGGAGGTAGTGCCTTTAGCCAAGTCCGGGCCGTGCCTTCAAGCATCATAGTGAAATATTTGGCACAAGCCGATTCATCCACGTCCAGCATCTCCATGGCCATCTCGTAACTTTCCACCCAAGCTTCGGGCGGTGAATCGGCTGTGTAATTAGGCACCTTGCGAGGTCCTTTGAAATCCTTGGGCAATTTAACGCTCCGCAGGGCGGGGACGAGACATTGTATCCCAAAACCGCTCGCTGTCGCTCCTGTCCCTGTAGTGCCTGTATGAACCGGCGTCAACTGACGAACTTCCTCCCTGGCCTCAGATCTAGGCCGGTTTCGATCCGGGGCTGGCATCTCTGCCCTTGCCGGATTTTCTTGCCTGTGCTGATGTCTCCTCCGTTCACTGCTAGACACTTCGGGCTCCTCCCAATGTCTGGAGTAACTTCGGTTGGGACGTGGTGTTGAATGTAACCTTTCCCTGCTATGAGAGTACGCTTGCTGCTGTATTAACGCCGTATTGAGTAGCTTCTGGGCCCTGCGCGCCTCTATCGCCACCGGGGATGTTTCTTCCACAGGTAAAGCGGCCAACCGTGCTGCCGCTGCAGCGATGTTATCCACAGGGTTTGAGTAGTGTCCCGGGGGGACAGGAACATAAGGCGCCGATGTAATCCGTCGCTCCCGTTCTGCGGCGGGCTGCTGAACCGGCTCATCTCGAGCTGGTGGGCTTCTCCAGTTTAAGACCGGATTATTACTGGCCCCAGCCCCAGGTGTTCTGAACAAATTCGCAGATTCGTAACCCGGCAGTAGGCGGGATCGATACTTTCGCCCTCTTACTCCTTCCATAGAAGCCTGTTCCATCCTTAAGTGAAAAGCTTGATCATCCAACTCTGCTTGTCTTATGGCTAACATCTCTCCTTCTGCCTTTAAATCCTCCTTTAACTGATCGATCCGGGCCTTCAACTGAAGAAGCACTGCATCATGTTGCGCCTTGTCTGCTGGAGCTACGACCTCCACTGCTTTAGCTGTGAACTCCTCGATCAAGGTGGATAGAACTGCAGTAATGGGGGGATTTGAACCGCTTCCCCCTGCACCAGCCTCCGCTGTTGTTCCGTTCGTCGGGGGTTGTGAACCGGCCATGAAGACCGCCACCCGGTTTGGCGGGCCGGAGGGGTCCGGAATACTGTTTCCATCGGACTCGCCCTCAGACCGGCCGTCCCGCAACTGATACAGAGATTCAGTTTCCCCGGACAAAGACTCGTCATCTGAATAGACGACGGTTGCACCATCAGATTCCGATCCGTCCTCGGCTTGGCCTCCGTGAATCGCTCCAACGAACACATGCTTCATGGCAGGCTGAATCCGGGTCGATCTCGCACGCTGAGCCGGCTCGACGATGCTGGGGAAGGTGTCCGACTCAGGTCCCGGTTCTCCAATTTTGCCGATGAAGACATGGATGCTGCCGAAGGGGACCCGGTACCCATATTCAATCGAATCGGCCTTCGGTCCCCAACCTGCGTCGTCGATGTAGAGCCGGCCACGACGACTCTTGGTCATCCGGCCGACTGCGTAACCCTTTAACCCTTCGAAGCCGCCTTCCAAGAACTCGAAACCATCGTGCGCAGGCCCCACGGTGGGCGCCAACTGTCGTGGAATTAACACGGCAGATGTCCGGTTTAGCGGACTTGATGATGGAACCATCGCACGGGTTAACTTGAAAGGGTTCATGGCACACAAAGGACGCAAAAGGATTTATACTAGTTCGGCCTCTTCGAGAAGGTAAAAGCCTACGTCTAGTTGGTTTGGTATTGCTTGGGTGTCGGTTTACAGGGAGCGGATTCGCTTGCCTGCGTCTCGACGGATTGATTGTTGCTTGTCCCTGAACCGGTACCGGGTCGTCCCTTTATATAGAGGTGACGCCTGGTCCGGTTTACAGAGTCCCGAGGCCGGCTCATAATCGTGTCCGCCTCGGTCTCTGCCCTTTCTTTCTTATCTATCAAGTTACATCTCTTTGGCGGATTACAAACCGTATTTCTATACATGGGCCTTGAAATCTCATGGGTCGTAATCTCTACTAAAATAGTAAAACTAAGTATGATATAACTAAGCCGGTTTACAATATCCGGTTTATACCTACTAACCATATCCCTGACAACGGGACACACCAACAAGTAGTGCTAGTCCATACTCCCTCCTTTCCGATTAATATGGCTTAATCTTTTTTGCGAGTAAATGAGAGAGCTTTATTCATATATAAGCATTCTTAGGAGGATCAGCCAAGACACTGGTCTAGGAAGCGAGGTACCCTACAAAAAAAGAAGTAGGAAGCGAAGTGTTTCATCAAGCCAGCTCTCGGCCACATTCAAAGTGCAGCAAGCATGGTTCGCACAAAGATGTGCCGCAAGGTTTGCTGACCTGTTTACATGCTGAATAACAAAAAAGAGGAAATATTACCGAGCGCTCCTATTTGTAACATGATATGAGCCAGAATTAAGCAAGAATTGTGGCGAGTGTTCCAAGCAATCAACTTCCATTATCACATGTGAGAACCCTCGAAGAGAACCAAATGTGTTGAAGATTGCTTTATCACATTTTAAAAATATAATAGGAGTGCAGACGCTCCTCCATCCGGTTCCTAGTACTAGTATAGTACCTCTATAGACTATAGTAGTAGTACTAGTACTAGTAAACTTTGCGCTTAGTTGTTCGCCTCTTCGGGAAGTGCAACAATAATAGTACTACTAGTATAGTGTATGCTTCTGGCAATCTGACACCGAATTAACTGTTGCACGTCCACCGCCTGAAGGAAGGAAAACTTGCATTAGTCAAAAGTTTCTCCTTGTCCAGCGAGCCACCACGCGCAAGCTTCTCCCGTCCTGCAAGCTTCTCCTCGTCCGGCAAGTTGACGGGACACATCAAAGTAATGCTAGTCCATACTGCCTCCTCTCCGGTTAATATGGCTTAATTTCAAACGAGATAATACACTGTCTATCACTGTATATTTGTAAAAATACGGTCAATGGACTTCATAATACGCTCATTGCGCTCAATATATACATTTTCCGGTGTTTATACTGTCACTAGCTCACCCTGGCTGAGTATGTGTGTGCATGCACGTGTAGGTTGAGCACTTAAGCGTGACCGTGTGTGTTCCGTCGTGTGCTCGGACATGCATGCATTAGGGCGTCGTGCGCGTTTTTGCGTCCATATGTACGTGTGACTGTTGCATACACGTAGGGGCAGTACGTGTAGGGGCCACTAAAGGAGCAGTCAAATCACACAGTAAGTTAGTCGGAAGAAGCAACCATCATTTCACTCTTCAATGACACGTACACAATATAAAATGGTTAATATTTAGAGAAAAAGAAAACCACTATATATAAACTAGCAGGACCCTAAGCTACATGCCTGCTTGCTTCAATTGCTCTCTTCACAAGCATAGAATGATGGTGGCCGCACCGCTGGTCACATATCCGGCCTGATCCCGCAGCCGGGGGAAGGGAACAATGTTCTGTGTAGACGCGGTCGGCATCGGCAAGGGAGAAAATCCACAGTCGGTGCGTCCCAATTGGGGGTCACCGCGGAATGGGCCGATGCCGCATCCCAGCCGCCCTTCTAGCTACAGCCCGACTTCCGTTTCGAAAATATTAGTGCATGTCAACAAAAATTATACTAGTATCGTTGTTCCGTTTCAAAAAAAAAACATATAAGTTGTTACTTCTTACCCAAAGGATCTTTATATCCAACAGACACAAAATATCCATTCGATTTTCAAAATTACTTTCACTGCTGTTCTGATGTCGACGTAATTGCTGCATCGCCACCAAAACCCATCATCTCTTAAGCTAAAGTAGACCGAGATAACCCTATATTAGCATATTACTAAGATAAACAGAAGGCACTGTAGAATCATTTAGGACATGAGCTTGTCAATCTGAATGTGGAGGGACACCAGCTTAGCCCTAGCCAGCAGCTTGGGCGGAACTGTGAAGAAGGTTAGCTCCTGCACAACGACATCGCCGGGATCCCTGCTACTTGTCACCTCCATTTCCACCTTGACGGCATCGGTCCTACCTTTGGGCTCCCCGGTGGGCCGTTCGCCCATAGCTTGGCCACATAGTGCGGCAGTGGGGATGTCCCCACTCTGATGCAAATGACCGACACGGTGATAGGCGCGCCGATGTCGAGTACGCCTTCGACCAAGAAAAACGCATGGCCGTCCTCCTCCACGAATAGCAAGAGTCGTGGCTCCGATAGTGGCACTTGTAGCTGGAGCGCCTTGCCGTAGTGGATCATGTGCACGGGCATGGGATGCATGGTGCTGATGTGGTGGGAGAGCACCGGCGGCAGGCCTACGTAGCCGCAGACGGGCACGGGGCATTTGCAGGGCACGAGCGGACACACGCTCTGGTGATCGGCGAGCTTGTGGTAAGTGACGTAGAGCCCACAACCTTCGTGCGGGCACTCCACCCTCACCGAGGAGAGGATAGCGTCCACTGCTGTGTTCCGCACGTCGAAGCCACGGTCGCGCTCGCACTTCTGGCACTGCCGCTGGTTCCCGGGGCGCTCGACGCGGCATACCGCGCAAGCCAGGTGCCCTCCCTTGCACTGCACAAATCAATCGAACAACACATCAATAAGGAAACATGCACCTTGCTCGATCAGCCGAACGGACGAGGTGTATTCGAACCACATACACTGGAGGCTTCAAGGGGCGGAGGCACAAGGGGCAGTGGAGCAAGGTGAGGTCCATCGAGACCATAGAGAGCTCCATCGTCGGGTCCTGTTCCGTCTGCATGATCTCGCCCTCCTCGTGCACAACCATCTCTCGCTTTATTAGGGCCGGGGAATTACAAAGCTTGACCGTCACATATTCATCCTACTTCAAGGTGCATTAAATCAACACATGCAAGTACCAAAAGGAGAGTCACGTCATGCATGCATGCGTTGTAATTAATGCATCGGTAAACGCAAAATATTGAAATATATCGAGTGTAGTGCTTTGATGTGCGCGTCAACTCGTACAAGAGCGAGAAGTTTGATTACTACAAGGCCCTCTCGCCTTAACCGCACCTGCCTTTGGCTGCATGACAGGTGGGCCAATGACCTGTTGGGCCCACTTGTCATGGACGCAAAGGCAGGAGCAGTAAGTCAATGAAGCTGCGTCCCTTCCTCGCCCATGAGCGTGGTGGCTAGCAGGACTAAGACAAGCTTTCGTTCGCTACACGCTCTCCCTCCCGTACACGGTGTACATGCAGCAGTTCAATCGGTGTCAGATGGCCAGAAGCATACTGTATTACTCCTCCACTACAGTAGTACTCCCGAAGAGGCGAAAAGCCAAGCGCAGCCCGGACGCTCGTGTGGCAGTTTCATGTGTAGAGTAGTCTAGGATAGCGTGTACCGTGCCTGTAAGCTTAAAATCGCTGGGGTCGGCTCGAGTGGCGGAGCTTCATTAGATTAGTTGGCCAGGCCATTCTAAAGAAAATAGCATAGAAAAAAGATGGGCAGGTCAGTTAGCAGGCTAGCTGAGCAATGTTTTGCCTGAGATGGGCGGGCCAAAGCACGGGTTGGCCCCAACGTAGCTCCGCCACTGGTCGTCTCCATGCTATATTTTTTGATTAAAATAATCTTCTAGCCCTACCTGTCATCCTGGTGATTCTAGTTTGCACGCTCATCTAGTCAAGACAGGAATATATATTTCTATTTGTGGTGGGGTAAATGTTAGAGGTTGCAGCAAATGGAGTATTGTACATTGTGGGTCTTTCAGCCAACTTTAGAGGCAACCATGTGGGGCCAGTGCTATGATGTGTTGCATCAACTCGTACAACGAGGAGAAGCTTGATTTTACTACTACACGCCTTCTCCCTCGCCCATGCGCGCGGTGGCTCGCAGACGAGGACATGCTTTTGCTTATAGTACTACAACAAGCTATCCCTCCCGCTCGCGGTGGACGGACATGCAACAGTGGATTCGATACTTTATAAGCAGTAGTAGTAACATCATTGTTCGTCTTCTCGAAGAAGCGAAGAGCCAAGTGCAGCCCAAACGTGGCAGTTGCGAACCTTGGAGCACGCATATAGCGAGGCTCTTGCATGAGAAAAAATTGCTAAGTGAGCCCACTATTGTAGTACTCCCTCCGTCTGGAAATACTTGTCATCAAAATGAATAAAAGGGGATGTATCTAGATGGATGTTAGTTCTAGATACATCGTTTTTATCCATTTTGATGACAAGTATTTTCGGACGGAGGGAGTACTTGCTAGTATAGCCCTGTAAACCAGAAAGGAGTATTTGCCTTTCTAGAGATTTCAACAAGTGACTAGACTACACCGAGACGGAGTACATATGGAGCAAAATGAGTGAATCTACACCGTAAATAAATACGTAGTTCTCTCATCTTGCTCTCGGCCTTAGTCGCGGTGCACAATATTGAGTATACTAGTACTACAATCTTGAAATTTACGAAGTCACCATAGGCACCTCGTCGTCGACAGGAACGTCTCCTGACATGCGATAGATGCGAACGGCAGTCGCCTCCATAGGTGCTTGAATGCCAAGGAGGGTGAGGGTAGCGGTTCCCGAGACGTTGAACGGTCAATGATGCATTCTCAAATTACTCTACATGCAGAGGGAATTAATTGGAGAACCATAATAGAGCCAGCACGATGTGAATGCAATAGATTTTGGATTCTCATATAAAGGCGCCCCACCACTCCAATCCATCTACTCCTTAGTCTCTGCGCAACACTGCTCACTCCAATCCAGGACCAAGTGAACAGAAGCCAGAAGCACCTATGGAGGCGATGGACGCGAGTGGCAGTCGGCTGTGCCAAATCATCCAAGGCGCCGGCCTGCGGCCCCGCACCGGATAGCATTTCGAGACGGTGCTGGCGACCACCGGCGTCGTAGCCCTCGCCGATGCCAGCTTCACCCCTCGCATGGACGACATGATGGTCAACTCCATCTGCAAGTTCGCCACCATCAAGAAGCGCGCGGACGACCTTGCTGTACTGCTCCAGCCCGCGCGCCCAGGCTCCTCATTGCCTGCCACACTCATCGGCCTCCATGGTGATGAACTCTTTCAAGCCCTGGTGGCCCTGCAGTTGCCGGAGGTCGCGATGAAGAATGTGCACCCTGAGGCCGCGCTCGTCGCGTAGCGCCTCACCATGCAAGAAACCGTCGACCTGCACATCCACGTCTACGAGGAAATCATCTACATAGGCCCTACAAGGCCAGCGAGGACAGAAATACGTTGGCCTTCTTCCATCGGCTGGAATCTTTGGACGCCATTGTTCAGAAGCACGTCGACCTGGCCACGTAAGCCACTGCTACTTAGCCGCCGTTCGGTGGGCCGGCGCCCTGAGTCGAGGAGGTGGACGTCGTCGATGGATGCATCTCTTCTTCTTGCCTCCTATAACTAGCACTGCATCGCCTCGTGGCCTTAATGTTTTATTAGTATAGGAGTATATGGCATTTTTATTCCAGTAGTAACGTTTTCACTGTGAGGTGGGGCCGCAGTTGAGCAAACCGACCATCGGCAAATCCCTACCCCGCCCACCGAGCGTCAGCTGAGTTTAGAATTAGAAGAGAGAAATGAGGGAGAAGAGCTAGCTGTAGCATAGACGCTGTTGTCAGATGGGACTCGCGTTGATATAATAGGAGAACTGAGCACCCGTACCTGTTTTTTAGGGAAAAAGCAGTCGTATGTCTAGTACTACCACTAGTTGGGTGCGTGCGACCTATACCTGTCATCACTGTAGGTCTCCTTTTCGAACCGCAACTATGCATCACCGTACATATTTTTTCACACATTTATCCTCCTATATGTACTCCTAGGCTATTTCCACGTGCTCCCTTTCACCAACATGTGGGACATAGAGCATATGGATCGTAGTGCATGCACGACTCAGAGCATATGCCGGGGTACTTTACATTTCAGACCTCACAAATTACATGCAAACCCCCACAGAAGAATAAATAAATAAATGAATTACTACATGAAACCGGATTATTTTTGTAGAAACCGGAGCACGTTCATTAAATTTTGGACATAACACGTTTATAAAAAACTACCGGACCTAAACCAGTCTAAGGGCCTCTTTGATTCGCAGGATACTGAAAACACAGAATTGGGGAAAGTATGATGGCGATGAACCGAGACAAGGAGAACTCTACTAACTCAATTAGAGGTTAGAGTTAGATTCTAACTCTGAACTAACTCTAAACCAAAGAGGTGTATGGATGGCAGGGTTAGATTGACAATAAATGTTCTTTCTCAATCATAACGCAACACTGCTCACTCCAATCCAAGACCTAGTGACCATCCAAGGCGATGGTCACGATCGGCAGTCGGCTATGCCAAATCATCCAAGGCGCCAGCCTACGGCCCAGCACCGCGCAGCGTTTCCAGAAGGTGCTGGTGACCGCCGGCGTCGTAGCCCTCGCCGATGCCGGCTTCGCCTCTCGCATGGACGACATGATGGTCAACTCCATCCGCAAGTTCGCCGCCGTCAAGAAGCGTGTAGCGAAAGCTCCTACTAGTCCTGCCAGCCACCACGCTCATGCGCGAAGGAGGGATGCATCTTCATTGACTTACTGCTCGTGCCTTTGCGTCTATGACAGGTGGGCCCAACAGGTGGTTGGCCCACCTGTCATGCAACCAAAGGCAAGTGTAGTTCAGGCACCGGAGCTCAGTCAGCGAGGGAGAGGGCATTGTAGTAATCAAACTTCTCGGTCTTGTAAGAGTTGATGCGACACATCAAAGCACTACACTCGATATAAGTCTTTTTACACATTTCAAATGGACTACTACATACGGATGTATGTAGACATATTTTGCTTCGTATGTAGTCACTTGTTGCAATCTCTAAAAAGACTTATTTTTGGAAATGGAGGGAGTACAACACATGCATGCATGCCATGACTTCCCTTTTGATACTTGCATGTGTTGATTTGATGCACCTTGCCAAATTTTGACTATAAATTTAACTAACCAAATTTTCATGCATGTCACAAAAAATTACGGGGCTGTTTGGATTGTGACTATGTTTGTCTTATGTTGCCACATTATTTTTCCCACACTTGTCACACTTGCCTAACTTGAGTTGCTCAAATTGTTAGACACACTTTGGCTTGCCTAAGGGAATATTGCAACACTTTTTGTGTCTATGACATGTGGGGTTCACTGCTAATAAATAAAATCTTGTCTTAGGTGTGGCTAATAAAAAAGTCTTATATTTAGGAACGGAGGGAGTAGAAAATATAAATAATAATGCATGTTGGGGCAACCCACGTTTCCGATAATTTTAGCCGTGGGCTTGTTCACAATTTTTACGAGGGGGTGGTTGTTCGTTTAATGGAGGGACTTGTACCAAACTTGAACGATACAAAGTGCGACCTGGCACACCGTGACACCACTTGGAACAAGCGGGTAGCTATCTCAGAAAACAATCAACAACTAAAAAAATGGCGACCTGCACGTAGTACACAATTTTAAACGATTGTTTTGATGGAGTGAAAAAGGAAAACTACCCCACTACGTATATATAGGCCGGAGCCTCCACGCTTGCGTGCTAGGGTTGCTCTATTCACACACTCTCATCCTCTCCAGATCTAAACAAGATAGGGGTGGTAACACTGTCTTTCTCCCTTCAAAAAACACTGTCTTTCTATCCGCACCGCTGGTTACAGATCCGGACATATCCCCCTCTGCCGGTGAATGGGAGGAGTGGCAGCGTTTAGGCCGTCGTCGACAACGAGGGAGGAGACCCACTGCCGACCGCATCGTTATCTCTGGCCGAGCGCCGGTGCGGGAGGTCCTTCGATCCCTTCGTCATTTCCCTAGTGTGGGCGGATCCGGCCTCCCGCCGCCCACCTATCCACATCCCGGCGACCTTCAGGTATATCTTCCTTCGAAACCTCCTTAGCTCTACTTCCCCTGCTCGCTACATCGCTGCATGCGCATCATTTTCTACCTCTCAGCCCCTGTCGATCGGATGGTCCAACGTCACCTTTTTTTTCTATTCTTAGAGGTAAAGCTACTTCATGGAGTCGAATCTTGTACTTGGTTCAAACAAGAAATAAAGTGGGGGTGGGGGAATTTAGTATGTAGTACATCGGACTTGGTACAAACAGGAAGGAAAGGGGGTGAAAGTAGTACAAACTGGCCATCCAACCGGTCTCTTGGTCGAGAAGGGAAATATAGGGGTAACGCTGAACACAGTGGTATGACCAGGACTAGATTTGCTATCCACACATAGGAGTAGGTGGCTAGAGTGAACAAAAATGGGACCAACCCAGATATGTTTCTTGGATGTTTGTTTCTCGGGGCAACAAACTATGAATCACCACTTTATGCCCCTGTTTAGGTACATGGTGTTGGACTGCTGGTGCACCCACTGTCCCATGCCCTTATAAAAATTATTTAGTTGTTCTTAATCTAATGCTCCTGGTAAAAATGAAGCCATGCCACTATTATAATCCATGACAAATTTAGCCAAATGTTTTTGCCTGTAATTGTTTGAGACTGTTTCCTCTGTAGCTTTTTGTGTAAATAGGGATATCCATTGCACCTGGTTGCTGTTGTGACCTTTTGGTGCACTGCACAAAACTCTTCTTAAAGAATTGACTTTTGTGCTGTTTAACTGGAATGTTAGAATGGAACAGTTGGTTTTTCGCTGGAATTGCACAAAGGGAGATATGTGTTCAAATCCTCATCATCCATATTGGCACCATAACCTTCCTTTAGGTAAGAATGATATTTAATGCATGTGTTCATCTCTATTTTGCGACTACCATGAGAAAATAATGCTATCTTTTACTAGTACACTTGTACTCCCTCACTGACAAAACCAATTCTGAAATAGAAGGCCAATCATATACTTGGTTTCACCAACTGGTGAGGAGAATGAGAAACAGAGCATGAAGAGGAAGAAGAAGAAGAATAAACAGTGCCAAGGCGATCTTGCTGAAGCCAGAGGCCTCAGTCGAGGCCATTCAAGGGCTCCGGCAACGACTACCTTACATGTGAGACGATCCTCCAGGGAGCCCTTCCACTTCTGCTGTCTCACTTAATTAATTAGGAGTACTTAAGTACCACTAATTTATTACTGCCTAATTTTCTTGTCGGAGTTAAACAAATCTTTAGTAGCACCCTATGCTGAATCATGTATGTGTGTATGTTTGTCTATGGAGGTGAATCATGTGGTGGAGCAGGTATGGAATATTATTAGTGTCATGACATAATAGTGTGTCGGGGGAAACTGTCCTCCCACGAGCACCTATGGGACCGGAGCCCCTTCTACGTTGCGGTAAGGGAGCGGAGGGAGCACGGAGAGCAGATCGAGGAGCGCACGCAGGCAGTTTACCCAGGTTCGGGCCGCGCGGACGCGTAAAACCCTACTCCTGCCTTAGGTTGTATTGAGTTCTTGAGCTCGGGAGCTGGAAGAGCTACAGTACTAGCTACACCGAGTGAGAGAGTTGTCTAGGTTTCGAATCCTTTCTACGTTGTGCATGGGCCTCCTTTTATAGCTCAAGGGGTCACCGACAGTATGATGCGCCGAGGCATCTCTTGGGATATGTGTTCTTGGTCCTCCTAGCAAGCTCCTCTTGCCAAGGGTCTTGTGCTAAAGTGATAACCTTGAGCCTGGTACGGCCTTCCCGGCAAGCTCCACTTGCCGGGGTCTTGATCTTCTGACTTGTATACTTTGTTCTTGAATGGCTTCATAAGGACCGAAAAGGTACTCGCCGAGCACGTGGTAAACCCTGCCGCGGGTAGCCGCTACTGCCCGTGCACAAGTTGGGGTACTAAGGTACCCCTATCTTAGTACACCGACAGGAGCCCCCGGGCCTGGGCCACACACGGTGCCGAGCGCTGTTGGGCCAGGCCCAAGACAGTGCACGGGCACGCGCGGCCCACGGCACGCCGTATCTCCTTCCGTATCCGCCGCATCCCCCCCTAACGGCACGCGTCGTTTGCGGCGTCGTGGGGGAGATCGTGGCCTCGTTCTTTAATGGGAAATACGGAACGTCCCCCACTTCCCCCTTAAAAGCAGAGGAAGCAGGGGCAGTTCCTCTCCTTCGTCTTCATTGCGCTTCTCTTCTCCAGAAACCTCCGCTGCTTCTTGCCTCCGCCCCTCCTCCGCCGTCTTCCGCATCCGCGGCGCCGTTGATCTCCTCGCTTCTTCCCTCGCCGCCTCCGCCATGGCTCCGAAGAGCGACAAGGCGAAGAGCGACAAGGCCAAGAACGACAAGGCCAAGAAGGAGAAGTCCGAGCAGGCGGCGAAGCTGGCCGCCCTGCGGAAGAAGTCCGTGGTCTTCGCGCCGAGGCTTGGCGCGAGGGAGCTGCGGAACAAATACTATCTGTTCTGGGCGAGGGAGACCAAAGCCCATCACCGCACCAGAGTCTTCCCCGCCGTCGCCAAAGATATGTTCCCCGGCGGGTATTTCTTCTTCGCTGCATTTTTCCACTGTGGACTGTGCCCTCCGTATTCGGAGTTCTTTTGCGATATCATGAACACATATGGCCTCCACCTCCTAGATTTCACTCCCAACGCCATCCTTACGATGGCCATTTTCGCACATCTGTGCAAAAACTATGTTAGGATTCATCGAAACGTAGCCCTTTTCCGCCACTTTTTTATGCCTAGAGTAGAGGCTGGCGCTCCCCTCTCCGGCGGCATCTCCTGGATCTTCAGGATGAACAAGAAGGATTCGTACCTGAAGGGAGAGCTCCGCGGCAAGTGGGAAGAATGGAGAGCCGATTGGTGCTGGGTGGTGGAGGAGAAGCCGGAGCCATTCACTGCGCCGCGCACAACTGCCATAGTGCGCGGCAGGGACTAGAGCGAATTGGCCCCAGAGGACAACAAGCTTAGTATTGCCCTTATCAGGATTATTCGTCTCCGGGTAGCCAAACTGACCATCGGAGAGGTTGGGGCAGATTTCCTCCGCCGCCGCATCGCCCCCTTACAAGAAAGGAAAAGGGCCGCCTGGGAATTCGGCAATGCAGCGGATATCATGAGGCTGCGCCCTGGATTAAACTATAATTTCACTGCTCTGGAGTTGAAGGGGATGGTCCGATAACTCTTCAAGCACGACCCGGCCCACCCGGAATGGTTCAGACCTCCCCGGGGAGTGGTGCCGCTGTGCAACAGCACTGCCCGGGATTCCTTGCGTGCAATGATGCCTGCGTGTGACTCCCATGGCGTCGTCCCCACCTGGATCGAGCCTCCGCCGGACGCCGTGCTGAGCTTTTTCGACAACTTGGTTGAGACACCCAAGAACGCCGAGGAGAACAAGGGCCTCACCCGGGCCACTACGGCGAGGGATATAGCCTACATCGCCACCAGGATGGAGGAGGCCGCCGCAGCTGCAGCGGCGGGTGACTTTGGGTATATTGTGGAAGAGGCACAGGCCGCGGACGAGGTGAGGCAAGCAGAGGAGGCGGAGATCCTTAAGCTGCTCAAGCTCCCGCCCGAGGAGTTTGCCGGGGTGCCATCTCTAAAATTTGCCGGGACGAGCGAAGTCGCCGGGGGAAGCGAGGTTGCCGGAGGAAGCGAAGCCGCCGGACATGGTGCTGAGTCCAGCGGGCCTGCCGAGGAGGAGGACGTCGGGGCCGACGAAGACTCCGGTGGATCTCTGGGACTTGACGAAGATGCCTCTTCGTCCTCAGAGAACTCCCCGCCTCCAGCAAGCCCCAAGCAGCAACCGAGGAAGCGCCTCCGCAAGGCAGCTGAGACGGCGAGGCCGCAGGCGCCCCGACAGCAGCCAGCGCGCCGCGTGTCGCGCGCCACCAGGACGAGTGAAGCCATCGAGGAGGCGCCTCGCGCTCAAGCGCCAAGCGGAGGAGGATCTTCCCGGAGCGGAACGGGTGCTCCACCTGCTCCTCGGGCCCCGGCGACGGCGGGGGCTGGGTCTTCGCAGCCCGCAGCCCCGGAGACCGCCAAGCGCCCGAGGGAGCCTTCTCCTCCGGCTCCCCGCGTGGGAGCAAACCAGGCGGAGTTCGACTTCTCCGCCCTCAGCTCCGACGACGAGGAAGAGGAGTAAGTGCTTGTTCTTCTTTAGTTTCTTTGATTCTGTCTTGATTTTCCTTGTTGATTCTGATCTTGCTCTTGTTTAGCTCTCAGGACCCTGACCCAGCGGATGGCGAAGAGGGCCAAGATCCCTGTGGTCGAGGTCGAAGACGACTCGCCCGTCGCGGTGACTGAAGATGTGCCAGCGGCAAGCTTGCCGGATCAACCTGCTGCTCCGAGGAGCAGCCCCCAGCGCAGCCCCCAGCGTAAGTCTGGTATCTGACCTTCTGCTTGACGGGCGCGCTTGAGGTTATCGCTCGTACTGATATTTTTGTTGCCTTGTTTGTCTTGTGCAGAAGTGGAGCCGCAGCCGCAGGAGCACCAGGTGGTCGCCCCCGACGAGCCACTTGCTCCACCCTCCCCGCCAAGGGTGAACTCCCCGGCGAGGGAGAACGCTCCGCCAAGGACGGGCACCCCGCCAAGGGCGGGCACCCTGCCAAGGGTGAGCAGCCCGACGAGGGTGAGCACCCCGCCAAGGGAGGGCGCAGGCGGCCCTCCGCCAGCAGGGGCCACTACTCCGCCGCCAAGGGTGGATTCCCCGGCGAGGGAGCCTGTCGTTGAAGAAGTCCGCGAAGGTAAATCTTGTAGCTTCTTCTCCTTGGACTTGTCTTTTTGGATATTTGCTTGACTCTTTTTTTTTCTTTTTCTTCTGCTAGATCCTCGTGCACCGGAGCGGATGGAGACGGAGGCCACCGTCGAGGAGGAGGTGCACGGCGATGACGGCAACGCCACTGCCGCTGAGGGCATGGCCGGAGCCGACGAGCCTGCCGTTGAAGAGACCGCCCCGCCCACAGACGCCGCGGCTGGGGAAGGGACCGGCGACCAAACTGCTGGCCCGGAGGCAGCAGGAGCGTCAAGCGCTGCACCGGCCGCCGACCCTTCTGCCTCTGCGGCTGGGCAGGGCGTCTACCTGGAGGCCCCCAACGGGGTTTTCATACAAGTCCCGTGGGGGTCCTCGTCTCGAGCCCCCGTGGAGGGAGAGACCTTTGACGGAGAGGTCCTCGCCTCCGCGGGGTTGAAGGTTGTTGAAGCGTCTGGCGGCAGCGACGAGCCCGAAGAGGAGAAGCTCCTTCGCCGGCTGCTGGCTCTGTACCGGGCCAGGCAGGCGAAGCTGGAGTCTCGGGAAGCTCTTGCCGCCAAGGCTGGAGTTGACCTGGAGAAGTGCGCCGCGGAGCTTCGCGCCGACAACCAAGCAGCCCTCCGCCACTTGGCTGAGGAGCGCGACGAGCTTGCCGGAGCGCAGCAAGCCTTCCTCCTGGAGAAGGCCGAGGTGGACGAGCAGCAACGGTTGGCCGCCGAGGAGCTGTCCCGGCGAGAAGGAGTCCTCAACCAGCGGAAAGTCGACCTCGATGCCCACGAGGACGACCTCACCGCCCGGGAACAGGCCATTGGCGGGGCCCTGAAGGAAGCGAAGGCCGCCGCAGCCACCGCGGAGACCGCCAAGAAGGATCTTGAGGCCAAGGTGGAGCAGCTGGAGCGGTACGTGAAGGCGAGTGCGGACAGAATCACCGCGCTCAATGTGGAGCGGGAGAAAGATGCCCACACCAATTCTGACTTGCAGGTACATCTCTCCAAGAAGGGCGACGAGCTCACTGCCGCCAAAGATTCTATTGCTGACTTGGAGTTGAAGGTCTCCACTCTGACTGATTCGCTCGACGCCGCCCGGGATCGCGAGACGAAGCTGAAGGATGAACTCCGCAAGGAACGGGGCCTGGTGGAGAGCGCCGCCGTCTCAGCGAACAACTTCAGCCGGGCAGTGGAGTAGTGGACTGACGATCTGGTCTCCTCCGCTGCCAATATTGACAAGGAGATGGTGGCGCTGAGGGCGGAGCATCTCGCGTACTCCCCGGACGAGAACCTCCCCCACAGCGCCAAGTTAAGTCTGTTCTTCAGGGGAATAGCGCCGGCACTTGCGCGGTTGCAGGAGAAGATCCCCGTGCAGCTGGCCGACGAGGCGCGTCGGCTCTGCATGGGCACCTTGGAGCGTGTCTTGACGAAGATCGTCTACCGCAACCCCGGCATTAACCTTGTCAACGTCCTCCGCACCTTGCCGGACGACGCTGATCAGGAGGCGTTGAAGGCGCAGGTTGCCCACATTGTCGCCAAGGTGAACAAGATCACAAGGCTTGAAGGCGACCGCGTAGATTAGATTTCTTTCTTTCTGTTTCCCTTGCCGCTGCAAGGCATGTTATGGACAAGAATCTATTAGTGTTATGGCAAGTTATCTTTGTAATATACAATCTTATTCTGATCAGTCAATGCCGTGTTATCTCCCTTGCTTTTAGTCCTTCACTTTGTATGCTTTTTACCCTACGCTTTCAGGGGGACTTGCCGGCAAGGGTCTCTTGACGCGAGCGCTGAGTGCTGGACTCTTAGCAGCCTGCTGGCAAAAGACCTTGTCGGCAAGTAACCTTGCCGCAGCTAGTCGCAGCACACTTAGCTTGCTGAGCGAACTCGAAAACGAAGTAAGGACGCGACACTTGTCGCAGCTCACTTAAGTCGTTGAGCGTGCTCGAGAACAAAGTAAGGGTGCGGTTAGCCACGGGTAGGTTCCTCCGCGCACAGGTTTTCCATACAAAGTGTGGTTGTTCAAGGAAGGCAACTAAAATTTAAAAAATTTGAATTACTCAAACTTTGGTAACTTAGCTTTCATAAATTGCTCGTTCCCCGACAAGGCTTCTCTTTCTTGAACAGCACTTGGTTTATCCTCCACCTCCTTCCCCCCCGGCAAACTTGTGCGCGAGGAATACTCCTTCTGCTTAAGAGGGAAAGAAAAAGAGGAGGGAAAACAAGTATAGAGCCTCTCGGCTTGCTAGTGCTTGCCGGGGATGTGCGTTGCACAAGATGCCAAACAATGCATGCAAATAACTATAGAAAAGCATGGAAATGGCAAATAGTGCGGAGCACAAAAGCTTTACTGATGCACGGGGTCTGCGCCTGGCTTTGTACAAAGGTTTACATGCAACAGCGGCAACACTCGTACAAAAGGTGGTTGCCGGAGCGGATCACGGCAACCGCGCCTTATGGGTGAAACTTGCGAAGATGCTCTATGTTCCAGGAATTGCTCACCGGTAAGCCTTCTTCGGTCTCAAGGCGGACAGCTCCGGGCCTTGTGACTTGTCTCACCCGATAAGGGCCTTCCCACTTCGGCGTCAACTTGTTGGAATTCTTGGCGGACTGAACACGCCGAAGAACAAGGTCGCCTTCCTCGAGACTCCTGGCTTTGACCTTGCGGCTATGGTAGCGACGCAAGGCTTGCTGGTATCGAGCAGCTCGTACAGCAGCCTGGAGACGTTCCTCCTCAAGGAGCAATGCGTCATCTTGTCGCAGTTGTTCTTGCTCGAGCTCATCATAAGCGAGCACTCGAGGAGATCCGTATACGAGTTCCGTGAGGAGAACTGCTTCTGCTCCATAGACAAGAGCAAAGGGTGTCTGTCCGGTGGCTCGACTTGGTGTCGTCCTGATTGACCAAAGAGCCGCCGGCAACTCCTCTATCCAGTTTCTTCCGCACTTGCGCAGCCTGTGGAAGGTTCTTGTCTTGAGCCCGCGCAGCACTTCAGCATTGGCCCTCTCCGCTTGACCATTGCTCCTCGGGTGAGCAACAGAAGCGGAGCAGACCTTGGCGCCAAGGTCTTGGACGTACTGCATGAAGGTGCGACTTGTAAACTGTGTGCCATTGTCGGTGATAATCCTGTTAGGGATTCCGAAACGGCAAACAATTGACCTGAAGAACCTGACTGCTGACTGTGCTGTCACCTTTCTCACTGGTTCCACTTCTGGCCACTTTGTAAACTTGTCGATTGCAACGTACATGTATTCAAAGCCCCCGACAGCGCGGGGAAAGGGGCCGAGGATATCGAGCCCCCAGACCGAGAAGGGCCAGGACAAAGGGATCGTCTGGAGAGCTTGAGCTGGCTGGTGAATTTGCTTGGCATGGAACTAGCACGCTTCACACTTGGTTACTTGTGCAGTTGCATCTTGGAGGGCTTCTTGCCAGAAGAACCCTTGCCGGAACGCCTTTCCGGCAAGTGCCCTTGCGCCAATGTGGTGGCCACATATGCCTCCATGTATCTCTGCCAACAGCTTCTGTCCATCTTCTCTGGAGATGCACTTCAACCTGACACCATTGAGTCTTCTTCTGTACAGTTCATTGTCGACGAACTGGTACATACTTGACTGCCTGGTTATTTTCTCTATCTCTTCTGGCTCGTCGAGAAGTTCTCCAGTTTGCAGAAAACGAACGATCTGCTGTGCCCATGCCGGAGCCCGAGGCTCAACGGCAAGGACTAAAGGCATGAGGGCTGCTGCGGGAACCCCAGCTTCTACGGCAAGAACCTCCGGCTCTGCCGGAGCTGATGGTCCCCCGGCAAGCCTGCCGGGGCAGGGCTTGTCGGGAACGCCTGCTTCAACTGTACAGATCCTTGGATCCGCAGGAGCAAACTGTTCCTCAGCATCTTGGCCGCTGATCTTGGGGACCTTGGCGGCGGCTTCGGGAAGATCCGCCGGCAAGTAGTCGCCGGAGACCAACTTTCTCTTCTTGTTCTGCCCAACTGATGGTGTAACGGATGGTTGAGTTAACTTGAGCAGGAAGGTCCCTGGTTCCACAGGTAACTTCATTGCAGCACACTTTGAATGGCCATCCGCAATATCATTCTGAGCTCTTAGGACGTGCTCCATCTGCAGACCTTCAAAGTGCTCTTCAAGCTTCCTCACTTCATCAACATAAGCTTCCATCAAAGGGCTCTGATAACTCTTATTCACTTGTCGGACCACCAGCTGTGAATCTCCCCGTACAATCAACTTCTTGATCCCAAGCTCGGCTGCGATTCTAAGGCCGACAAGCAGACCTTCATACTCAGCAGTATTGTTCGTCGCTTATTCCCTGGGAAAGTGCATCTGGATGACATACTTGAGGTGCTCTCCGGTGGGCGCTATGAGTACCACGCCGGCACCGGCGCCTTGCAGCGAGAAAGCACCATCAAAGTACATCATCCATTCTTTGCTTGCTTCTTGGACGGGGACGCTCGTCTCTTGGACTTCTTCATCTGGTGTTGGGGTCCATTCTGCTATAAATTCTGCCAAAGCTCTACTCTGTATGGTTGAAGTACTCTCAAACTTGAGGCCAAAGCTTGACAGCTCCAGTGCCCACTCGACGATCCTGCCTGTTGCTTCGGGATTTTGCAATATCCTCTTCAACGGAAAGCGAGTGACCATTGTTATCTCGTGCGCTTGGAAGTAATGGCGCAGCTTCCTTGAGGCCATGAGGAGGCTGAAAAGCAACTTTTGCACCCCAGAGTATCTTGATCTAGCCCCCTACAAAAGGGAACTTACAAAATACACTGGGCGCTGCACCATCCTCCTTCGCACTTCTCCTTGCTCCTGCGCAGAGTTGTCCTTGTCGGGGCCAGAGCTTGTCGGAGTAGCCCCCTGCTTGTCGCTGGATCCGCTTGCCGGGGATGTTGGTTCCTCATCCGCCTCCCTCTCCGCTACCAACGCAGCACTAACCACTTGATTGGTTGCTGCTAGATACAGCAGCAACTTCTCTTGCGGCCTAGGTGCGACAAGTATCGGAGTAGAGGACAGGTATCCTTTCAAGTCTTGCAGCGCTGCCTCCGCTTCCGGAGTCCATTTCATAGGACCTGCCTTCTTCAAGATTTTGAAGAAAGGCAGGGCGCGTTCTGCAGACTTTGAAATGAACCTGCTGAGGGCAGCCACACAACCAGCAAGTCTCCTTACGTCCTTGACGCGCTTCGGGGCTTCAATCTGCTCGATGGCTTTTATCTTGTCGGGATTGGCTTCAATCCCCCTCTGGGACACAAAGAACCCGAGAAGCTTGCCGGAGGGGACTCCGAAGACGCACTTCTCAGGATTCAACTTGAGCTGGATCTTCCGCAGATTCCCAAAGGTTTCTTCTAAGTCTTGGATCAGGGTATCTTTGCTCTTGCTCTTGACCACTATATCATCCATGTAAGCTTCTACATTTCTGTGTATTTGTGGCTCAAAAGAAGTGTGCACCACCCTTGCAAATGTCGAGCCTACATTCTTCAATGCAAAGGGCATGCGTATGAAGCAATATGTGCCGCATGGAGTAATGAATGCAGTCTTCTCTTCATCTTCCTTGGCCATGAATATCTGATGGTAACCTGAGTATGCATCAAGGAAGGAAAGCAGCTCACATCCGGCGGTGGAGTCAACAATCTGGTCAATACGCGGCAAGGGAAATGGATCCTTGGGACATGCTTTATTCACATCAGTGAAGTCTATACAAAGTCTCCACTTCCCATTGGCCTTGCGTACGACAACTGGATTTGCTAACCACGTGGGATGGATCACGCCTCTAACTAGGCCTGCTGCTTCCAGCTTCTTTATCTCTTCGGCGATGAACTCTTGGCGCTCCACGGCTTGCTTCCTGACCTTCTGCTTGACGGGCCGCGCATGAGGACAAACAGCAAGCTTGTGCTCAATTACCTTCCTGGGAACGCCGGGGATGTCAGATGGTTGCCAAGCAAACACATCGACATTCGCCCGCAGGAAGGCAACGAGCGCGCTTTCCTATTTGTTGTCGAGCGTGGCACTGATGGTGAAGGTACCACCAGTGCCGTCCTCCTTGGCGGACATCTTCTTGGTTGCCGGTGGAGCTGCCATTCCTTTCTTACACTTGCCGGTGGAGCTCGATGGTGCGTCCTCGACGGCAGCGCAGCACTCCGAAGAGGTGCGTTTGCCGGAGTGGGCCCCAGAACTCTTGCCGGACTTGGTCTTGGTCTTCCCCCCGGGAGCTTCAGCGGCAAGTGTGTTGCTTTCTGCTGCGGCTGCTACAATCCCGGTAGATCTTGTCGGCGCAGATAAGCACGTCCTTCTTGTCGCCATGGACAGAGATGACGCTTATCGGCCCCGGCATCTTGAGTACGTTGTAAGCATGGTGGGAAGCTGCCATGAACTTGGCGAGGGCAGGACGTCTAAGTATCCCATTGTATGGTAATGGGATATCGGCAACATCAAATGTGATCCTCTCCGTCCTGAAGTTGAGCTCCCCGCCAAAGGTCACTGGCAGAGTAATCTTGCCCTTCGGCTTGCTCCTTCCCGGGTTGATCCCTTGGAACGACCCGGTTTCTTCGAGCTCGCCGTTTGGGATCTGTAGCTTCTTGATCACAGCTGAGGAGATCAAGTTCAGGCCAGCCCCGCCGTCAACCAACATCTTGGTGACCTTGAGGTTGCGGATAGTTGGCGAGACCAACATCGGCAAGCACCCGACCGCCGTGGTGCGGTCAGGGTGGTCCTCAAGGTCAAAGATGATGGGCGTGCCGGACCACTTCAGGAGCATGCGTGACTCGACGGGCGGCTCAGCTGCGTTCACTTCCCGCACCCACTGCTTGAGTTGGCGGTGGGAAGTGTGCAGAGAGGCGCCTCCGTCGACACACAGAACTTCTGTGGCCTTCTGGAACTCCTGCTCGCTGTTATCACCTTCTTCCATGTCGTCGTCGTCGTCTTCTTCCTCATCCTTGTCGCGGCCCCGGGGAGGTCGATCACCTTGCCGCTGCTTGGCCTTGCCGCGGCGTCCTCCCCGGCCATTGAACGGCCGCTTCTTGCTTGGCTCTCCTCCGCCACCTTGGGCCTTCTCCTTGTCGTGACGCTCGTATTCAGCCTTCTGCTGTTCTACGAGGTACTCGACTCGTTTGTAGTTCTGAAGAACGTGGCCCTTGCTGCGGTGGATCTTGCAGTACTGCTTGTCGGAGCCGTCCTGCTTGTCGACTGCCGCTACAGGGGTAGGCTCCTTGCCGGAACCGCCAACCTGTGCTGTCTTGGCGGGAGCCTCCTTGCCGGACTGCTTGACAACCAGCACCTCCTTGTTCTTCTTCTTCCTGTTGTTCCGCCGCCGGCTCTTCTTTGCCGGGGCGGCATCCTCGCTATCGCTTCCTCCTGCGCCAACATCCTCTTCGGGGAGTTTCCTTCCCTCCTCGGCGCGCGCGCACTTGTCAGCCAGAGCGTAGAGTTCGCTGACATCCCGAATCTTGGTCATGGCCATCTCTTCCCTCATGCGGCGGTTACGCACGTTCTGGTGGAACGCGCTGATAACCGCGGCAGGGTGGACGTCGGGAATGTTGTGTTGCACGCGGCTGAATCTCTGGATGTACTTGCGCAGGGACTCTCCCTCCTTCTGGGCCAAGATGTGGAGATCGCTCTCTTGGCCGTGTGGTTTGTGGCCGCCCGTGAAGGCGCCAACAAACTGGTGGCACAGATCCGCCCACGAAGAAATGGAGCCCTCTGGCAAGTGCATAAGCCAAGAGCGGACGTTTGGCTTAAGCACCAGCGGGAAGTAGTTGGCTAGTATCTTCTCGTCGCGTCCCCCGGCAGCCTGCACCGCGATGGTGTAGATGCTGAGGAACTCCGAGGGGTGTGTCTTGCCGTCGTACTTCTCGGGTACGTCGGGCTTGAAGTTTTTCATGCTGGGCCACTAGACGCGCCGCAGCTCACGGGTGAACGCAGGGCAACCTGCCGCGTACGGCAAGTCGCCTGGTTCACTGGGCGCGTGCGTGTCGACAGCGGTCCCAGCGCGCTGATCCAACTGTCGTCGGGCTTCTCCTCGGCGCTCGATGCGCGTCCGAGCGTCTTCTTGTCGCCGATCGTCGAGGACTTGGCGCTGGTCCCGACGAGCCCGCGGATCCGACGACGCCGTGGAGTCGTCGTCAACGTTGATCCGGCGGGGTGGCGTCCTCTGCTTCCGCGGCGGGGAGTGCACGGTGGTCGCGCCCCCGGCGGTCTTGTCGCCATCGGCCTTCGTCTGGTCGACTTGTCGTGGCCGCGATGTCGCCGGCTGATGCGGCGTGTCGTTGTTGGCGAAGGCGATGAGGCTCTGGATCGTCGCCCTCCAGTCTTCGGCTTTGTCTGCCGCTGGAGGGAAGTCGAGGAGCAGCTGTGCTCTTGCTAGAGCTTCTACTGGAGAGGAGGGGAGCGGCGGCGAGCGGTGCGAGGAGCGAGATATGCTCGGACTTCTAACAGGGTTAGAAGGAGCAGTTTCTCGCCCCGGCGACCGCGCCTTGCTCGTACCAGGACGGTGGCCTTGAGCATCCCGCGATCCTCCGGTTTGCCCTTGCCCCAGCAAGCGTATGGTACCTCCTGTACCACGGCGCTGCTGGCTTGGCACCTCCCGAGAGAGACGTGGTGCGTCTACGGACACCGAGGCTTTGGAATTCGCCCGGTCGTCCGTCGTGTCCTTGGACTTGGTGGCGCCGTGAGTTTCCTCGCTGGCGACCACCCTTCCGCCGGCGTCTCCTCCGCCAATCATTGGTTCTGGTGGCGGTGGAATCGACGCGGACGGGCCTCCGACCTCCGAAGCCTTCTTCTTCAGAGGTATGTTGATGTTGCTGATGAAGTTGATGAAGCTGGAGAGGTTGATGAAGAATGCGCCCGCGTGAGCGCCGGATCAGGTTCGCACAACCTCGACGCCCCAAAGATGTCGGGGGAAACTGTCCTCCCACGAGCACCTATGGGACCGGAGCCCCTTCTACGTTGCGGTAAGGGAGCGGAGGGAGCACGGAGAGCAGATCGAGGAGCGCACGCGGGCAGTTTACCCAGGTTCGGGCCGCGCGGACGCGTAAAACCCTACTCCTGCCTTAGGTTGTATTGAGTTCTTGAGCTCGGGAGCTGGAAGAGCTACAGTACTAGCTACACCGAGTGAGAGAGTTGTCTAGGTTTCGAATCCTTTCTACGTTGTGCATGGGCCTCCTTTTATAGCTCAAGGGGTCACCGACAGGTGTCAACGTAGAGGAGGGCAAAAGTGTAATTTTGGTGGTAGTTGTAACAGTGCGGGAATAGTGCGTGAACAGTGGATGAACAGTGGTCTCCACCTAACCTTGACAGTGGGGGACAAGGGCATTAAATGCCCGTCACCGTCGACCCCAAAAGTGTCCGTCCATGCTCCTCCGTTCGCCACGACGGTAGCCTCGTCACCGTGGCTCGCCACTGTGTCCCCCAGGCTGCACAGCCATCCGCCACGTGCCCCTGGAAGGGCCCCAAGGCGACGCGTGGGCCGATGAGCTGGAGCGCGGGCACACAGCATATGTTTCCCCAGCAAGCACCTTGCCGGGGTCTTGATCTTGCCGGGCCTGGAAGCTTGTCGCTCTCCGGGCCCCGCCGGGGCGCATGATGCGCCGAGGCATCTCTTGGGATATGTGTTCTTGGTCCTCTTGGCAAGCTCCTCTTGCCAAGGGTGTTGTGCTAAAGTGATAACCTTGAGCCTGGTACGGCCTTCCCGGCAAGCTCCACTTGCCGGGGTCTTGATCTTCTGACTTGTATACTTTGTTCTTGAATGGCTTCATAAGGACCGAAAAGGTACTCGGCGAGCACGTGGTAAACCCTGCCGCGGGAAGCCGCTACTGCCCGTGCACAAGTTGGGGTACTAAGGTACCCCTATCTTAGTACACCGACATAGTGCTATTGTTTTGCATGTCAATTTATTGCCATTGGTTCAATGAGGCAATGTTTTGCGTATTGTTGATACGTCTCCAACGTATCTATAATTTTTGATTGTTCCATGCTATTATATTGTCCTTCCAGGATGTCTTATGGGCTTTATTATACACTTTTATATGATTTCTGGGACTAACCTATTAACCCAGAGCCCAGTGCCAGTTTCTGTTTTTCTCCTGTTTTAGGGTTTTACAGAAAAGAAAAATCAAACGGAGTCCAATTGACGAGCCAATTTTTGACGATTTTTTCTGGACCAAAAGAAGCCCCCGAAGCAAAAGAGTTGGGCCAGGAGAGCTACAGTCTGCCCGCGAGGGTGAGGCCCACGTCCTGGGCAGGGGGCGCGCCCCCCTATCTCGAGGACGGCCCGTAGCTCCCCTTTACTTGGCCCGACTCCAAAAATTCCTACAAATACTGAAACCTTCGGAAATTAACCTAGATCGGGAGTTCCACCGCCGAAAGCCTCTGTAGCCACTGAAAACCAATCTACAGCCGTTTCGGCACCCTGCCGGAGGGGGGAATCCCTCTCCGGTGGCTATCTTCATCATCCCGGCGCCCTCCATGACGAGGAGGGAGTAGCCCACCCTCGGGGCTGAGGGTACGTATCAGTAGCTATGTGTTTGATCTCTCTATCTCTCTCGTGTTCTTGAGATGGAACGATCTTGATGTATCGCGAGCTTTGCTATTCTAGTTGAATCTTCTTCTCCCCTCTACTCTCTTGTAATGGATTGAGTTTTCCCTTTGAAGTTATCTTATCGGATTGAGCCTTTAAGGATTTGAGAACACTTGATGTATGTCTTGCCCGTGTTTATCTGTGGTGACAATGGGATATTATGTGATCCACTTGATGTATGTTTTGGTGATCAACTTGCGGGTTCGTGACCTTGGGAACCTATGCATAGGGGTTGGCACACGTTTTCGTCTTGGCTCTCCGGTAGAAACTTTGGGGCACTCTTTGAAGTTCTATGTGTTGGTTGAATAGATGTTTCTGAGATTGTGTGATGCATATCGTATAATCATGCCCACGGATACTTGAGGTGACAATGGAGTATCTAGGTGACATTAGGGTTTTGATTGATTTGTGTCTTAAGGTGTTATTCTAGTACGAACTATATGATAGATTGAACGTTACTACGGACTCTTGAATTGATCGATCAAAAAGAATAACTTTGAGGTGGTTTTGTACCCTATCATAATCTCTTCGTTTGTTCTCCGCTATTAGTTAATTTGGAGTGACTCTTTGTTGCATGTTGAGGGCTAGTAATATGATCCAATTATGTTATCCTTGTTGAGAGAACTTGCACTTGTGAAAGTATGAACCCTAGGCCTTCTCTACTATCATTGCAATACCGTTTATGCTCACGTTTACCACTTGCTACCTTGCTGTTTTTATATTTTCTTATTACAAAAACCTATATCTACCGTCCATATTACACTTGTATCACCATATCTTCGCCGAACTAGTGCACCTATACATTTAACCATTGTATTGGGTGTGTTGGGGACACAAGAGACTCTGTTATTTGGTTGCAGGGTTGTTTGAGAGAGGCCATCTTCATCCTACGCCTCCCATGGATTGATAAACCTTAGGTCATCCACTTGAGGGAAATTTGCTACTGTCCTACAAACCTGTGCACTTGGAGGCCCAACAATGTCTACAAGAAGAAGGGTGCGTAGTAGGCATCAAGCTCTTTTTTGGCGCCGTTGCCAGGGAGGTTAGTGCTTGAAGGTATATCTTTAGATCTTGCAATCGAATCTTTTAGTTTCTTGTTTTATCACTAGTTTAGTTTATAAAAGAAAACTACAAAAAAATGGAATTAAGGTTACCTCGTATGATTCAACTTTTTAATATCTTTAATGAAAATGATGGGACGGAAAACTATGCTCAAGTACTAGAAGAAGAATTACATAGAATGCTTGGCATAGAATAGGTGCATGATGAGCATGATTTCAATGTTGTGAGTATGAATTCTTTGAATACCCATGATGCTAATGATATGCAAAGCCACAAGCTTGGGGAAGCTATGTTTGATGAAGATGATATGGTTAGTCCTCCAAGTTTTGATGATAAAATTTATTATGATGAAAGCGTTCCTCCTATTTATGATGATTATATTGATGAAAGTGGATTTGGAGAGGTGATGACTTTATTTAGTGATGAACCCACTATTCCGGAAGAGGTTCCAATTGATTATGAGAACAAAGTTGTTGTCTATGATGATTATTGTGATGACTTGTATGCTATTAAGAATAATGATAACCATGAAACTTGTCATCATGATTTTAGTTTTCAATTGGATTATTCTTCACATGATAGTTATTTTGTTGAGTTTGCTCCCACTACTTTGAATGAGAATAATTTTGCTTATGATGGGAGTAGTAAAATTTCTATGCAAGTAGATCATGAAAAAGATGCTTTATGTGCTGGTTATATTGTTGAATTCATTCATGATGCTACTTAAAATTATTATGAGGGAGGAACATATGCTTGTAGGAATTGCAATAATATCAAGTTTCCTCTCTATGTGCTTAAAGTTTTGAAGCTATGCTTGTTTTCCCTTCCTATGCTAGTTGATTATTGCTCCCATAAGTTGTTTTCTTACAAAATCCCTATGCATAGGAAGTGGGTTAGACTTAAATGTGCTATTCATATGCTTCATGATGCTCCCGTTATGTTTCAATTCTTATCTTTTATGTGAGCATCATTATGCCTAGCTAGGGGCGTTAAACGATAGTGCTTGTTGGGATGCAACCCAACTTTATATTTTTTGTTTTTGTTGCTGTTAGGGAATAAATATTGCATCTAGCCTCTAATTATATGTGGTTTCATGTTTTGTTTAGTGTTTGTGCCAAGTAGAACCTTTGGGAAGACTTGTGTGAAGTTTATATGATATTGCTGTGAAAAACAGAATCGTTAGCGCTCGCTAAAGTAGTCGTGAGATTTTATTGGAGCATGATTTTTAGTTGATTCTTTTTGCAGATGATAGGTAGACAAATTGCGCAAAGTTACGAATTTAGTTTGAATTTTTTGGAGTTCCAGAAGTAGGCGAACCCTGCAGATTACTACAGATTGTTCTGTCTTTGACAGATTCTGTTTTCCGTGTGTTGTTTGCATATTCCGATGCATCTATGAGTACTATTGGAAGATATGAACCATGGAGAAGTTGGAGTACAGTAGGTTTAACACCAATATAAACAAAGAATGAATTCATTGCTGTACCTTTGAGTAGTGGTTTGCTTTCTCATACTAACGGAGCTCACGAGAATTTTTGTCTAAGTTTTGTGTTGTGAAGTTTTCAAGTTTTGAGTATTGCTTTGATGGACTATGGAACAAGGAGTAGAAAAGGCCTAAGCTTGGGGATGCCCATGGCACCCCAAGTAAATTCAAGATAATCAAACTAAGCTTGGGGATGCCCCGGGAAGGCATCCCCTCTTTCGTCTTCATCCATCGGTAACTATACTCGGAGCTATATTTTTATTCACCACATGATATGTGTTTTGCTTGGAGCGTCAATTTAGTTTATTTTGTTTTGCTTGCTGTTTGAATAATATCCCAAGATCTGAAGTTCTTAAATGTTAGAGAGTCTTCACATAGTTACATAATTATTCAACTACTCATTGATCTTCACTTATATCTTTCGGAGTAGTTTGATATTGCTCTAGTGCTTCACTTATATCTTTTAGAGCACGGCGGTGGTTATATTTTGTAGAAATTTTTGAACTCTCATGCCTCACTTATATCCTTTTGAGAGTCTATTAAAACAGCATGGTAATGTGTTTAGGCTAAAAGAACTAGTCTTTGCATGATAGGCATCCAATGTCAATGTAGTAAAAAAAATTCACTCCAAGTGCATTGAATATGATGAGATGTTGGATGCTTGATAATTGTTTTGAGATATGAGGATAGTGATATTAGAGTCATGCTAGTGGAGTTATTATGAAATTTAGAAATGCTTGTGTTAAGGTTAGTGATTCCCGTAGCATACACGTATGGTGAACCATTGTGTGACTAAGTTGGAACATGAGGTATTTGTAATGTGTCAACCTTTGTGTGGAGGTCGGGCGCGCGCGATGGTTAACTCCTACCAACCTCCCCCTAGGAGTATGCGTTGATTGCTTTGTTTTGATGAGTCGTAGATTTTCGCAATAAGTATATGAGTTCCTATGACTAATGTTGAGTCCATGGATTATACGCACTCTCACCTTTCCACCATTGCTAGCCTCTCTTGTACCGCGCAACTTTCGTCGGTGCCATAAACCCACTATATATCCTTCCTCAAAACAGAAACCATATATATTCCTCAAAACAGCCACCATACCTACCCATCATGGCATTTCCATAGTCATTCCGAGATATATTGCCATGCAACTTTCCACCGTTCCGCTCATATGACACGCATCATATTGTCATATTGCCATTGCATGATCATGTAGTTGACATCGTATTTGTGGCAAGGCCACCATGCAAAAAAATTATACATGTCACTCTTGTTTCATTGCACATACCGGTACACCGCCGGAGGCATTCATATAGAGTCATACTTTGTTGTTGTAGTATCGAGTTGTAATATCAAGTTGTAATGAAAGTGTGATGATCATCATTATTAGAGCATTGTCTCATGGGAGGAAAGGCTAAATCTATAAAGCCCCTCCACAAAAAAAAAGAAAAAAAAAGAAAAAAAAGAAAGGCCAAAAAAAGGGACAATTGCTACTATCTCTTTTTCCACACTTTTGCTTCAAAGTAGCACCATGTTCTTCATTGTAGAGAGTCTCATGTTTAGTCAGTTTTATATGCTAGTGGGAATTTTTCGTTATAGAACTTGGCTTGTATATTCCAACGATGGGCTTCCTCAAATGCCCTAGGTCTTCGTGAGCAAGGAAGTTGGATGCACACCCACTAGTTTCTTTTGTTGAGCTTTCATTCATATTTAGCTCTAGTGCATCCGTTGCATGGCAATCCCTACTCACTCACATTGATATCTATTGATGGGCATCGCCATAGCCCGTTGATACGCCTAGTCGATGTGAGACTATCTCCCTCCTTTTTGTCTTCACTACAACCACCTCTATTCCACCCATAGTGCTATGTCCATGGCTCACGCTCATGTATTGCGTGAAAGTTGAAAGGTTTGAAAAGATAGAGTATGAAAACAAGTGCTTGGCTGAAATCGGGGTTGTGCATGATATGAATATTTAGTATGATAACGAGGGAGCATAGCCAACACTATATGATTTTGTAGGGATAACTTTCTTTAGCCATAGTATTTTGAGAAGACATGATTGCTTTGTTAGTATTTCTTGAAGTATTATTGTTTCTTATGTCAATATAGACTTTTATCTTGAATCTTTCAGATCTGAACATGCATGCCACAATTAAGAGAATTCTATTGAAAAATTATTTTGGTTAGCATTCCACATCAAAAATTCTTTCTTTATCATTTACCTACTCGAGGATGACCAGGAATAAAGCTTGGGGATGCTGATACGTCTCCAACATATCTATAATTTTTGATTGTTCCATGCTATTATATTATCCTTCTAGGATGTCTTATGGGCTTTATTATACACTTTTATATGATTTTTGGGACTAACCTATTAACCCAGAGCCCAGTGCCAGTTTTTGTTTTTCTCCTATTTTAGGGTTTTACAAAAAAGGAAAATCAAATGGAGTCCAATTGATGAGCCAATTTTTGACGATTTTTCTGGACCAAAAGAAGCCCCGAAGCAAAAGAGTTGGGCCAAGAGAGCTACGGGCTGCCCTCGAGGGTGGGGCCCACGCCCTGGGCAGGGGGCGTGCCCCCCTATCTCGAGGACGGCCCGTAGCTCCCCTTTACTTGGCTCGACTCCAAAAATTCCTATAAATAGTAAAAGCCTCTGTAGCCATCGAAAACCAATCTACAGCCGTTCTGGCACCCTGCCGGAGGGGGGAATCCCTCTTCGGTGGCTATCTTCATCACCCCGGCGCTCTCCATGAAGAAGAGGGAGTAGTCCACCCTCGGGGCTGAGGGTACGTATCAGTAGCTATGTGTTTGATCTCTCTCTCGTGTTCTTGAGATGGAACGATCTTGATGTATCGCGAGCTTTACTATTCTAGTTGGATCTTATTCTCCCCCTCTACTCTCTTGTAATGGATTGAGTTTTCCCTTTGAAGTTATCTTATCGGATTGAGTCTTTAAGGATTTGAGAACACTTGATGTATGTCTTGCGCGTGTTTATCTATGGTGACAATGGGATATCATGTGATCCACTTGATGTATGTTTTGGTGATCAACTTGCGGGTTCGTGACCTTGGGAACCTATGCATAGGGGTTGGCACACATTTTCGTCTTGACTCTCCGGTAGAAACTTTGGGGCACTCTTTGAAGTTCTATGTGTTGGTTGAATAGATGTTTCTGAGATTGTGTGATGCATATCGTATAATCATGCCCACGGATACTTGAGGTGACAATGGAGTATCTAGGTGACATTAGGGTTTTGATTTATTTGTGTCTTAAGGTGTTATTCTAGTATGAACTCTATGATAGATTGAATGTTACTACAGACTCTTGAATAGATCAATCAGAAAGAATAACTTTGAGGTGGTTTCGTACCCTACCATAATCTCTTCGTTTGTTCCCCGCTATTAGTTACTTTGGAGTGACTCTTTGGTGCATGTTGAGGGCTATTAATATGATCCAATTATGTTATCATTGTTGAGAGAACTTGCACTAGTGAAAGTATGAACCCTAGGCCTTCTCTACTATCATTGCAATACAGTTTATGCTCACGTTTACCACTTGCTACCTTGCTGTTTTTATATTTTCTTATTACAAAAACCTATATCTACCATCCATATTACACTTGTATCACCATCTCTTCGCTGAACTAGTGCACCTATACAATTTACCATTGTATTGGGTGTGTTGGGGACACAAGAGACTCTTTGTTATTTGGTTGCAGGGTTGTTTGAGAGAGACCATCTTCATCCTACGCCTCCCACGGATTGATAAACCTTAGGTCATCCACTTGAGGGAAATTTGCTACTGTCCTACAAACCTCTGCACTTGGAGGCCCAACAGCGTCTACAAGAAGAAGGGTGCGTAGTAGACATCAATTGTCCATCATGAATTTGATGCTACTGTTAGAGTAATATGCTAATGTCTTTCTATCCTTTCTCACTAAGCTAATGAAGGTTTCACCTTGTTCCTACTTATGCAAACAGGGATCATGTTGTGCCAATCATACATTTTAGTGGAACTACACAAGACAATACAATGAACTGTATCCCAGCCTGTGCTTTAATTCTGCTGGAAGTTCTTGATAATCTTTTGATATAATCTCAGCACTGGTAAACAAGAGTGATTTCAACCATACATTTGAAGTGAACAAAAATATATACTATTGAGTGATTCCAGTGAGTGCTTTATCATCTGTTATGGGACTACATGAATAAGCTTTTTTCCTCAGGTTGGTACGGGTGTAAGGCCATCATCCATATTAGTTTGCTGTCATATCTATTTGTATCGTGCTACTGTCATGAGAAACTCCTTTATCTTTGCACGTTAAAGTTTTGCAACCTATGATACATGGCAATGCTTTGAGTGTTGAGCTAATTGGCACTGATTAAATAAACTAATACCTCTCCTTAAGCAAGACTATTATGTTGCTAACTTTACCCACTAAGATAATGAGGGTGCTTCTATTTGTTATGTATGTTTCGTCAAGTAGTCCCATTATTACAGTAATCTCACTCTCTCAATATATGTGCCAACAGGGATGCTCGATTCTGTTGCAACTACACAAAAACTTTGGGTGCTTCATTGCCTCGACAGCTTTCGTCATTTCCTATCTGTCGCTAATCTGGGCCTGCTTTCTTCCTTTGCTGTCAGTCGCTTCGCTTATCTCGTCTTCCAGTCAAAGGAAAAAGTAATTGATATGCTACCTCACACAGGTTGGTACTGGTCTTTATCCTGATTATTGTGCTTGTCATGTATTGGTAATTTGGTATTGTGCTACTGTTTGTCGATTTTATAGAGGAGTAACTTGGAGCCTGAACTCGCAGGCAAATCATTGCATTGGGTGATTTCAGTAGAACTGCACAAAAAGATCAGATGGACAGATACTTATGCTACTGCTATGTAGACCAAAGTTCACTCAGACAAGCATCGATGTTGACAAGAAGTGCCTATATTCATTCAAGTATCAACCGGCGTCAACCAGTTGTCAAACTCCAAGTATTAGGAGAGTGAACGCTAAAAATATTGCTTGGCGCATAGCCTGGAAAAACACAGTCCAGTCTTTAGTCCCAACTTGTGCCTTTTGGTTATCGGCAGGTATGGTAGCAAACTGTATGGCATCGAGTCTAAAGATTCTAGACAAGTTGGTTGGCGCGTATGTTCATCTGGCACTTAATCAGTCTGCACGCCAGGGATGCTCCATTTCAGTTGAACTGCACAAAGAATAAGGGTGATTCATTTTCTCAACCGCCTCCTTTCTCGTCTGCAATGTAGAATTTTGGCGAGCTACAGAACCAAGATGATCTAGTAAACTAGTTGGATGAAAGTAGTGGCCAAGTTTCTCAAACCTCCCTCGGCACGAGGCCACTATCGGAGGATAAACCTACTAGCAAAGTTCAGCTTGTCTGTGCTGCCTCTTGTGTACTAGAAAGGTTACTCGTACAAGCATTAATTTTAGCAAGAAGTACCTCCGAGTGAACACAATTTACCAGTCTGTACCCTAGGTAATTAAAGTTCGTCCATGGATCATATTGGCTGTGATCTCAATCATTTGGATGCATAAACATATTGAACATGTGTATATCTTAATCTTTTTGTGAATTATCTATGAATATTGTTGTGTGATCTATCAATCATTTGGATCAATAGACATGTTGAACTTGTGTATATATGAATCTTTTGAGTTGTTGATAGTGAATGTTGGCTATGAATATGAACGTGTCATGTGAACCTGAGTTTGATATGAATGTTTACCTTTTCTGTTGTGCTTGTGTGTGAACTTGTTAGTATGCCTACTGTGGGGTATGTGACGTGTGGGTGTCAACGGCACACCTTCTTCCCGAGAAGAATTGCACCTGCTTTGTTAGGGTAGCAACGGTGCATCAGCTCTTTTTAATCTTTTTGCTCTGTCTTGCCCCCTCCCCCGCTCAACCCTTACCGTAATGTTTTCGGCCTCAAAACAAACATAGTACTGCGTTGTTTTTGGGGCTTGATGAAAAATCGAGTCCTGGTTTCTGTAGGTTGGCCCGCCCAGCAAATGGGCTACTGGTCCACCATGGACTGGGAGGCTAAAAATACAAGTTGTATGGGGCAGAGGCAAGTAAAAAATGCCATCGAGAGCCATCCACTGAAGGAAAAATCGCTCCTGATGTGCTTCTTCAATCGTGCTGCCAGCCCCCTCTATAATCCAGTTCGCTCGGGGATCTGGTATCATTTTTTTCCAAAGGGCGAACAAGTATCAGTTAGGCCTAGGTTTTGTATTTTGACATGCGTAGCCCACGACATACGGTGACAGTGGTTTCAACTTATTTTTTGAGGTCCATACCGGCGTATTGGCTTTTTCTTAAAGATCGGCAGCCCAATGTATTTTTTTACCACATTATATATATTTATATTATTACTATTATCGTATATTTTATAGAGAGTTATATATACATTATAAAAACATCCCATGTGTTATTAACTTATAAAAGTAAATGTTTAATAGAAGTTGGCAAGGAAAATCCTGGTTGTTTTTGACTCACCGGCAAGGAAAATCCTGGTGATTGCGTACAAAAGCTTGCAAAGATTTTAAGGACCAATGTAATAATAACGTGCTCATTTTTATTTTGAGCAATAACTCGCTAATTTCTTAATTATGTATATAAAAAATGTGCATCTCCAATTTATTTTTGATATTAATTGCTCCTTCTAACATAACATTATATATATAATGAGCCCAGCTAATTCGTGTGTTTGAAGGAAGTGCAAATGGGCTGGGATTTCTTAGAAAATATAAATTGGCCGCATTGACGCGAAATTATTTGTTCACCCAGCCCAGCAAATGGACTGTACATTCTAGAAAACATGGGTTAAATATATGCCGCACTTTTGCAGGCTGACATGTGGGCCAATAGGTCGAAGCCTACGCAGGGCGTTGTCAATTTGGTCGGCATGCACCTTCAATATCTCGTCTTCTTCCTCCAGCGTCGCCGGGACCGCCTGGTCCGGCCTCTGGCGGCTAGCGGCTCTGCTAAGCACGCATCGCTGCGAAGCGCTACCCCACCGCCAGCCAGGCTATCCCTCCACTCTTCCACACCTCCTATTATTCTCCACCGACTGCAGCCCCACGCCGCACCAGAACCAGTTATAACCCTTCTCCTCCACTCAATCTGCGACTCCTGTAATGCCCAGGACACACCCGCCGGTGGTCGTTACTCCTAGCGGGATCTAGACTGGCCTCACAAATCAATACTAGTCTTTTCCGCGCACTTTGTCCTCACTCGTGCGCACCCGGGAGAAACTTCCCGGCCGGCCACCCATCCTAATACTACTCCAAGCTGAGCACGCTTAACTTTGGAGTTCTATCCGAATGGGCTACCGGAAAAGAAGGAATTCCTTATTGATATGAGTAGTCTATCATCCCTAATAAGCCAGGCTATCACATACACCCCCACTCAGAGGTACTGACGTCCTTGTCGGGCGACATGAATGTTCCCTCTTGGCACAAACGTCTATGCATCCAGTCTGATACATGTGCCATGCCGTGTGCCACGACGGGTCACAAACATCATGAATAACATGACCGAGCACCTGTCCACAAACACTCCGTGTAACTGCGAGGGTCGGCTCTGATACCAACTTGTAATGCCCCGGACACACCCACCGGTGGTCGTTACTCCTGGCGGGATCTAGACTGGCCTCACAAATCAATACTAGTCTTTTCCGCACACTTTGTCCTCACTCGTGCGTACCCGGGAGCAACTTCCCGTTCGGTCACCCATCCTGATACTACTCCAAGCAGAGCACGCTTAACTTTAGAGTTCTATCCGAATGGGCTCCCGGAAAAGAAGGAATTCCTTATTGATATGAGTAGTCTATCATCATTAATAAGCCAGGCTATCACAACTACACTGCCGTGTCTTCCCATCTCCGAGTCGTTCCCGTCCGGGGCCTCGCCGTCGTCCGGGGCCTCGCTGCTCTCGGTGCGGCGTGGTCAACAAACGAGAGTCATCGGAAGAGGACTGTACATGGAGAGCCTGACGGCTGGGACCCACGAGGTCCATGGTTGCACGCAAGGAAAGTTCCTCCTTATTAAGCTGAAAAAAATGTTTCCTCCACCTGACAGCTGGGACCCACCGGCTGTATCTTCGCATGGAAGGAAGTGCCTCCTTGTTATGCGAAAAAATTATTCCTCCTGTTGACAGCTGGGACCCGTCAGATTTGGTGGCTGACTTGTGGGCCTACTAAGCGGACGTGTACGCAGGGCTTGGTCAACTTAATCAACAAATGATTCTAGCAGCTGGACCGTTGGATGTTAATCCAACAGCCGTGCTCCTTCTTCAACCTCTGTTCTTGCTCCTGTCTCCCGTGGGCGGCACCGCGGCTGTGCTGCCGTGCACCCGCACTAGTCAAGTTTCCTACTCCTCTCCATCTACGACTCCACTGCCTCGTCTTACCCATCTCCGGGTAGTTCTAGTCTGGGGCCTCGCCGTCGTCCACCGGCCTTTGGTGCGCTTGGCACGGTGTGGTCAACGTGGTCAACAACCGAGAGTCATCGGAAGATGACTCTACGTGAGAGGCTGACAGTGGGGATGCACCACGCCCATGGACACATGCATGCAACGGAACGCGGCGTGGTCAATGTGGTCAAGGAACGACTTCCATCGGAAGTGTACTATACGTGGAGAGGCTGACAGCTGGGTCCACAGTCGCAGCAAGGAAGTGCCTCCTTATTACGCGGAAAATAATGATTCCTCCACCTAACAGCAGGGACCCACCGGACGGGCCACCGTGTTTTGCAAAAAAAAAAGTTTCCCCCTGACTGCTCGAACCCACCGGACGGGTCACCATATTTCGCGAAAAAACATTCCCCCCACTGTCAGCTCGGACCCACCTGAAGTGCCTCATTATTACGCAGAAAAAATGAATACCCCCTGCTAGCTGGGACCCATCTTGGTGGGAGGCTGACTTGTGGGCCTACTAAGTTCACGGGGACGGAGGGCTTTGTCAACTTAGTCAATATGAACAATTCTAGCTCCAGCGACCGTACGATGTCCATCCAATGGCCATGGTGCTTCTTCAACCTCTCGTCTTCTTGCTCCAGCTGCCCAAACCAGTGATGGTCATGTCGCGTGCTCCTGCCTCCCATGGCCGGCTGTGATGCCGCGAAGGCCTCACCGCCCCTACTACTCCCACCGCTGGCCAGGCCATCCCTCTACTAACCCACACCCCCTGTTATTCTGCGGCGACGGCAGCCTCACACCGCAGCCAAACCAGCGAACCCTCGTACTCCTCTCCGCGCGGGCTTCCACTGTCGTGTATTCCCCGGCTCAGCGTCGTCCCCTTCCTAGGCCTCGCCATCGTCCACCGCCCTGGTGCTCTCGGCGCGGCGTGGTCAACGTGGTCAAGGAACGACTTCCATCGGAAAAGTACTGTAAGTGGAGAGGCTGACTGCTGGGTCCACGGCCGCAGCAAGGAAGTGCCTCCTTATTACGCGCAAAATAATTATTCCTCCACCTGACAGCTGGGACCCACCGGACACCGTATTTTGCGAAAAAACATTTCCCCCTGACTGCTGGGACTCACCAGCTACATTTTCGCACGCAAGGAAGTGCGTCCGGGCAAAAAAAATGATTCGCCCCCCTGATTGTTGGGACCCACCAGCTACATCTTCGCACGCAAGGAAGTGCCTGATAGTCGGGACTCACTTGGTCGAAGTGTACGTAGCGTTGTTATTCTGGTTGCGAACGTGTACGTACATACTGGTCGACGTACAGGCGCGCACGTGTCGTAGTAGAGTGATACGTCCATTTTGCATCATGCTTTCATGTTGATATTTATTGCATTATGGGCTGTTCTTACATGTTTTGTCACAATACTTATGCCTTTTATCTCTCATTTTACAAGGTTCACATGAAGAGGGAGAATGTCGGCAGCTGGAATTCTAGGCTGGAAAAGGAGCAAACTCTGGAAACCTATTCTGCACAACTCCAAAAGCCTTGAAACTCAACAGAACATCGTTTCAGAAAATATAAAAAATATCTGGCGAAAGAAACCCACGAGGGGGGCCACCGGCTGTCCACGAGGGTGGGAGGCGTGCCCCTTGCCTCGTGGGCCAGCCAGCAGGCCCCCGATACCCATCTTCTCCTATATGAGGTGTTTTCACCTGAAAAAAAAATCATAAGGAGGCTTTCGGGACCAGACGCCGTCGTCTCGAGGCAGAACCGAGGCGGAAACCAATCTAGGGCTCCAGCAGAGCTGTTCTGTCAGGATACTTCCCTCCGAGAGGGGGAAATCGTCACCGCCGTTATCACCAACAACTCTCCCATCTTGGGGAGGGCTATCTTCATCAACATCTTCACCAACACCATCTCCTCTCAAACCCTAGTTCATGTCTTCTATCCAATCTTTGTACACAAACCTCAGATTGGTACCTGTGGGTTGCTAGTAGTGTTGATTACTCTTTGTAGTTGATGCTAGTTGGTTTATTTGGTGGAATATCATACGTTCAGATCCATTATGCATATTAATACCCCTCTGATCATGAACAATATTATGTCTTGTGAGTAGTTACTTTGGTTCCTGAGGACATGGGAGAAGTCTTGCTATTAGTAGTCATGTGAATTTGGTCTTCGTTCGATATTTTGATGAGATGTATGTTGTCTCTCCTCTAGTAGTGTCATGTGAACGTCGACTACATGACACTTCACCATTATTTGGGCCTAGAGGAAGGCATTGGGAAGTAATAAGTAGATGATGGGTTGCTAGAGTGACAGAAGCTTAAACCCTAGTTTATGCGTTGCTTCATAAGGGGCTGATTTGGATCCATATGTTTCAGGCTATGGTTAGGTTTACCTTAATACTTCTTTTGTAGTTGTGGATGCTTGCATTAGAGGTTAATCATAAGTGGGAGGTTTGTCCAAGTAAGGGCAGCACCCAAGCACCGGTCCACCCACATACCAAATTATCAAAGTACCGAACGCGAATCAGACGATCGTGATGAAAACTAGCTTGATGATAATTCCCATGTGTCTTCGGGAGTGTTTTACTTTATATAAGTGTTTTTTCCAGGCTTGTCCTTTGCTACGAAAAGGATTGGGCGAACTTGCTGCACCTTATTTACTTTTACCTTTTGTCACGTGCTACCAATTACCTCATCACAAAACTATCGGTTACCTATAATTTCAGTGCTTGCAGAAAACACCTTACCGAAATCTGTCTATCATTTCCTTCTGCTCCTCGTTGTGTTCAACACTCTTACTTATCGAAAGGACTACGATAGATCCCCTACACTTGTGGGTCATCAAGACTCTTTTCTGGCACCGTTGCCGGGGAGTGAAGCGCCTTTGGTAAGTGGAATTTGATAAGGAAAATTTTATATAGTTTGCTGAAATTTATTGTCGCTTGTTACTATGGCTCAAAATCCTTTGAAGGGCTTGTTTGGGGTATCTTCACCGCGAGCAGAAGAGAAAAGAGTTGCTCCTCAACCTACTGCACCTATTGAAAATGTTTGCTTTAAGATTCCTTCGAGTATGATAGAGAAACTGCTTGAAAATCCCTTTACAGGAGACGGAACACTGCATCCTGACTTACACCTAATCTATGTGGATGAAGTTTGTGGATTGTTTAAGCTTGCAGGATGCCCGAGGATGTTATCAAGAATAAGGTCTTCCATTTATCTTTGAAGGGAGATGCATTGACATGGTTTAGGCTATGCGATGATATGGGATCATGGAACTATAATCGTCCGAAGTTGGAATTTCATCAGAAGTTCTACCCTATGCACCAGGTTCATCGTGATCGTAATTATATTTATAATTTCTAGCCTCGCGAAGGAGAAAGCATCGCTCAAGCTTGGGGGAGGTTTAAGTCAATGTTATATTGATGCCCCAATCATGAGCTCTCAAGAGAAATGATCATTCAAAAATTTTATGCTCGGCTTTCTCATAATAATCGCTCCATGCTCGATACTTCTTGTTCTGGCTCTTATATGATGAAGACTATTGACTTCAAATGGGATTTATTGGAAAAAATTAAATGCAACTCTGAAGATTGGGATCTCGACAAAGGTAAGGAGTCAGGTATGACCCCTAAGTTTGATTGTGTTAAAGCTTTTATGGATACCGATGTTTTCCGTGAGTTTAGCACTAAATATGGACTTGACTCTGAGATAGTAGCTTCTTTGTGTGAATCTTTTGCTACTCATGTTGATCTCCCTAAGGAGAAGTGGTTCAAATACCATCCCCCTTTTAAAGCAAAAGTAGTTGAACCTATTAAAGTTGAAGAAAAGACTATCACTTATAATGTTGATCCTGTTATACCTACCGCTTATATTGAGAAACCACCTTTCCCTGTTAGGATAAAGGATCACGCTCAAGCTTATTGTCAAGATAATGCCAAGATAATGCCAAGATATCCCCTAAACCACCTTTCCCTGTTAGGATCCCCTATACCATCCCCCTGTTAATGCCAAGATAGACTGCGTGAAAGATATTGTCACGGTTGGATTAGGGGATATGTCTCATGATTTTAACTTTGCTAAATTCCATAGACAACCCCTTGAAAAGGCACCACCCAGTAAGGATGAGATTATTGGTCTTGCTTCTATTGCAGTGCCACCTAATGATCCTTTAGAACAATACTTACTAGACTACGAAAATGATATGCATATGAATGAGAGAAGGGAAATAGATGAAATATTCCTTACACAGGGACCTATATTGAAAAACAACTTGCCTATTGAAATCCTAGGGGATCCTCCTCCACCCAAGGATGATCCCGTGTTTGAACTCAAACCTTTACCTGATAATCTTAAGTATGTTTATCTTGATGAAAAGAAGATATATCATGTTATTATTAGTGCTAACCTTTCAGAGCGGGAAGAAGAAAAATTATTGAAAACTCTTAAGAAGCATCGTGCTGCTATTGGATATACTCTGGATGATCTTAAGGGCATTAGTCCCACTATATGCCAACACAAGATAAAATTGGAAGAAAATGCTAAACCAGTTATTGATCATCACCGACGGTTAAATCCTAAGATGAAAGAAGTGGTAAGAAAGGAAATACTAAAGCTTCTAGAGGCAGGTATTATCTATCCAGTTGCTGATAGCCAATGGGTAAGTCTTGTCCATCGTGTTCCTAAGAAAGGAGGTATGACTGTCGTTTCTAATGATAAAGATGAATTGATCCTGCAAAGAATAGTTACAGGTTATAGGATGGTAATTGATTTCCATAAGTTAAATAAAGCTACTAAGAAAGATCATTACCCCTTGCCATTTGTCGATCAAATTCTAGAAAGATTATCCAAACATACTCATTTTGGCTTTCTAGATGGTTATTCTGTTTTCTCTCAAATACCTGTGTCAAAAGGGGATCAAGAAAAGACCACTTTTACTTGTCTTTTCGATACCTTTGCTTATAGACATATGCCTTTCGGTTTATGTAATGCACCTGCTACCTTTCAAAGATGCATGATGGCTATATTCTCTGATTTTTGTGAAAAGATTGTTGAGGTTTTCATGGATGATTTCTCCATTTACGGAACTTCTTTTGATGATTTCTTAAGCAACCTTGATCGAGTTTTGCAGAGATGTGAAGACACTAACCTTGTCTTGAATTTGGAGAAGTTCCACTTTATGGTTAATGAAGGCATTGTCTTGGGACATAAAATTTCTGAAAGAGGTATTGAAGTTGATAAAGCTAAAGTTGATGCTATTGAAAAGATGCCATGCCCAAAGGACATCAAAGGTATATGAAGTTTCCTTGGTCATGCCGAGTTTTATAGGAGGTTCATTAAGGACTTCTCCAAAATCTCCAGGCCTCTGACTAATCTCTTACAAAAAGATATTCCTTTTGTCTTTGATGATGATTGTCTAGAAGCATTTGAAATACTTAAGAAAGCATTGATCTCTGCACCTATTGTCCAGCCTCCTGACTGGAATTTACCCTTTGAGATTATGTGTGATGCTAGTGATTATGTTGTAGGAGTTGTTCTAGGGCAAAGAGTTGATAAGAAATTGAATGTTATCCAGTATGCTAGTAAAACTCTAGATAGTGCCCAAAGAAATTCTGCCACTACTGAGAAAGATTTTTTAGCAGTTGTATTCGCTTGTGATAAGTTTTGACCCAATATCGTTGATTCTAAAGTAACTATTCACACTAATCATGCTGCTATCAAATACCTTATGGAAAAGAAAGATGCTAAACCTAGACTTATTAGATGGGTTCTCTTGCTGCATGAATTTGACTTGCATATTATTGATAGAAAGGGAGCTGAGAACCCCGTAGCGGATAACTTGTCTAGGTTAGAAAATGTGCTTGATGACCCACAACCTATTGATGATAGCTTTCCTGATGAACAATTAGCTGTCATAAGTACTTCTCGTACTGCTCCATGTTATGTTGATTATGCTAATTATATTGTGCTAAGTTTATACCTCCTAGCTTCACATACCAGTAAAAGAAAAAATTCTTCTATGATTTGAGACACTACTTCTGGGATGACCCACATCTTTATAAAGAAGGAGTAGATGGTATTATTAGACGTTGTGTACCTGAGCATGAACAGGAACAGATCCTACGCAAGTGCCATTCCGAAGCTTATGGAGGACACCATGTGGGAGATAGAACTGCACACAAGTATTGCACTCCGGTTTTTATTGGCCTACTCTCTTCAAGGATGCCCGTAAGTTTGTCTTATCTTGTGATGAATTTCAAAGCATTGGTAATATTTGTAGACGACAAGAAATGTCCATGAATTATTCACTTGTTATTGAACCATTTGATGTTTGGGGCTTTGATTATATGGGACCTTTTCCTGCCTCTAATAGGTACACACATATTTTAGTTGCTGTTGATTACGTTATTAAGTGGGTAGAAGCTATTCCAACTAGTAGTGCTGATCATAACACCTCTATTAAGATGCTTAAAGAAGTTATATTTCCGAGGTTTGGAGTCCCTAGATATCTAATGACTAATGGTGGTTCACACTTTATTCATGGTGCTTTCTGTAAAATGCTTGCTAAATATGATGTCAACCATATAATTGCATCCCCTTATCACCCACAGACTAGTGGTCAAGTAGAACTAAGTAATAGGGAGTTGAAACTAATCTTGCAAAAGACAGTTAATAGGTCTAGGAAGATTTGGTCCAAGAAACTAGATGATTGATGAGGACATCACTAACAAGGTTACACCCACAGCTCCAACTGACACATATACAGGACCAATTACTAGAGCTCGTGCACGCCAATTAAATTACCAGGTACTTTCGTTTCTTGGTAATGAATCTAATGTTCATGAGAATATGATGCTGCCTAAATTGGATACATTTGTCTTGCTTACAAATGAAGGGCCTAGCTTGGACAAGAAGGATGAACATTGGAGCAAGATCAAGCATGGAGATGATGGCATGCGCAAGGGGAACAAGAATGGAGTTACATTTGATGATTTCAGGACTTTGAAGCCACCATAATGAGTGCGAGAAGCCTTGGACGAAATATACAAGATGCCACTTCATAAATTTCGTCCAGAGGCCATTATAGGTGCTGCGTCACCTTATTATTGGGCCAGGCCCATGTAATTTTGAAATACTTGAGTATAGGCTGTTTTTAGAGTCCGTATGTGTGGGGAAACAAGAGTTAGGGTTGGTTTCGGACCCCTCCACCAAGGGCCACGAAGTTCCCTCCTCTTTCCCCCATATATACAGCCCTTAGGGCGTCGTTTAGACTTTGGGTTTTGTTTAGATTAAAGTTCACCATAGCTACAACTTCGCGTACTTCGTTTGTGTTCAACGACCAGACCAAGACGTCACAAAACCCCACTTGATCAATAAATCTTTCCTCATGAATTTGCAATATCCAGATTTCAATCTCAATTTCTTGCTTGTTCTTTGTTTGCCTGTAGGAAACAGACCTTCATGGTCAGGTTGATCGTGCTCCGGCGTGGTCAATAACCTCTCGGAGTTGGTTTAGCGATTGCTAAGGCGCGACGTCCTCGCAGGCTCGTAGTCGGATCGTCAAAGTCGACTTCCTCCAAAACGATAGCCACCATCTCATCGAAAGACAGGACACCTTTGCCTCTATCAAGTGGTATCAGATTTCCAGGTTGCTCGGTGAGATTTTATAGTTTTTCGTAGATTAGATCGAGTCTGTTCTTCATACCTACAGTCCACGAAAAAGCCAAAAAAATTTAGGGTTAGTTCATCCCATCTGAACCAATCTGAGCCTTTGCATAATCTTTTCTGTATTTGCTTTGTTGAATTTGTGGTTGCATCGTCGTGTCAGGTTGCTGGTCTTAGTGTCTAGTTCTTTAGAGTTTCGAGTTCTGTTCACAGTTTGTCACGCCGCCGCCGAACCATATTCATCGCCGCTGCCATACCACCATCGCTGCCATATCCCACCACCGCCACCACATACCACCACCGCTGCCATAACCTACCACTGCTGCCATAACCTACCATCGCTGCCATATCCTACCACCATATATCCACCACCTATCCGAGTTCTTTTCATATTAGGTTTGTTCTCGAGATCCATCTAGGTTTCGGATTTGTGTTTCGTTGCCTGCGTAGGTCTCGAAAAAAAAAGTCTGGAGACCCCCGGGCAGTTTTTAGGCCAAAATTTCGACAGGTGAAAATATTTTTTCCCTATCCTATTTTTGGGCTTTTCTGAGTCTTTTGAGACACGTGCCACCATACTGTTTTTTACCGCACTTTTTCGTCGTCGCTGCCCTGATTCCGAAAAAAAAATCGTCAAAAAAATTGCGTGCCTATCATCTTAGTTTGACTTGAGAAGTGTTTTGAGACACTCGCCATTATAGTGATTTTCGGGAAAAACAAAGGAGCAAAAAAAAAGGAGAAAAAACAAGAGCCAAAAAAAAAGAGGCAATTTTTTTTTCAGAGTGTGCTTTCCCCTTGATTACGTGCAGCGCCGTGATTTTGTTAGTGTTCTAGGCTCGCGTCTCTAGTACGGTCTAGCCTAGGACCAGCACAGTACCGTCGTTGAGCGTTTATTCAACTTTGCATCTCTGAATTGATTATTGCTGACCCTTTTTGCTACCATATTATAAGCCTTCCCAGCTCCACATACATCTACATCGTGCGTTTGACTCTCTCTGGTAATCGCTTTATCCAAGCTTTGAGAGTTTTGACTACCACGGTTGCCGATCACCACCTGCTGCTGGGTAAGAACTGGTAAGAATTTGAGATTTGCTTGTCGGATTTGTGACACCCGCCACCACCACCACCACTTGTTAGTAGTCTGTAGGATCATATTCTTGTGTGTTTCTATTGCTGCTAACCATGCCAGGATCACAAGCCGACGAGACTGACTGGGAAAACTTGACGAACAAGGAGCTTCATGATAAATTTCAGCAAATGATGGGTCAACAGGTAGCAGATGTCATGACCAGTTTTGACAACGCACTAGCGAGGATGGATGGCATTGAGAAGTCAATTGACACCAAGTTGGATGCCAAATTTGCTGAAGTGCTTGCGCGTCTACCTCCACCTGCTGCACCGTTGCAACAACAACAACCACCACCTTCACGTCGCGAAATCGCCCTCCGCAAAGCGAGCCGCGTCCCTCTTCTGCCTGGCCAACCTGTTGGTGCTGCTGTTGATACTTCTGTGGCTGCTGCAGCTGCTGAGGAGGAGGACGATTACGCGGGGGATTACGAGGAAGAGGTTGATCAAAATCAGAACTACGTGCAACAACCAGCACCACAACAACCAGGTCATCCACATGCATATAATGGCAATGGTAGGGCTGCACCATACCCTCAGATACGCGATCATGACCATCTCCCTAAACTAAAATTGAATATTCCACCATTTGAGGGTAGATATGTTCCTGATATATATCTTACTTGGGAGTTAGAAACCGAACAACGTTTTACATGTTTAAAATATCCCGAGGAGAGACGTGTTGCTGCTGCTCTTTGTGCTTTCACTAGTTTTGCTTGTGTGTGGTGGTTTGAATATTGTAGATTACATCCGGATAATATTCCAACTACTTGGGTTGCTTTGAAAACTGCTATGCGTACTCATTGGGTTCCACCATATTATCAACGTGAATTACTTCAAAAATTGCAGCGCTTAAGACAAGGAAAAAATTCTGTAGAAGAATATTATCAGCAATTACAAACTGGCCTGATTAGATGTGGTATTGTTGAGGAGAATGAAGCTATGCTTGCACGTTTTATGGGTGGATTAAATAAAGAGATTCAGACCATTCTAGAGTATAAGGATTATAATAATAACACTCGTTTATTCCATCTTGCTTGTAAAGCTGAACGTGAAGTGCAGGATCGACACGCATTGGCGTGGACTAACTTTTCTGCAGGTCGACCTTCATCATGGACACCGCGTGCATCCTCTACTCCCGCACATTCTACTGCACCGACACCTCCATCAGGTGTTACCTCCAGCCGTGATACAAGGAAGCAGGCACAACCACCATTATCTGCCAAGAGCATACCTATTGGGCCTGCACAGAGTTCTTCTTCTTCCATGGCATCAACAGGGCACACGAGTGATATTATTTGTCGTCGTTGTAAGGGAAGAGGACATTCTGCAAGAAAATGCAAATCTCAGCGTGTGATGATTGCTACTGAGGATGGTGGATATGAATCCGCTAGTGACTATGATGAGGAGACTTTGGCTCTTATTACACGTGAAGAACACTGTGGAGACGATTCTGATCATGAGACACAATACATGGCTCCTGAAGATGCTGACAGGTATGAATGTTTAGTTGCTCAACGTGTTTTGAGTGTGCAGGTTACACAAGCTGAGCAAAATCAGAGGCATAATTTGTTCCATACAAAGGGAGTTGTGAAGGAACGTTCTGTTCGCGTGATCATAGATGGAGGGAGTTGCAACAACTTGGCTAGCATGGAGATGGTGGAGAAGCTATCTCTCACCACAAGACCACATCCACATCCTTACTACATCCAATGGTTCAACAACAGCGGCAAGGTTAAGGTAACACGTACTGTTTGTGTGCATTTTACTATCTCTACATATGCTGATTATGTTGATTGTGATGTGGTACCTATGCAAGCATGTTCCTTATTACTTGGTAGACCATGGCAATTTGATAAAAATTATGTACACCATGGTAGAAACAATCAGTATACTCTTGTTCATAAGGATAAAAATATTACTTTGCTTCCTATGACTCCTGATTCCATTTTGAAAGATGATATTAATAGAGCTAATAAAGCAAAACAGGAGAAAAATAAGAGTGAAAATCAGATTGTGGCAAAAGAATTTGAGAAACAAATGAAGCCTAGTAATAAACCATCTACTGTTGCTTCTGAAATTAAATTGAAAAGTGCATGTTTATTTGCCACCAAATCTGATATTGATGAGCTAGATTTTAGCAAATCTGTTTGCTATGCTTTTGTGTGCAAAGAGGCATTATTTTCATTCGAGGACGTGCCTTCCTCTTTGCCTCCTGCTGTCACTAACATTTTGCAGGAGTTCACCGACGTTTTCCCACAAGACGTGCCACCGGGATTACCACCTATTCGAGGGATTGAGCATCAGATTGACTTAATTCCCGGTGCATCGCTACCCAACCGCGCACCATACCGTACCAATCCAGAAGAGACGAAGGAGATTATGCGTCAAGTACAGGAGCTACTCGACAAAGGTTATATACGCGAATCCCTTAGTCCTTGTGCTGTTCCTATTATTCTAGTGCCGAAAAAGGATGGTACATCGCGTATGTGTGTTGATTGTAGAGGCATTAATAATATTACTATTCGTTATCGTCATCCTATTCCTAGGCTAGATGATATGCTTGATGAATTGAGTGGCTCTACAATATTCTCCAAAGTTGATTTGCGTAGTGGATACCATCAAATTCGTATGAAACTGGGAGATGAACGGAAAACAGCATTTAAAACTAGGTTTGTATTATATGAGTGGTTAGTCATGCCTTTTGGGTTAACTAATGCACCTAGTAGTTTCATGAGATTAATGAATGAAGTTTTACGTGCTTTCATTGGACGATTTGTGGTAGTATACTTTGATGATATATTGATTTTTAGTAGATCTTTTGTGGAACATTTGGAACATTTACGTGATGTTTTTATTGCTCTACGTGATGCACGTTTGATTGGTAACCTTGGAAAGTGCACCTTTTGCACCGACCGAGTCTCTTTTCTTGGCTATGTTGTTACTCCACAGGGAATTGAGGTTGATAATGCCAAGATTGAAGCTATTGAGAGTTGGCCGCAGCCCAAAACGGTCACACACGTGAGGAGTTTCCTTGGCCTCGCTGGATTCTATCGGCGTTTTGTGAGAGATTTCAGCACCATTGCTGCACCTCTCAATGAGCTTACAAAGAAGGATGTGCCTTTTGTTTGGGGTACTGCACAGGAAGAAGCAACATGCTGAATTGATGCTAAACAGCGAGCTGAATTGATCTTAAAAATGCATGAGTTAACTAAGGAAAATATTGAGCGCATATGAATGCTAAATATAAACTTGTTGGAGATAAGGGTAGAAAACGTGTTGTCTTTGCACCTGGAGATCTTGTTTGGTTACATTTGCGTAAGGATAGGTTTCCTAATTTGCGCAAGTCAAAGCTAATGCCACGTGCTGATGGTCCTTTCAAGGTGTTAGAGAAAATAAATGATAATGCATATAAACTTGAGCTGCCTGCAGATTTTGGGGTTAGTCCCACATTTAACATTGCAGATTTGAAGCCTTACTTGGGTGAGGAAGATGAGCTTCTGTCGAGGACGACTTCAATTCAAGAAGGGGAGGATGATGAGGACATCACTAACAAGGTTACACCCACACCTCCAACTGACACATATACAGGACCAATTACTAGAGCTCGTGCACGCCAATTAAATTACCAGGTACTTTCGTTTCTTGGTAATGAATCTAATGTTCATGAGAATATGATGCTGCCTAAATTGGATACATCTGTCTTGCTTACAAATGAAGGGCCTAGCTTGGACAAGAAGGATGAACATTGGAGCAAGATCAAGCATGGAGATGATGGCATGCGCAAGGGGAACAAGAATGGAGTTACAATTGACGATTTCAGGACTTTGAAGCCACCATAATGAGTGCGAGAAGCCTTGGATGAAATATACAAGATGCCACTTCATAAATTTCGTCCAGAGGCCATTATAGGTGCTGCGTCACCTTATTATTGGGCCAGGCCCATGTAATTTCGAAATACTTGAGTATAGGCTGTTTTTAGAGTCCGTATGTGTGGGGAAACAAGAGTTAGGGTTGGTTTCGGACCCCTCCACCAAGGGCCTCGAAATTCCCTCCTCTTTCCCCCATATATACAGCCCTTAGGGCATCGTTTAGACTTTGGGTTTTGTTTAGATTAAAGTTCGCCATAGCTACAACTTCATGTACTTCGTTTGTGTTCAACGACCAGACCAAGATGTCACAGAACCCCACTTGATCAATAACGATTTCCTCTTGAATTCGCAATATCCAGATTGCAATCTCAGTTTCTTGCTTGTTCTTCGTTTGCCTGCAGGAAATAGACCTTCGTGGTCAGGTTGATCGTGCTCCGGCGTTGTCAATAACCTCTCGGAGTTGGTTTAGCGATTGCTAAGGCGCGACGTCCTCGCACGCTCGTAGTCGGATCGTCAAAGTCGACTTCCTCCAAAACGATAGCCACCATCTCATCGAAAGACGGGAAACCTTTGCCTCTATCAATGATGCATTATGGGCCTATACAACTGCATACAAAAATCCTATGGGTATGTCTCCATATAAGATGGTATGTGGAAAAGCTTGTCACTTACCTCTTGAGCTAGAACATAAGGCATATTGGGCTATTAAAGAGCTCAACTATGATTTCAAACTTGCCGGTGATTAGAGGCTATTTGACATTAGCTGTCTCGATGAATGGAGAACCCAGGCTTACGAGAATGCCAAACTGTTTAAAGAAAAAGTTAAAAGATGGCATGACAAGAGGATACAAAAACGTGAGTTTAACGTAGGTGATTATGTCTTGCTATACAACTCTCGTTTAAGATTTTTTGCAGGAAAATTTCTCTACAAGTGGGAAGGACCTTACGTTATCGAGGAGGTCTATCGTTCTGGTGCCATAAATTCAACAACTTCGAAGGCACAAATCCTAAGGTGGTGAATGGTCAAAGAATCAAACATTATATCTCAGGTAATCCTATAAATGTTGAAACTAATGTTATTGAAACCGTAACCCCGGAGGAATACATAAGGGACACTTTCCAGAACGATTCAGCCTCCGAAAAGGAAGAGGTACGTGATATGGTAAGTAAACCGACTCCAAAACAGTTCTAAAGGCAATTTTTCTCCGTTTTGGAATATTTAGAAAAATATAAAAATAAATCGCAGTCCAGAAGAGACACGGGCCGTCCATGAGGGTGGAGGGCGCGCCCCCTTCCCAGGGCGCGCCCCTGCCTCGTGGGCACCCCGTGTGTCCCTCGATCTCCGTTTTCTTGTGGGTTACTCCTTTTGGTCAGTAAAAATTCATTATATATACTCCCGAAGGTTTTGACCTCTGTATCACGCAAAAATCCTCTGTTTTTGTTTCGAGCTGCTTTTTTGACAGATCTAGATCATCATGGCATCCTCCAACACCCCCAAGGAAAAGTTCTTCGAGAAGGTTATCAACCCCTACCTTGCGGAGGTGCTGCAACACCCTAAAACCATGCAGTTGCATGAGGGGGTGCTGCACATCTGTGATGTTGAGGGGCCAAGGAGGACCGGAAGCGTGGAGACAAGGCTCAAAGTAATGGAGCAGCAAGTTTTCAAGTGCCAAGATATGGTGGAACGAGGACTCAACGCCAATCATATGATGATCTCGGAGCTTGCCAACAACCTCAAGCTGGACTCACGGATCTTCGGGGAAGCCATCTCCAATCTTCAAGAAAAGATTGATCACCTCCAAGCCCAGATCTATGACCTGCAAAACCAAAACTGTGAGTATGAATATAGATTCAAGAAGATGAATTTGGCTGCAGATTTGACTATGCCGGAGACTCGATCATCCTTCTACGATGGTGAACCTATGCCTTGGAAGGTGGAAAACAAGCCTACATCATCAACAACTCCATCATCACCACCCCCGAAGAATGAGACGTAATCATATGGGTATGGGCACTCCCCTTGGCAACTGCCAAGCTTGGGGGAGTGACCCTGGTATCGTATCACCATCACTCCTATCTTTACCGTTTTACTTATTTCGATCCTTTTGGTAGTATCTTGATCTATTAGAATAAAGTTAGCATGATCTAGTTGTGAGCTTTTTCTTTGTGAGCTTTATCCTTTGTAATCGAGTCTGTGAGCTATTTAATAAAGATTAGTGTTGGGTCAAGGGCTTAATTTCCTCACTTGGGTCATGATAAAAAAAGGAAAGAAAACATAAAGAGTATCAAAGAGATCATATCGATCTTATGGGATGTAATGACTTCGCATACAAGAGTATGATAAATAAAAGTTGTTGGGAGGTGACAAACATAGTTTTGCTCATCGTTGCAATTAATAGGAAGTAATAAAAGAAAAGAGGTTTCACATACAAATATACTATCTTGGACATCTTTTATGACTGTGAGCACTCATTAAAGGATGACATGCTAAAGAGTTGATGTTGGACAAGGAAGACAACATGATGGGTTATGTCTTCTTATATCCGAAATAAAGTATATTGTCATGGATCATCCAACATGTTGAGCTTGACTTTCCCCCTCATGCTAGCCAAAACTCCTCGCACTAAGTAGAGATACTACTTGTGCTTCCATATATCCTTAAACCCAGTTTTGCCATGAGAGTCCACCATACCTACCTATGGATTTAGAAAGATCCTTCCAAGTAAGTTGTCATGTTGCAAATCCGCTAAAATATGTATGATTTATTAGTGTGGGAGAAATTAGCTTTATACGATCTTGTGATATGGAAGTAATAAAAGCGACGGACTGCATAATAAAGGTCCTTATCACAAGTGGCAATATAAAGCGAAGTTCTTCTATGCTAAGACTTTGTGCATCCAACCATAAAAACACATGGCAACCTCTACTTCCCTCTACGAAGGGCCTATCTATTATTCCTGTCTCATAAGTGTCAAGGTGAAATCCACCTTTCCTTTTTACATTATACTTTGGCAAGCACATTGTGTTGGAAAGATCCTGACATATATACCCACTTGAATGTAAGTTTTCATGATCTATTACTGTTGACATTACCCTTGAGGTAAAAGGTTGGGAGGCAACACCATAAGCCCCTATCTTTCTATGTGTCCGGTGAAAACTCCATAAACATAAGTATTGCGTGAGTGTGAGCAATTGTGAAAGACTATATGATACTTGAATATGTAGGCTTGCTGAAAGGATCTTATGTTGACTCTTTCCGATGTTACGATAAATTGCAATTGCTTCAATGACCGAGATCAAAGTTTGTTAGTTTCCAATGAAGTTTATGATTCATACTTGATATTGTGGATGAATTGTTACTTTAGCATAAGAATCATATGACTATATTTATATAAGTTGTTGTTATGAGAATGATCATGATGCCCTCATGTCCGTATTTTGTTTTTATTAACACCTCTATCTCTAAACATGTGGACATATTTTTCGATATTGGCTTTCGCTTGAGGACAAGCGAGGTCTAAGCTTGGGGCAGTTGATATGTCCATTTTGCATCATGGTTTCATGTTGATATTTATTGCATTATGGGATGTTCTTACATGTTTTGTCACAATACTTATGCCTTTTCTCTCTTATTTTACAAGGTTTACATGAAGAGGGAGAATGCCGGCAGCTGAAATTCTGGGCTGGAAAAGGAGCAAACTCTGGAAACCTATTCTGCACAACTCCAAAAGCTCTGAAACTCAACAGAACATAGTTTCGGAAAATATAAAAATTATCTGGCGAAAGAAACCCATGAGAGGGGCCACCGGCTGTCCACGAGGGTGGGGGGCGCGCCCCCCTTCCCAGGGCGTGCCCCCTGCCTCATGGGCCAGACGACAGGCCCCCGATGCCCATCTTCTCCTATATGAGGTGTTTTGACCTGAAAAAAATCATAAGGAGACTTTCGGGACCAGACGCCGCCGTCTCGAGGCGGAACCGAGGCGGAAACCAATCTAGGGCTCCGGCAGAGCTGTTCTACCGAGGATACTTCCCTCCGGGAGGGGGAAATCGTCACCGCCGTCATCACCAACAACTCTCCCATCTTGGGGAGGGCTATATTCATCAACATCTTCACCAGCACCATCTCCTCTCAAACCCTAGTTTATCTCTTGTATCTAATCTTTGTACCCAAACCTCAGATTGGTACCTGTGAGTTGCTAGTAGTGTTGATTACTCTTTGTAGTTGATGCTAGTTGGTTTATTTGGTTGAAGATCATATGTTCATATCCATTATGCATATTAATACCCCTCTGATCATGAACAATATTATGTCTTGTGAGTACTTACTTTGGTTCCTGTGGACATGGGAAAAGTCTTGCTATTAGTAGTCATGTGAATTTTGTCTTCGTTCGATATTTTGATGAGATGTATGTTGTCTCTCCTCTAGTGGTGTCATGTGAACGTCGACTACATGACACTTCACCATTATTTGGGCCTAGAGGAAGGCATTGGGAAGTAATAAGTAGATGATGGGTTGCTAGAGTGACAGAAGCTTAAACCCTAGTTTATGCGTTGCTTCGTAAGGGGCTGATTTGGATCCATATGTTTCAGGTTATGGTTAGGTTTACCTTAATACTTCTTTTGTAGTTGCGGATGCTTGCATTAGAGGTTAGTCATAAGTGGGAGGCTTGTCCAAGTAAGGGCAGCACCCAAGCACCGGTCCACCCACATACCAAATTATCAAAGTACCGAACGCGTATCAGATGATCATGATGAAAACTAGCTTGATGATAATTCCCATGTGTCTTTGGGAGCGTTTTACTTTGTATAAGAGTTTGTACAGGCTTGTCCTTTGCTACAAAAAGGATTGGGCCACCTTGCTGCACCTTATTTACTTTTACCTTTTGTCACTTGCTACCAATTACCTTATCACAAAACTATATGTTACCTATAATTTCAGTGCTTGCAGAAAATACCTTACCGAAAACTACCTATCATTTCCTTCTGCTCCTCGTTGGGTTCGACACTCTTACTTATCGAAAGGACTACGATAGATCCCCTACACTTGTGGGTCATCATAGAGGCGCGCACGTAGCATGTACACGTATGTACAACGGCCAGGGTGCAAGAAAGTAAATACGACCACGTACGTACATCCAGGCGGGGTCTCGAACGCCTAATCGCCCGTACGTACGGCCAGGGCTCGTGTACATGGTTGGGTCGGAACAGAGAAATAGCGTCGTCGTCGTGTTCATGGGGAGCCAACCGGCTGGGTCGGAACGGAATGCATCGTCGTGTTCATCGGAAGGGCTTGGATGGAACATCTGATGGAAATAAGGCCTGGCGTACTGCAGAACGGAGGAAATGGCCTTGTGTTCAACCGGCCACGTTCAAAACGGGAACATGTTCATCGGGAGTGGTCTGGCATACCGCAAAACGGAGGAAACTGACCTCCTACGATCGAAACGGGGGTCATGTTGATCGGGATGGGTGTGGCGTACCGCAAAATGGAGGAAACTGACTTGTGTTGGATCGCTACGGTCGAAACGGGGGTCCTGTTCATCGGGAGGGGTGTGGCGTACCGCAAAACGGGACTCCACGGGATACTGTTCATCTCCATCGTCGACCGCTCTAAGCTCCACGGGCTACTGTTCATCCACCGTCGACCTCCTCTAGCCTCCACCTCCAACTGTTCATCCACGGGCTCCTGTTCATCCAGCCTCCACCGCGCGCTACTCCACCGGCTACTGTTCAACCAGCCCTCTCCACGGGCTCCTGTTCAACCACCCCTCCACGGGCTACTGTTCATCTAGCCCTCCACCGTCTACTGTTCCCTCCATGGGGTGGTCCTGTTAATCCTGCCCTCCATAGGGTCTTATTCATCCAGCCCGAACCGGTTCGATTGATTGGGGTCCTGTTCATCCAGAGGCAACACCACGGGGTCCTGTTCATCCACCCCCACCAGGTACTGTTTATCCAAATCCCCCTCCCCCCCAGTAACGCTCACTGTTCATCCAGAGGCAGCATCGATCGGCTTCAGTTAGAAGCAGTAGCGAAGGAATCGCTCGATCGGGCACTCGGGTTCAGTAACGCGTAGCTTGCAGTGCAATCGCTCGGGTTTAGTTAGAGCCCAACGCCTCGCTCGGGTTCAGTTTGAGCCCAACGCCTTGCACCCACGCGCGTGCGTGTATGAGAGAAACGTGCATCTCTCGGCCCCGACCACCCACTGTAACCGGGAACACCCCGATATTTTTCTCGCCCTCGCTTCTACCACGGTTTTTTCCGTCATGGACGGCCCAAAGAATGTGATGCAGCTACATCTCCGGCCCGCCCAAGACGAAAAGCCCATTTTCTATCATGATTTTTTGTCATAGAAGTAGGACCCCACCACATCTATGATATACCGGGTTTTGTCACAATTATCGTCATAGACGTGTCATAAGTATGACAGGAAAAAAATTCGTTCGGCCCAAAATGTCACGGATGTGTCTTTTTTTGTAGTGTTCTAAAAGAAGCGGATTCGTATGTTTACTTCCTGATTGCAGTGCAGGGACGAGCGAAAACAACTACATCCTAGTCGGGAATGCACTTTCTCCCAGATCAAGGATGGACAGAGGACTAGCTAGCACGGCTGCGCGGAGGTTTTTGGGACAGGTGCGCGGACAAGAGGCATTGTGGTCTGCTTATTTATGCAAATAGTGTTCTTAAATTTAGTGGAACTGCACAAGAAGTTCAGATGGTCAGTACACTACATGGTTCAGTTCAGCATTCCAGCTGAGAACACATTTATAATTGGTTATTCTGGAATGAGAGAACCTAACCATGGATGGTGCCCACAAGAAAAACCTGAGTGAACTCCAGGAAATTAAAGCATGCCTAGGGAGTCTCTTTGCTCAAAGAAGCCTTGCTTGCTTTTTCCTGATTTGTAAACCTTCTCACAACTTTGTCTTTTCATGTGAACTAGTAAATGTTTGTTATGTTCTAAGAATCATTGAGATGTATAAAATTTCTTAACTGATGCATTTCAAGTATTTTATGAAGCCGAGTTTAATATGAATGTTCCACATGAACGCTGGACTAGCGTTTTTAACGTTTTGAATTTACACTGTGGCCTCAGTTAACTACGTGAGCCACTGCAACAAGATATCGTAGTTGCTTATATGTCAGACAACATAGTTCCCAAACAAGTACTATTTCATCAAACACACACTGCTCGTATGATAAATCGATAAACCATGACAACTTATGTCTTACCATGCCGTAATGCATGAAAAAACTAGTGAGGACACATCTGTTTCGGCAACAATTAGGATGGCTCTCTCTTGATTCACGTGCACACAAAAGTAGCAGTAGTTCCCATAAATGGATTCAAACAGAGTACTAGCCCAGTGGGCTCGACAATAGGCAAGCTTCGAATAATTAGACACAATCCAAACTACTTTTAAACACTAGCTGGGGCAACTATTTCATGCCTCGATCTAATTTGGGATGGACACAAGAAGGACCTTGCCATGAACATTGTCGAGGACGTCTGGCAGCAGCTCAATCCCGTGAACCTTCCTGAAGATAACCTTGTGGCCTTACCACTCGTAAACTTGGTTGTGGAGGCATGCCACATCATCTTACTGCTTAAGCTTGACAAGAACAGTATGCCTCACAAACCAACCCCGCCACAGTATACCATGATGAACACGACTTAGATCTGTCATCGGACCCCGTCTAGGGGACAACACCCACAGCAGCTCTGGCCTTAGATCTGGAGCAGATCGCTTCATCCGAGGACGGGAAGATCAACTCCGCCATAGAGACCGCAGAATTAGCGGCACTTGAGCCACACACAGACCCAGCCTTGAGCGGGATTCCCTACACCACTGGAACTCCGGACTCGTCTCCGATTACGAGTTCCGAACTTTCGGGATCTGCGTCCTTTTGGCTCGATCGAGCGGTTGTCACTGAACTCAGCCCCGTAGATGTCCGAACATATGTCCGATACTTGCCCTTAGACGAAGCGCTGGACTTACTAAAATCTCTCTCCCTAGAAGAGAATTCACAGCCGAACTATGCCCAGTTTGAATTGGGGGCTGAGGACATGGAATATTTCTTCCCACCCACCACCCACTTGGTAGCCACGGTCGAGGATTTAACCGATCTATTAGATTACCCTTCCGAAGACATCGATAGGATGGACCACGATGCTGAAGCCGATCTAAGTGAAAACCTGCCCGCAACCGGGCAATGGACGGCTACTTCTACATATGATGTATACATGGTGGACACACCCGACGACAAGGAAGGCGACGGTGATCAATCCAAAACATGATAAGCCTGTCGATGAACCTCCCAAACGCTGGAGTCAGAAGCGTCGATCTCGATCCCGTAAAGGAAAAGGGAGTGACACCGTCACCGAAGACGATGATGATCCGGAGCAAGCCGATGATCCCGCAGAGCCAGTGATTGAGCAGGACGAGCGGGAAGATGGAGAGTACAGTCCCGAACCGCTGGCCGATCACAACGACACCGAAGATAGCAGTTATCAACCTGTCTCCGAAGAGGACGTCAGACTGGAAGATGACGGTTTCATTGTCCCAGAAGAACCGCTCAAACAAAAATGTTTTCAACAACAGCTCATTGCCATGGCAAGGAGCCTGAAGAAGCAGCAGCAGCGGCTTACAGCCGAACATGATACGTTCAACGGCAGATGGAATGAAGTACCAGATGCTGAAGAAAGATATGGCCGTGAGCGCCAGACAAAGAGCTACCCCAATCGCAAGTTGCTACCCCAATTCGACGACGAGGCCCTCGTGCCAATTCCGCTGAAGTATGATCATCAACCAGACCGACCACCCCGTGGACGGGACAAAGAGGCCAGCAACGCCGTACAAAAACCCGCACCTCCTCACCGTAAAGGAAAGGATACAGTAGCTCAGGGCCATAAGTACGATCTACGTCAGGACCTGAATAAAAAGGCTGGCCAGGCCAGATCAATCTACTGATCAAGGGAATGTGCCCACACACGGAACGGCGGCTATCAAGCCAAACAGGCCGGTCACAATCCAGTTCGGAGCCAACACCGAACACCAATACCATCCGAACTGCGCCACAATATCGCAAAATACTTGGGTGCCGCACACCCTCTGTGCTTCACCGATGAGGTGATGGATCATGAATTTCCAGAAGGGTTAAACTCGTAAACATCGAGGCGTGCGATGGAACAACGGACCCCGCTGTATGGATAGAAGACTTTATTCTTCACATGCACATGGCTCATGGAGATGATCTCCACGCTATCAAATACCTACCTCTCAAGCTGAAAGGACCAACTCGGCAGTGTTTAAACAACCTCTGAGAGAACTCCATTGGAAGCCAGGAAGAACTTGAGGATGCTTTTTGGGCCAACATTCAGGGGACTTATGTCCGGCCCCCGGATGCTGATGATCTAAGTCATATAATCCAGCAACTTAGGGAGTCAGCCCGCAACCTTTAGTATCGGTTCTTAACTAAAAAGAACCAAATTGTTGACTGTTCGGACGCTGAGGCCTTAGCGGCATTCAAACACAGTGTCCGGGACGAATCGCTGGCTAGACACTTTGGCCAAGAAAAGCGGAGAACAATGGCAGCCCTAAATACACTCATGAACTGCTTTTGCGTGGGTGAGGACAGTTGGCTAGCTCGTAGCAGCAATAACACTAGCAACCCTGGCACCTCTGAAGTCAGGGATGGCAATGGTAAGCCACGGCGCAATAAAAACAAGCGTCGAAACAATACTGGAAGCACAGACGACAGGGCGGTAAATGCCAGATTCAGTGGCTCTAGGCCTGGTGAACGTAAGAAGCCACTCAAAGGCAATAGAGATAGTCCATCTAGCTTGGACAAAATACTAGACAGGCCTTGCCAGATCCATGGCACCCCCGATAAACCTGCAAATCATACCAACCGAAACTGTTGGGTCTTTAAGCAGGCCGGCAAGCTAAATGCCAAACACAAAGGGAAAGGACCTCAAAGCAAAGACGAGGATGAACCTCGCCAGCCGAACACGGGGGGACAGAAGAAATTTCCACCGGAGGTAAAAACCGTTGATACGTCTCCAACGTATATGTGGGGACCCCGACTTGGAAGTCGAGATCACCGAATGCACGTGTACAGTGATCCCAGAGATCAATGCTCACTGAACACACAGAAGCTGAAATAACAAGAGTCTTACATCCATACAAATAGTCTTACACGAATTAAGGCCGTTATGGCCAAGTCTTACATAGATAGAGCCTCACCGGCTGAATAGCAAATAACTCAAGTAGCGGAAGTCATCGATAAACGGGTAGAACCCATGCCATCTGCCTTAACCCTACAGACATTCTGACTGGGATAGCGTCCTAGTTTGCATGGTCGTCTCCAAAGAACTCTTCCTCATAATCCTGCTCTTCCATGCCTGGCCAATTAAATAACCAGTGGCAAGCCAATGAGTACTTTGAATGTACTCGCAAGCAACCCATGATGTGGTAACAATGCAATGGAACAATAATGAACAATCTAGCAGGAAGCTAGAACAATATGCTATCATCAAGTTTATGCATCAATAACCTCGCGTAACCTCGAAGACAGGTTACCGACATCAACATGAATATGATTCATCTCATCGAGTCAAGTCACCACCTTGACTTGTCACACAGAATTTATCACCAAGAAAGTAAAATTCTGGACATAGTTTAAGTAGCACCACCCAACTGTCCATGACCGTGGACACGACTATTCGAATAGTTTTACACTCTGCAGAGGTTGTACACTTTACCCACGAGATCCGGGGAACTTCCGTGTCATCCACGACCCGCGGTACCTCAAGTACCCGGGGTAAGCACCCGGTCATTACCTTTCCTTAGACGACACTAACATAGAGTCTACTCGTTGGCACACGGCCCTCGGGTACAAACAATAGATCACGGGACTTGCCCTAAATCAATGTTCACGCGTACCCGAAGGGACCAACGGTGTGTCCGGTGCCCTGTGAAAACAATCATGGTCGTCTATCCAAGCATGACCCCGTCCCGGGAAAGACCTCAAGTCTTCCCGTTACTAGTAATGCGGGCACCATGCTAGTATCGACCTAAGTAATCAATAAAGCCCCGTCCCATAAGGGGTAGTGTGGTTGCACATGTTTGGTTGGGACGGTAGTCACACATAAATCTAATCCATCATTCCACCATGCACATGATCTACCGGCACATCACTTCTTTCTCAAGTGACGACCTTAACACTTCATCACCCTCGGGCATTAGGGGCACCCGACGGGTTCATGCAAAGATTTCAACTACGAGGGTTCATATCACACATGCATCATGTAAGCATCATGACCAACTATTTGCATGTCATCTAGCACATAGCAAGATCAACCATAAGGCATGCATCATGTGGTGGTTCATCTAGGTTACCATCGTAACCTTAATCATCATGCATCGGAAACAAACGGGTTCCGAAGAACAAGTGTATCATGGACAAAGGGCTGCTTGCCTGGATTGGCTTGGTCTTCAAAGTCTTCAAGTCCTTCTCCTTCTTCTTCCACAGCAACTTCGTCAAATACTGGATCTATACGTCGCATAATAACCACGGGAAAATAAGAATACAAACAAAACAGAAAAATCAAAGTTCTCAGAAAAATGTCAACTCATTTTTGTAAAATACTAGAGAGATTTCTAAGGTGGGGAAAAATCTTAGTTGGAGTTTTGGAGTTACAGAATGGAATAGATTGATTTTTGAACAGGAGTTATACTGCTCAAATTTGAATTTAAATTTGAACAGTACAGCAAAGTTTCATGGATTTGAATGAAAGTAGTACCATTAAATAGGTTGGAATATTGCAAGATTTTAGGAGTTGAAAATATTTAATTTGGATCAATATTCTTTTCTGTAGAAATGTTTAAAACATTAACAGAAAAGAAAAGTAAAAAGGAAAAAGGGTCCTGTGCACTGGGCCAGAAGAGGCCACAGTGCACGGCCCCGGCGGACTGGCCCAGCCGCACGGAGCCAGCGCGCGCGCACGTCAGGTTTTCAAACCTGACGGGCGGGGCCCGTGGGTCAGCGGCACAGAGGAGGGGGAGAGAGGTGGGGGGATGACAGGCGGGGCCCGCCTGTCATCTCTAACCCCTCGGTCACGGCGGCGGCGAGCTCACCGGCGAGGATCCCGGCCACGGCGACGGCAACGGAGGCCAGGGACGGACTCAGCGTCGTGTCGCGGTTGTAGCGGTGGTAGTGCGGCACGGCGGGGAGGCTTGGTTCACCGGCGGCGAGGTGCGACGGCGGAGGCTCGTCGGAGGGTAGTTGCTGCGGCCGTTTCCGACTGCAAACGGAGGGGGAAATGAGGGGGAAAGAGTCAGTGAGGTGCGGCGGTTCCGAAACGAGTGGAAGGAGAGGCAGGGGAGGCCTATACCTCGAGATCGCCGGCGGCCCGACGCGGCGGAGCTCCGGTCGATCCCGAGCACTGGGACCTCCTGGGGGCGAGCTGGTGGTGCAGGAGTGATGCTGGGGAGGAGGAGGTGCTGCTGGTGCTGTTGGAATGGCTCGGGAGGGCCTATATATAGGGGCTCGACGAGGACCCGTGGTCCAGTGCGCCGGCGAGCTTCGGCTCGACGCTACAGCGCATGGGAGGCGACGGGGATGAGTCTGGGGAGTTCCTGGACGAGCTCTACGTCCAGCTGAGGCGAGAGGAGGAGCGGGGGAGCGTTAGAGGGGGGCGCGCGTGTGAGGCAGAGGAATGGCCGAAGCGGGCGGCCGGTGCGCGTGCGACGACGCTCACTGGAGGGCGCAGGAGGAGGGGGGACAGCGCCGGGGAGGTTGCGGACGTCGAGGCGCCTCGACTGGCGCGAGGGGGAGGCCCGAGGCTGTCGGGGGAGGCTGATTGGCCCGAGCCAGCGTGCGGAGGGCACTGTTCGCGCGCTCCAGAGCATGCGTATTGCTGGCATCAGCGTGCTCTCGCCGGTTTGGTCCGTTCCAGCGTGCCCAACAGTGTCTAGCACGTTGTAGGAGAAGTAAAGAAATGCCTTGAGGGCTTGGATGCCCTGGGGATGCAGAGAGAGAGGGAGAGGGCTGGTAACATGGTGGAAACTGGCTGTACAGCAAGGTAAAACAAGGGTTTCACCCCTCAATCATGGAGCTGAGGTGCTGGGGGAGTTACTGGAGGTAGCTGGTAACCCAATGAGTCTGTGGTAAGAAGTTGAGGCCATGGAGAAAAGTGAAAGTGGTCAAAATGGAGGTTTTAGCATTTCTGCAGAAGGTGTTTGATCAGTGTTTGATCAAGTAAATGAAGTCCACTTGACATAGCACTTGACAGGGTTGAAAGACATGAGAAAATAGGGTGCTTCACCAAATTTGGGCTCATTTGAAGAAACTAGCCAATGTAACTTTGGTGAACCCTAGAAATCAACAGAAACAGTTTCATCTTGATTGAGTCAAGCTAATCATCTCCCCTTGATGCACCACTTGGTGTAGCATCATCATTTGGGGTATTGATCATGCCCACAAAGTTTGAAGCTCCAGATAAAAAGTTGGTAATGTAAAGTTGTTCAAATTTGCATTTGAACAGAAAGGGTTTTGAGGTGATCTGATCAAATTGCTCTATTCCAAATCTTGTGCCATTTGGTCTAGATTTCTTATTAGGCCATTCTAGCATGTGCACCAAGTTTGAGAGCATTTGGACAAGTTTGGCAATGTAAAGTTGCTCAAACTTCAAATATGGACAGAATGGTTATGAAGGGGTTTGAGGAGGTTTTCTTGCTTCCCAAGGCATGGGACTTGGCAAGATCATCAAATATGTCATATATGACATGATAGAATTTCCCTGGAATTTTTGGAGAAAGTTTCCTTTGTAAATGTTTCAAAAGCTTGAAATATCCAGAAAGGGTTTTAAAGGGTTTAGCCCATTATTTTGAACATGACCAAGTGTTGAAACTCTCATATATGGACAATATATGTCCTATGAGTCTCTCTGAATTTTGGTAAATATTTTTGAAACAGTTAAATAATTTTTCCCTATTAAAGACCATTTCTGGTATTAAGAAAAGGCTTTTAAATAAAATAGGAAAATAACTTTTAAAATTATACCTTTGTGGTTTCTGGGAGTCCTATGACTACTAGGTCTCAAATAAACCTTTTGAATAATTTTCACACCCTTAATCAAGTACTTGCAGTGCAAATCTCAATTCAGGGGTTTTTGGAAAATTAAATTTATAAAATGCTTTTTGGCCAAATTGATTTTGTAAGAAAATACTATACTGTTATATAACACTTGGCATGATCATTGGGCAGAAGTTTTGGGTGTGGAGATGAAATCTACAAGAGGTCATAGTTGACTTTAATGAGCACATGAAAAAGCAAATGAAGAAAACTCAATTCCAAATAAAGGTCAAATGATGCTAAAAAAATTTGCTGGTCCAAATTTTCATGCTTCAAAGTTACAAATATCATGTTACAAAATGCAGGGTGTGACAGACCTACCCCCCTTACAAGAATCTCGTCCCCGAGAATCCTAAACTAGGGCTTAAAAGAGGTCGGGAAACTCGGATCTAAGATAGTCTTCTCGTTCCCGGGTTGCTTCTGCTTCGGTGTGGTTGCTCTACTGGACCTTGAGGTACTTGATGGTACGGCTCCGCGTACGTCGTTCTGCTTCGTCCAGAATGCGAATAGGCTTCTCGCGGTAGGTCAAATCAGGCTGTAGATCAATGGCTTGGTGATCCACATCCTTGTAGAGACTGGGCTTGTCTGGAACTTGGAGACATTTCCGGAGGTGTGACACATGGAACACATTGTGCACATCGGATAGCTCAGGTGGTAGTTCCAACTGATAAGCCACTTCTCCTCGTCGTGCAGTGATCTCAAAGGGTCCAATGAACCTTGGTGCGAGCTTCCCCTTGACATGGAAACGCTTGGTTCCCTTTAGAGGAGTTACCCGCAGGTACACATGGTCCCCAACATGGAAACTCATGTCTCGGCGTCGAGTGTCAGCATAACTCTTCTGCCTTGACTTGGCTGCCTTTAATCGCTCTCTGACTAGTTGGACTTGTTCTTCTGCTGCGCGGAGATTATCCGGTCCAAAGACTAGTCCTTCTCCAGTCTCTGACCAGTTGAGGGGTGTGCGACATCTGCGTCCGTACAACACCGCAAATGGTGCCATCTGAAGGCTTGACTGGTAACTGTTGTTGTAAGAGAACTCGGCAAAAGGGAGACAGTCTTCCCACTTGGCTCGATACGCCAGGACACAGGCTCGGAGCATGTCTTCGAGAATCTGATTGACTCGCTCAGTTTGACCTCCGGTCTGTGGGTGGAAAGCTGTGCTGAAAGACAATTTGGTTCCCAAGGCTTCTTGGAACTTCTTCCAGAACCTTGAGGTGAACTGGGTTCCTCGATCTGACACAATCTCCTTGGGAACACCGTGAAGACTTACGATTCGGTCGATGTAGAGAGCTGCCAGCCGGTTGCCATCATAAGTGGTATTGACAGGAATGAAATGAGCCACCTTGGTCAAATGATCGACTATGACCCAGATAGAGTCATGTCCTCTATTCGACCTTGGTAATCCAGTGATGAAGTCCATTCCGACTTTATCCCACTTCCACTCAGGAACCTTGAGTGGTTGAAGCAATCCAGCAGGTTGCTGATACTCAGCCTTGACCCTTTGGCACACATCACACTTCGCAACATAGGTTGCAATCTCTCTCTTCATACCGTGCCACCAGAATCGTGCCTTCAAATCTTGGTACATCTTGGTTCCTCCGGGGTGGATGGAATACGGGGTGTCGTGGGCTTCTTGCAGAATCGGCGTCTTCAGCTCGGTGTTGTTTGGCACGCAGAGGCGACCTTTGTACCAAACAATCCCGTGCTCGTCTTCGGAGAATCCTGGGGCCTTGCCTAGCTTCATCTTCTTCTTGATACCTTCAATGCTTGCATGTCCATCTTGAGCCTTCTTGACGTCGTCCATCAGGGTCGGTCTGACTTCCAAATGATCCAGAAATCCGGGGGTGACCAATTCCAAACTGAATTGTTCGATCTCCTTAAACAAGGCAGGCTGCCTTTCCTGAATAATGACATTCAAAGAGCAAGCCTTCCTGCTTAAGGCATCGGCCACCACGTTAGCCTTCCCAGGGTGATATTGAACACTGAGGTCATAATCCTTGATGAGTTCCAACCATCTCCGCTGCCTCATGTTCAATTCCTTTTGGGTGAAAATATACTTCAGACTTTTGTGGTCTGTGTAAATCTCACACCGTTTCCCTAGGAGGTAATGCCGCCATGTCTTCAAGGCATGAACTACTGCCGCTAGCTCAAGATCGTGAGTAGCGTAGCTCTCCTCATGGGGTCGTAGCTGCCTGGAGAGGTATGCTATGACGCGGCCTTCTTGCATCAGAACACTTCCCAATCCGGTTCGAGAGGCATCACAATATATCACGAACTCCTTGTGAATATCAGGTGTTGCCAGAACTGGGGCGGTGGTCAATCTCTTCTTGAGATCTTGGAAGCTCTCTTCGCATTTTGGCGTCCACTCGAACTTCTTGTCCTTCTTGAGGAGCTGAGTCATTGGTCGTGCAATGCTAGAGAATCCTTCCACGAACTTGCGGTAATAGCCCGCCAATCCGAGGAAGCTTCTGACTTCCTTGATGGTCGTTGGAGATTGCCATTGGGTCACAGCTTCGATTTTTGCAGGATCAACAGATAATCCTTCCTCGGTCAAGACATGACCTAAGAATCCAACTTTATGCAGCCAGAACTCACACTTGCTGAATTTGGCATACAATTGGTGCTCACGAGGCTTGTCTAGGACCATCCTCAGGTGCTGCTCATGCTCTTCCTCTGACTTCGAGAACACAAGGATGTCATCAATGAAGACAACAACGAACTTGTCCAAATATTCCTTGAAGACTTTATTCATGAGATACATGAAGTAAGCTGGGGCATTGGTTAACCCAAAAGACATGACCGTGCACTCGTACAGGCCATATCTGGTTAAATGCCGTCTTCGGAATATCTTGGGGTCTGATCTTCAGCTGGTAATACCCAGATCTGAGGTCGATCTTGGAGAATACCTTGGCTCCGCTGAGCTGATCAAACAGATCTTCGATCTTGGGAAGTGGATACTTGTTCTTGATTGTAACTTCATTGAGGGAACGATAGTCAATGCATAAGCGGATGGTACCGTCCCTCTTTGCCACAAACAGAACAGGAGATCCCCAAGGGGAGGCACTCGGGCGGATAAATCCCTTCCTTAGCTGCTCTTCTAGCTGCTTCTTCAACTCGGCTAATTCTTCCGTCCCCATTCTATAAGGCTTCTTATAGATGGGTCCTGCTCCGGGCACGAGCTCTATGATGAACTCAATGTCACGGTCAGGGGGCATTCCCGGTAGTTCATCCGGAAAGACATCTGGATACTCACATACCACCGGTACTTGATCTAGCCCAACTTCAGACAGACAGTTGACTTTAGCGGCTTGAGCGGAAGAGGCGTTGGGGGCAAACTTGACTTCGACTCCTTGGTCATTGGTCACCGTGACTGTCCGATTGGCACAGTCTAACAAGCCTTGGTGCTTGCTGAGCCAATCCATCCCTAAGATCACATCCAAGCCTTGCGATCTCAGGATGATAAGGTCTGCTAGGAAGTCTACACCGTTAATGGTAATACCGACTCCTTTACAGCCTATCTTGGCTCTCATCTCGGCTCCGGGGGTTTGTACCACCATAGGGTTATTCAGGGGTGTAGGGGTCATGCCACTTTTTAATGCAAATCTTTGAGTGACAAATGAATGCGTTGCTCCAGAATCAAACAAGACAGTTGCAGGTGCTGAGTTGACAAGGAACGTACCCAGCACGACGTCCGGGTCTTCCTGGGCTTCTTCAGCAGTGACGTGATTCACACGCCCCTTCCCATAGTTCGGTGGATTGCGAGGAGCTGGGTTCCTTGGTGGCATTCCACGGCCTTGTCTCTGGTTCTGCGCGTTGGGGCGCGGGGCATCAGGCTTCTTGTTGGGGCACACCCTGGAGATGTGTCCGGGCTGACCACACCCAAAGCAAGTGACTTGGTTTGGAGTGTTGATCTTGTTGCCACCATTGGTATTGGGGTTGGAAGCTGGCCTGGGGTTGGCATACTGCTGAGGCTGAGGATTGGCACGAGGTGCAGGAGCTCTTGGCTGCTGATAGGTTAGCTTGGCCGGGGCTGACTGCCACGGACGAGGCTTCTGGTTGCTGGAACTTCCCTTACTGACCAACTTGCGCTTGCGAGTGTCTTCCAAAGCACGCCGCTTGTCTTCAAGCATAAGTGCCTTGTTCACCAGGTCAGGGAAAGATGGGCAGTCGCACACGACAAGCGAGTATTGCAGAGTCTGATTAAGGCCTTCCATGAAGCGCTCCCTTTTGGCAGCATCAGTGCTGACATCTTCAGGGGCATACCTTGACAGAATGCTGAACTTCTGCATGTACTCCTTGACAGTGCCACTTCCTTGCTTCAGGGCTCGGAACTCACGCTTTTTGATAGCCATGATTCCGGAAGGAATGTGGGCCTTGCGGAATTCTGCCTTGAAGTTCACCCAAGTGATGTCTTGTTCAGCGTGCATGACCTTGAATCCATCCCACCAAGCTCTAGCAGTTCCCCCGAGGCAGTGGGCTGCATAAGCCACCTTCTCGCGATCTTCGGTGCATCCGACTAGTTCCAGGATTTCCTCAATGGAACGGACCCAGTCATCTGCATCCAGGGGTTCAGCAGTCTCGATGAAGGTTGGCGGTGCATGCTTCTTGAACTCTGCCAATGTGGAACGTCCATTGCCATTCCCCGTCGGCTGGCGGTTGTTGGCGACAGCTTGAGCAATCAGCTGGAGAGCTGCAGTGTTGGCTTGGCGTTCCTCTCGGAAAGCTTGGAGAAGCTGAGCCATGTCCATGCTTGGAGGAGGTGGTGGTGGAGCTTGGTCGTTGGTTTGGTCGTGGCCTGCCTCTGGCTGAGAGGATGCTCCGGCTTTGGGCTGCTGGGTAGAGGTACCAGTACGAGTTACAACAGGCATCCTGTTGGAGCGGTAAAAGGTCTCATGACTCGGAAGAGGGAAAGCAAGAAAGATGGGTGCCTAGTAAGGGGGTGGGTGTGACACTAAATCAAATCATGCAAGGGCCGTAAGGCCAAAACACATTCATTAAAATCCAAATGGGTGATGTAGTCGTTTACACCTTCCCGAAGGAAGAATACGACATACATCCAGACACAACAAAAGCAAACGCTAGATGGTTTCATATGAACCATACAAGGACTCGACTGCGCATAGGGGTTACACGACCTATCCTACCGTAGGGGTTACAACTGGCACATCTGAGTAGCGAATAATGCCTAAGCGGCGGAATGCTCGGTCGCGTATTCCGGCTCTTCTGGGTCTTCCTCCTTGTCTTCATCTGTCTGGGCTCCCTTGTCGCTGGAGGGAGTGGGGGAGTGGAGGAGTTGGATATGACGGTGCTTCGATGGTGGTGCAGGGAAAAGCTTGCGATATTCCCTTGCCGTCATCCGGCGTCGCCGAGGTGGTTCTTCACCCTTGGAAGACACATCCTCGGAGGGCCTTCCGCCTCGATATGCGATAGCGGATTGTCCAGAAGGTGCTCCTTCCTTCTTGATCCTGTTTGCCTTCTCTTGAGCTCGACGAAGAAGTGTCTTGGTCTTGTAAAGTTCTTCCCGAAGCTTCATTGATTCCGAGGCCAAGTCTTGTGCCAGGCTGTCGGCACATAGACTGAAGTAGGTCTGGAACCGAAGCGAGAGTCCTTCCTTCAGTGGAGGGGCTAGTGCACTGCTTTCTTCGTCACCTTCCTTCTGGTAAGGTAAGAAGCGAGTTGCCATCTTGGCTGCCATCTCCGGAAGAAGCTCGCGGAGACGGGTTAGTGCCTTGAGTGCAGCAGCCTCGACAGCAAGTGGTAGTGTTGCCATCTGGGGTCCCTCGAAGAACCAACTTGTGGTAGGATCGTTTGCCTTCACGATCACTTCCACATGGTACTCCACCTCAGTATTGCTCACCCAATGCTCAAGGTAGGTGAGGATGGGTGCTCGGTGGAACTGACACTCCTGGAGGCTATCCTCGAGAAGTAGGGGAAACCCAGTGGTTAGGTGCTCTTCGGGAACAGCGGCCATCTAGAAAGGTGGAATAGGAGGGGTTAATAAGCTGAGGAAATCTCAGGTTTAGAAAAGAAGAGAGGTTCAGAAGGTTTTGAAAAAGGGGTCTCATCTAACTAACGCCCATGCTAACTAAGGCTTCCTACAGTCAGGATGGCTCTGATACCAGCTCTGTGGGGACCCCGACTTGGAAGTCGAGATCACCGAATGCACGTGTACAGTGATCCCAGAGATCAATGCTCACTGAACACACAGAAGCTGAAATAACAAGAGTCTTACATCCATACAAATAGTCTTACACGAATTAAGGCCGTTATGGCCAAGTCTTACATAGATAGAGCCTCACGGGCTGAATAGCAAATAACTCAAGTAGCGGAAGTCTTCGATAAACGGGTAGAACCCATGCCATCTGCCTTAACCCTACAGGCATTCTGACTGGGATAGCGTCCTAGTTTGCATGGTCGTCTCCAAAGAACTCTTCCTCATAATCCTGCTCTTCCATGCCTGGCCAATTAAATAACCAGTGGCAAGCCAATGAGTACTTTGAATGTACTCGCAAGCAACCCATGATGTGGTAACAATGCAATGGAACAATAATGAACAATCTAGCAGGAAGCTAGAACAATATGCTATCATCAAGTTTATGCATCAATAACCTCGCGTAACCTCGAAGACAGGTTACCGACATCAACATGAATATGATTCATCTCATCGAGTCAAGTCACCACCTTGACTTGTCACACACAATTTATCACCAAGAAAGTAAAATTCTGGACATAGTTTAAGTAGCACCACCCAACTGTCCATGACCGTGGACACGGCTATTCGAATAGTTTTACACTCTGCAGAGGTTGTACACTTTACCCACAAGATCCGGGGAACTTCCGTGTCATCCACGACCCGCGGTACCTCAAGTACCCGGGGTAAGCACCCGGTCATTACCTTTCCTTAGACGACACTAACATAGAGTCCACTCGTTGGCACACGGCCCTCGGGTACAAACAATAGATCACGGGACTTGCCCTAAATCAATGTTCACGCTTACCCGAAGGGACCAACTGTGTGTCCGGTGCCCTGTGAAAACAGTCATGGTCATCTATCCAAGCACGACCCCGTCCCGGGAAAGACCTCAAGTCTTCCCGTCACTAGTAATGCGGGCACCATGCTAGTATCGACCTAAGTAATCAATAAAGCCCCGACCCATAAGGGGTAGTGTGGTTGCACATGTTTGGTTGGGACGGTAGTCACACATAAATCTAATCCATCATTCCACCATGCACATGATCTACCGGCACATCACTTCTTTCTCAAGTGACGACCTTAACACTTCATCACCCTCGGGCATTAGGGGCACCAGACAGGTTCATGCAAAGATTTCAACTACGAGGGTTCATATCACACATGCATCATGTAAGCATCATGACCAACTATTTGCATGTCATCTAGCACATAGCAAGATCAACCATAAGGCATGCATCATGTGGTGGTTCATCTAGGTTACCATCGTAACCTTAATCATCATGCATCGGAAACAAACGGGTTCCGAAGAACAAGTGTATCATGGTCAAAGGGCTGCTTGCCTGGATTGGCTTGGTCTTCAAAGTCTTCAAGTCCTTCTCCTTCTTCTTCCACAGCAACTTCGTCAAATACTGGATCTATACGTCGCATAATAACCACGGGAAAATAAGAATACAAACAAAACAGAAAAATCAAAGTGCTCAGAAAAATGTCAACTCATTTTTGTAAAATACTAGAGAGATTTCTAAGGTGGGGAAAAATCTGAGTTGGAGTTTTGGAGTTACAGAATGGAATAGATTGATTTTTGAACAGGAGTTATACTTCTCAAATTTGAATTTAAATTTGAACAGTACAGCAAAGTTTCATGGATTTGAATGAAAGTATTACCATTAAATAGGTTGGAATATTGCAAGATTTTAGGAGTTGAAAATATTTAATTTGGATCAATATTCTTTTCTGTAGAAATGTTTAAAACATTAACAGAAAAGAAAAGAAAAAAGGAAAAAGGGTCCTGTGCACTGGGCCAGAAGAGGCCACAGTGCACGGCCCCGGCGGACTGGCCCAGCCGCACGGAGCCAGTGCGCGAGCACGTCAGGTTTTCAAACCTGACGGGCGGGGCTCGTGGGTCAGCGGCACAGAGGAGGGGGAGAGAGGTGGGGGGATGACAGGCGGGGCCCGCCTGTCATCTCTAACCCCTCGGCCACGGCGGCGGCGAGCTCACCGGCGAGGATCCCGGCCATGGCGACGGCAACGGAGGCCAGGGACGGACTCAGCGTCGTGTCGCGGTTGTAGCGGTGGTAGTGCGGCACGGCGGGGAGGCTTGGTTCACCGGCGGCGAGGTGCGACGGCGGAGGCTCGTCGGAGGGTAGTTGCTGCGGCCGTTTCCGACTGCAAACCGAGGGGGAAATGAGGGGGAAAGAGTCAGTGAGGTGCGGCGGTTCCGAAACGAGTGGAAGGAGAGGCAGGGGAGGCCTGTACCTCGAGATCGCCGGCGGCCCGACGCGGCGGAGGTCCGGTCGATCCCGAGCACTGGGACCTCCTGGGGGCGAGCTGGTGGTGCAGGAGTGATGCTGGGGAGGAGGAGGTGCTGCTGGTGCTGTTGGAATGGCTCGGGAGGGCCTATATATAGGGGCTCGACGAGGACCCGTGGTCCAGTGCGCCGGCGAGCTTCGGCTCGACGCTACAGCGCATGGGAGGCGACGGGGATGAGTCTGGGGAGTTCCTGGACGAGCTCTACGTCCAGCTGAGGCGAGAGGAGGAGCGGGGGAGCGTCAGAGGGGGGCGCGCGTGTGAGGCAGAGGAATGGCCGAAGCGGGCGGCTGGTGCGCGTGCGACGACGCCCACTGGAGGGCGCAGGAGGAGGGGGGACAGCTCCGGGGAGGTTGCGGACGTCGAGGCGCCTCGACTGGCGCGAGGGGGGAGGCCCGAGGCTGTCGGGGGAGGCTGATTGGCCCGAGCCAGCGTGCGGAGGGCACTGTTCACGTGCTCCAGAGCATGCGTATTGCTGGCATCAGCGTGCTCTCGCTGGTTTGGTCCGTTCCAGCGTGCCCAACAGTGTCTAGCACGTTGTAGGAGAAGTAATGAAATGCCTTGAGGCCATGATGCCCTAGGGATGCAGAGAGAGAGGGAGAGGGCTGGTAACATGGTGTCAACTGGCTGTACAGCAAGGTAAAACAAGGGTTTCACCCCTCAATCATGGAGATGAGGTGCTGGGGGAGTTACTGGAGGTAGCTGGTAACCCAATGAGCCTGTGGTAAGAAGTTGAGGCCATGGAGAACAGTGAAAGTGGTCAAAATGGAGGTTTTAGCATTTCTGCAGAAGGTGTTTGATCAGTGTTTGATCAAGTAAATGAAGTCCACTTGACATAGCACTTGACAGGGTTGAAAGACATGAGAAAATAGGGTGCTTCACCAAATTTGGGCTCATATGAAGAAACTAGCCAATGTAACTTTGGTGAACCCTAGAAATCAACAGAAACAGTTTCATCTTGATTGAGTCAAGCTAATCATCTCCCCTTGATGCACCACTTGGTGTAGCATCATCATTTGTGGTATTGATCATGCCCACAAAGTGTGAAGCTCCAGATAAAAAGTTGGTAATGTAAAGTTGTTCAAATTTGCATTTGAACAAAAAGGGTTTTGAGGTGATCTGATCAAATTGCTCTATTCCAAATCTTGTGCCATTTGGTCTAGATGCCTTATTAGGCCATTCTAGCATGTGCACCAAGTTTGAGAGCATTTGGACAAGTTTGGCAATGTAAAGTTGCTCAAACTTCAAATATGGACAGAATGGTTATGAAGGGGTTTGAGGAGGTTTTCTTGCTTCCCAAGGCATGGGACTTGGCAAGATCATCAAATATGTCATATATGACATGATAGAATTTCCCTGGAATTTTTGGAGAAAGTTTCCTTTGTAAATGTTTCAAAAGCTTGAAATATCCAGAAAGGGTTTTAGAGGGTTTAGCCCATTATTTTGAACATGACCAAGTGTTGAAACTCTCATATATGGACAATATATGTCCTATGAGTCTCTCTGAATTTTGGCAAATATTTTTGAAACAGTTAAATAATTTTTCCCTATTAAAGACCATTTCTGGCCTTAAGAAAAGGCTTTTAAATAAAATAGGAAAATAACTTTTAAAATTATACCTTTGTGGTTTCTGGGAGTCCTATGACTACTAGGTCTCAAATAAACCTTTTGAAATAATTTTCACACCCTTAATCAAGTACTTGCAGTGCAAATCTCAATTCAGGGGTTTTTGGAAAACTAAATTTATAAAATGATTTTTGGCCAAATTGATTTTGTAAGAAAATACTATACTGTTATATAACACTTGGCATGATCATTGGGCAGAAGTTTTGGGTGTGGAGATGAAATCTACAAGAGGTCATAGTTGACTTTAATGAGCACATGAAAAAGCAAATGAAGAAAACTCAATTCCAAATAAAGGTCAAATGATGCTAAAAAATTTTGCTGGTCCAAATTTTCATGCTTCAAAGTTACAAATATCATGTTACAAAATGCAGGGTGTGACAATATCTATAATTTTTTATTGTTCCATGCTATTATTTATGATGTTTTGGATGTTTAATGGGCTTTGTTATACACTTTTAAATTATTTTTGGGACTAACCTATTAACCCAAAGGCACAGTCCAGATTGCTGTTTTTTTGCCTATTTTAGGGTTTTACAGAAAAGGAATATCAAACGGAGTCCAAGCGGAATGAAACTTCGGGAGAGATATTTTTGGAGCAAAATACGCACGGGAGACTTGAGAACCACGGAATAGGGCTGAGGTGGCGTCCACGAGGGTGGGGGGTGCGCCCCCCCCTACAGGGCGCGCCCCCTGCCTCGTGGGCACCACGTCTGGCCCCCGGTGCCCTCCTTCTTCTTGTATATATCTACGTACCCCAAAACCATCAGAACAACAGAGAAAGCCCTAGTTCCACCGCCGCAACCTTCAGTTCCCGTGAGATCCCATCTTGGGGCCTATTCCGGAGCTCCGCCGGAGGGGGGATCTTCCATGGAGTGCTTCTACATCATCATCATCGCCTCACCATGAGTTGTGAGTAGTTTACCACAGACCTTCGGGTACATAGCTAGTACCTAGATGGCTTCTTCTCTCTCTTTGGATCTCAATACCAAGTTCTCCTCGGTCTTCCAGGAGATCTATTCGATGCAATCTCTTTTTGCGGTGTGTTTTTTGAGATCCGATGAATTGTGGGTTTATGATCAAGATTATCTACGAGAAATATTTGTTTCTTTTATGAACTCTTTATGTATGATTATAATATCCTTGCAAGTCTCTTCGAATTATTGGTTTGGTTTGGCCTACTAGATCTATAGTTCTTGCAATGGGAGAAGTGCTTGGCTTTGGGTTCAATCTTGCGGTGTCCTTTCCCAGTGACAGTAGGGGCAGCAAGGTACGTATTGTATTGTTTCCATCGAGGATAAAAAGATGGGGTTTATATCACTATGTTTGAGTTTATCCCTCTACATCATGTCATCTTGCTTAAGGCGTTACTCTGTTCTTATGAACTTAATACTCTAAATGCATGCTGGATAGCGGTCGATGTGTGGAGTAATAGTAGTAGATGCAAAATTGTTTCGGTCTACTTGTTTCGGACGTGATGCCTATATATAATGATCATGCCTAGATAGTCTCATAATTATTCGCTTTTCTATCAATTGCTCGACAGTAATTTGTTTACCCGCCGTACAATATCGCTATCATGAGAGAAGCCACTAGAGAAAATTATGGCCCCCCCGGGTCTATTCTCAACATATCAATCTACAATCTACTTTACTTTTCCGCTTTTACTTTCTGTACTTATATCCAAAAATATCAAAAATATCAAACTATCATCTCTATCGGATCTCACTTTCATAAGTGACCATAAAGGGGTTGACAACCCCTTATCACGTTTGCTGCGAAGTTCTTATTTGTCTGTGCAGGTGCGAGGGACTCGCGCGTGGTCTCCTACTGGATTGATACCTTGGTTCTCAAAAACTGAGGGAAATACTTACGCTACTGTGCTGCATCACCCTTTCCTCTTCGAGGGAATACAACGCAAGCTCGAGAAGTAGCAAGAAGAATTTCTGGCGCCGTTGCCGGGGAGGCTTACGGAAAAGTCATATACCAAGTACCTATCACAAACCCTTATCCTTCGCATTACATTTATTTGCCTCTCGTTTTCCTCTCCCTCACTTCACCCTTGCCGTTTTATTTGCCCTTCTTCTGCCGTGTGTTTATCGTTCGCTTGCTTCTTGTTTGCTTGTGTGTTGGATTGCTTGGTTGTCACTATGGCTCAGAACAATACCAAATTGTGTGACTTCTCCAATACCAACAATAATGATTTTATTAGCACTCTGATTGCTCCTATTACCGATGCTGAATCTTGTGAGATCAATGTTGCTCTGTTGAATCTTGTTATGAAAGATCAATTTTCCGGCCTTCCTAGTGAAGATGCCGCTATCCATCTAAACAACTTTGTTGATTTGTGTGATATGCAAAAGAAAAGGGATACGGATAACGATATTGTTAAATTGAAGTTATTTCCATTTCCACTTAGAGATCGTGCTAAAACTTGGTTTTCCTCTTTGCCTAGAAATAGTATTGATTCCTGGAATAAGTGCGAAGATGATTTTATCTCCAAGTATTTCCCTCCTGCTAAGATCATCTCTCTTAAATACGAATTATGAATTTTAAGCAACTAGATCATGAGCATGTTGCACAAGCTTGGGAGAGAATGAAATTAATGATACGTAATTGCCCTACACACGGTTTGAACTTATGGATGATTATTCAAAACTTTTATGCTGGCTTGAATTTTGCTTCTAGAAATCTTTTAGATTCAACCACAGGCGGCACTTTCATGGAAACTACCTTAGGAGAAGCTACCAAACTCCTAGATAATATTATGGTTAATTATTCTCAATGGCATACTGAAAGATCTACTGGTAAAAAAGTACATGCTATTGAAGAGATTAGTGTTTTGAGCGGAAAGATGGATGAACTTATGAAATTATTTGATGCTAAGAGTGCTTCTTCTGATCGTAATGATATGCCTTTGTACACTTTTATTGAAAATAATAATGAATCTTTGGATGTGAATTTTGTTGGTAGGAATAATTTTGGTAACAATGCTTATAGAGGAAACTTTAATCCTAGGCCTTTTCCTAGTAATTCCTCTAATAATTATGGTAATTCCTACAACAACTCTTACGGAAAGATGCCTTCTGAATTTGAAACTAGTGTTAAGGAGTTTATGAATTCGCAAAAGAATTTCAATGCTTTGCTTGAAGAAAAATTGCTTAATATTGATGAATTGGCTAGAAGTGTAGATAGAATTACTCTTGATGTTGATTCTTTGAAACTTAGATCTATTCCACCTAAGCATGATATTAATGAGTCTCTCAAAGCTATGAGAATTTCCATTGATGAATGCAAAGAAAGGACCGCTAGGATGCGTGCTAAAAGAGAGAATTATATAAAAGCATGTTCTTCTAGTTATCATGAAAATAAAGTTGAAGATCTGAAAGTTATTGATGTTTCTCCTATTAGATCCTTGTTTTCTAGTATGAATCTTGATAAAGATGGGATTGGAGATGAGTCTACTTTAATTAAAAGGTGTCCCAATGATTTGGAGTTTCTAGATCTTGATGCTAAAAATGTTATAAGTGGGAGTGAAGAGATTAAAACTTTGCATAGTGATGAACCCACTACATTGGATTTCAAGGGATTCAATTATGATAATTGCTCTTTGATTGATTGTATTTCCTTGTTGCAATCCGTACTAAACTCTTCGCACGCTTATAGTCAAAATAAAGCTTTTACCAAACACATAGTTGATGCTTTGATGCAATCTTATGAAGAAAAACTTGAATTAGAAGTTTCTATCCCTAGAAAGCTTTATGATGAGTGGGAACCTTCTATTAAGATAAAAATTAAAGATCATGAATGCTTTGCTTTGTGTGATTTGGGTGCAAGTGTTTCCACTATCCCAAAAACTTTGTGTGATTTGCTAGGTTTCCATGAGCTTAATGATTGTTCTTTAAATTTGCATCTTACGGATTCCACTATTAAGAAACCTATGGGAAGGATTAATGATGTTCTTATTGTTGCCAATAGAAATTATGTGCCCGTAGATTTCATGTCCTATTATTCTTGGTAGACCTTTCCTTAGAACGATTGGTGCAATTATTGATATGAAGTAAGGAAATATTAGATTCCAATTTCCGTTAAGGAAAGGCATGGAACACTTTCCTAGAAAGAAAATTAAGCTACCTTATTTTTCTATTATGAGAGCCACTTATGGATTGCCTTCCAAAGATGGCAATACCTAGATCTATCCATGTATCGTGCCTAGCTAAGGGCCTAAAACGATAGCGCTAGTTGGGAGGCAACCCAATTTTATATTTTTTTTGTTTTTGCTTCTGTTTAGGAATAAATATTGCATCTAGCTTCTGTTTATACGTGGTTTTATGGTTTAATTAGTGTTTGTGCCAAGTAGAACCTTTGGGAAGACTTGTGTGAAGTTTATATGATCTTGCTGTGAATAACAAAATCGTTAGCGCTTGCTATAATGGTCACCATATTTTACTAGAGTGTGCTATTTAGTTGATTCTTTTGCAGATGATTAATATATAAATTCCTCACGTTTACCAATTTATTTCAATTTTTTGGAGTTACAGAAGTATGCGAAAGTTACAGATTACTACAGACTGTTCCGTTTTTGACAGATTTTGTTTTTCGTGTGTTGTTTGCTTATTTCAATGCATCTATGAGTAGTATTGGAGGATATGAATCATAGAGAAGTTGGAATATAGTAGGTTTAACACCAATATAAACAAAGGATGAATTCATTACAGTACCTTTGAATAGTGGTTTGTTTTCTTATACTAATGGAGCTCACGAGATTTTTGTCTAAGTTTTGTGTTGTGAAGTTTTCAAGTTTTGAGTATTGCTTTGATGGACTATGGAACAAAGAGTGGCAAGAGCCTAAGCTTGGGGATGCCCAAGGCGCCCCAAGGTAAAATTCAAGGACAACCAAAGGCCTAAGCTTGGGGATGCCCCGCGAAGGCATCCCCTCTTTCGTCTTCATCTATCGGTAACTATACTCGGAGCTATATTTTTATTCACCACACGATATGTGTTTTACTTGGAGCGTCATGTATAATTTGAGTCTTTGCTTGTTAGTTTGACACAATTATCCTTGCTGGACACACCTTTTTGAGAGAGATAAATATGTCCTAGGAATAGAACACTCTATGTGCTTCGCTTATATCTTTTGAGTTGAATAGTTTTTGCTCTAGTGCTTCACTTATATCTTCTAGAGCACGGTGGTGATTATATTTTGTAGAAATTGTTGATCTCTCATGCTTCACTTAAATCCTTTTGAGAGTCTATTAAAACAGCATGGTAATGTGCTTTGGCTATAAAACTAGCCTTCACATGATAGACATCCTAGATCAATGTAGTAAAAACTTTCACACTAAGTGCTTTAAATATGATGAGAAGTTGGATGCTTGATAATTGTTATGAGATATGAGGATAGTGATATTAGAGTCATGCTAGTGGAGTTATTATGAAATTGAGAAATACTTATGTTAAGGTTAGTGATTCCCGTAGCATGCACGTATGGTGAACCGCTATGTGACGAAGTTAGAGCATGAGGTATTTTCAGAGTGCCATCCTTTGTGTGGAGGTCGGGGCGCGCGATGGTTAGCTCCTACCAACCTCCCCCCTAGGAGCATGCATTGATTGCTTTGTTTTGATGACTCGTAAATTTTTGCATTAAGTATATGAGTTCTCATGACTAATGTTGAGTCCATGGATTATACGCACTCTCACCTTTCCACCATTGTAAGCTTCTCTTGTACCGCGCAACTTTCGCCGGTACCATACACCCACTATGTATCCTTCCTCAAAACAGCCACCATACCTACCTGTCATGGCATTTCCATAGCCATTCCGAGATATATATTGCCATGCAACTTTCCGCCGTCTCATTCATATGACACGCTTCATATTGTCATATTGCCATGCATGATCATGTAGTTGACATCGTATTTGTGGCAAAGCCACCACGCATAATTTTTCATACATGTCACTCTTGATTCATTGCATATCCCGGTACACCGCCGGAGGCATTCATATAGAGTCATACTTTGTTCTAGTATTGAGTTGTAAATCAATAAAAGTGTGATGATCATCATTATTAGAGCATTTTCCCATGTGAGGAAAGGCCAATAAAAAAGGAGATGGCCCAAAAAAATATAGAGAGGGGCTAAATAAAAAAAGAAAAGAAAAGAGAAAGCCCCTCCGAAAAAAATTGAGAGAAAAGAGAGAAGGGACAATTGCTACTATCCTTTTCCACACTTGTGCTTCAAAGTAGCACCATGTTCTTCATGATAGAGAGTATCATGTTTGGTTACTTTCATTATAGAACTTGGCTTGTATATTCCAACGATGGGCTTCCTCAAATGCCCTAGGTCTTCATGAGCAAGCAAGTTGGATGCACAGCCACTTAGTTTCTTTTGTTGAGCTTTCATACATTCTTAGCTCTAGTGCATCCGTTGCATGGCAATCCCTACTCACTCACATTGATATCTATTGATGGGCATCTCCATAGCCAGTTGATACGCCTAGTCGATGTTAGACTATCTCCCTCCTTTTAGTCTTCTCCACAACCACCTCTCTATTCCACCCATAGTGTTATATCCATGGCTCACGCTCATGTATTGCGTGAAAGTTGAAAGGTTTGAAAGAATAGAGTATGAAAACAAGTGCTTGGCTGAAACCAGGGTTGTGCATGATATGAATATTTTGTGTGATGAAGAGGGAGCATAGCCAGACTATATGGTTTTGTAGGGATAACTTTCTTTAGCCATAGTATTTTGAGAAGACATGATTGCTTTGTTAGTATGCTTGAAGTATTATTATTTCTTATGTCAATATAGACTTTTGTCTTGAATCTTTCAGATCTGAACATTCATGCCACAATTAATATAATTACATTGAAACTTATGTTGGTTAGCATTCCACATCAAAAATTCTATTTTTATCATTTACCTACTCGAGGACGAGCAGGAATTAAGCTTGGGGATGCTTGATACGTCTCCAACGTATCTATAATTTTTTATTTTTCCATGCTATTATTTCTGATGTGTTGGATGTTTAATGGGCTTTGTTATACACTTTTATATTATTTTTGGGACTAACCTATTAACCCAAAGGCCCAATCTAGATTGTTGTTTTTTGCCTATTTCAGGGTTTTATAGAAAAGGAATATCGAACAGAGTCCAAACGAAATGAAACTCCGGCAGAGATATTTTTGGAGCAAAATATGCACGATAGACTTGAGAACCACGGAATAGGGCTGAGGTGGCGTACACGAGGGTGGGGGACGCCCCCCCCCTATAGGGCGCGCCCCCTGCCTCGTGTGCACCACGTTTGGCCCCCGACGCCCTCCTTCTTCCTATATATATCTACGTACCCCGAAATCATCAGAACAACAGAGAAAACGCTAGTTCTACCGCCGCAACATTCTGTTCCCATGAGATCCCATCTTGGGGCCTGTTCCGGAGCTCCGCCGGAGGGGGGATCTTCCATCGAGTGTTTCTACATCATCATCATCGCCTCACCATGAGTTGTGAGTAGTTTACCACAGACCTTCGGGTCCATAGCTAGTATCTAGATGGCTTTTTCTCTCTCTTTGGATCTCAATACCAAGTTCTCCGCGGTCTTCGAGGAGATCTATTCGATGTAATCTCTTTTTGCGGTGTGTTTGTCGAGATCCGATGAATTGTGGGTTTATGATCAAGATTATATATGAGAAATATTTGGTTCTTTTCTGAACTCTTTATGTGTGATTATAATATCCTTGCAAGTCTCTTCGAATTATTGGTTTGGTTCGGCCTACTAGATCTATAGTTCTTGCAATGGGCGAAGTGCTTGGCTTTGGGTTCAATCTTGCGATGTCCTTTCCCAGTGACAGTAGGGGCAGCAAGGCACGTATTGTATTGTTGCCATCGAGGATAAAAAGATGGGGTTTATCTCACTATGTTTGAGTTTATCCCTCTACATCATGTCATCTTGCTTAAGGCGTTACTCTGTTCTTATGTACTTAATACTCTAGATGCATGCTGGATAGCGGTCGATGTGTGGAGTCATCGTAGTAGATGCAAAAACGTTTCATTCTACTTGTTTCGGACGTGATGCCGATATATAATGATCATGCCTAGATAGTCTCATAATTATTCTCTTTTCTATCAATTGCTCGACAGTAATTTGTTTACCCACCGTAGAATATCATGAGAGAAGCCACTAGAGAAAACTATGGCCCCCTGGTCTATTCTCAACATATCAATCTACAATCAAATTTACTTTTCGGCTTTTACTTTCTGTACTTATATCCAAAAATACCAAAAATATCAAACTATCATCTCTATTAGATCTCACTTTCGTAAGTGACCGTAAAGGGATTGACAACCCCTTATCGCGTTGGCTGCCAAGTTCTTATTTTGTTTGTGCAGGTGCGAGGTACTCGCGCGTGGTCTCCTACTGGATTGATACCTTGGTTCTCAAAAACCGAGGGAAATACTTACGCTATTGTGCTGCATCAGCCTTTCCTCTTCGAGAGAATTCAACGCAAGCTCGAGAAGTAGCAACCGTGAACATGATATACGTCACCCATATCCCCAAGAGGGAGCGCAAGCGCACATTCAGGAACGTCTACACCGTCGAGCATGTCGCCCCCAAGTTCAACCCATGGTCGGCTTGCTCGATCACCTTTGACCGTAGAGATCATCCAACTAGTATCCGTCACGGAGGATTGGCGGCCTTAGTGCTCGATCCTATAATCATATCGACTGATACCATCTTACTCAATTCCTTATGGACAGCGGCAGTAATCTCAATCTGATATACCAAGACACTGTACGCAAGAGGGGGATAGACCCGTCAAGGATTAAGCCCAGCAGCACTACCTTTAAAGGAGTCATACCAGGCGTAGAGGCCCACTGCACGGGCTCGTTAAAATTGGAGGTCATATTCCGCTCTCATGATAACTTTCGAAGCAAAGAGTTAATCTTCGATATGGCTCCTTTCCGAAGCGGCTATCACGCACTACTCAGAAGAACGGCCTTCGCCCGATTTAATGCGGTCCCGCATTATGCTTACTTAAAGCTCAAAATGCCCGAACCACGCGGCGTCATCATGGTCAACGGAAACATGGAGCACTCCCTCCGTATGGAGGAAGACACTACGGCACTAGCAGCCAAGGTCCAAAGCAGCTTCTTCAAGCCGAGCAGCTCATCGGTCGTCAAGACCGCATACACGGCTAAACGTGTCTGGTCCGCACTACTATGCAGAACCTAAGCTCGATTAGCAGTTGTGCCCCTATCGACTGCCCCATAAGGTGGCAGCATACGTACCTCGCATACACAATTATGCCCTTAAAATACCTTGGGCTGCGCAGGGGGCGCACCGCATACAAATAGTCCATAGTTTGGCTTGACCCTATTCGGCCTCCAGAAATACATTTCCTTTTTTAAGGTTCATTTAAAAGAACCTACATTGTTACGACTGTGAAGAACATTCTTTTCCAGAATATTTTCCCCTTTTTTACAGGCGGCCATCATAATTCCTCTTCAAGGACGTATTGCAAAGGAGAAAACGGGGCAGGCGTGCAACAGGGACCCATATTGAGATTTCTTTTTAGATTCAGTCTCTGTGTAAACCTTTTTCTCTCCTTTTATTTTTTTAATCTTTTCTTTCGTTGGCATGTAAAATGCCCAAATATGTTATCGGCATTATATGTAACCACACGGTTTGCCGTATTGAACGGGATATAAAAGAAGCAGTTTGGTTCCAATTCGCTTGGAGTTTATTTTATTATTACATGTGTTCTCTCCCCAAGTCAGATTGCCACGTGTGCCTTAATACCGGGACTTAATACCAGGGGCTGTATTCGGCCTCGCACACCTCCAAAAGTCCGAACACATAAAGGGAACTGTTTGGCGTTTCGGATATTGCATTATATGCGTCGGCTCTGAATCATGTCTTTGGTCTATAGTTGGGTTGCCCAGTTCCTGTGCTTGCCACCTTACATTCCGCATTGTTCGGCTAAGGTAGTAAAGGGAGAACTACTACGATTGTACTTCTGGTTCGTCCGGTCAAGTACCTCAGTAGAGAAAGCCAAAAACTGACTATCATGATGAAGTGAGAGCCGGTCAAGCGATTCGGTGACCTTGTGTTATACTACGATCGATAGAGATCCACTCCGTGTTATACGAGGGGCTGGTCTTCGCCCAGCCGCGTAAAACGGGCACCATAGCTCGGAAGCCCTACACGCACGAGGGGCTAGTAATTAGCCCCACAAGTCAAGCTCCTATGGATAAGTGAAATCAATAAAGCCGCATAGTCTGATTGCCTGGTTTGCTCCGCAGACACCTCCTATATGGACCAAGTCGTTGGATAAAGAGTGTTCATGTGTATTACCGAACACCCCCGTAATATTTACATGGGGGCTGAAGCCGATGACTAGAAACTTTCAAATTTAAATAAACGGCCGCACGGGAGGAAAAAGTCGCTTATAATACAGAAGCGCAAAATTTATATATATCAGCACATAGGCTTAGTCCTTACAATCTGAATACAATCATTCAAAGATTATATCCTTTGAGCACTAGCCCTCTACAAGGCGGGCTCCTTCTAGGACGTCGTCAAAGTACCTTTCTGGCTTGCGGTGATCCTTGCCCTCTGGCGGGCCAGCAGTAGCTACCTTGTGGCCTTCATCTTCGCCCAATGCACCTTCATGCGGGCAAAGGCCATCTGAGCACCCTCTATGTAGGCCGAACGCTTAATAGCGTCGACCCGCAGACTCGCTTCGACGAGCTTCTTCACCAATCTGAAGTAACTACTTAGGATTGGATCAGCGGGCCATAGCCGGACTATCAAGTCCTTCATGGCCATACTCGCCATGTTATGCAAGCTCGACCAGCTGCTTCATTTGGTCATTGAGGGGCACCGGATGATTTGGCGCAAGAAACTGCAACCAGAACAGCTTCTCCGTGTTGTTCCTTTCCTAGGCTCGGAAGTATTGGGCGGCGTCGGCAATGCTCCTCGGGAGATTTGCAAACACGCCTGGAGAACTCCATAGTTGTGTCAGCCCAAGATACCTCTGACATCTGAATATGCTTTACAACAGAAAAGTCTTACCAGCTGTTATTTGACGCGCTTGTTTTATCTCTTCATGAGCATTGCACGACTCACTCCGCGCCTCCTTGGCATCATTAACTACCGCAGTGAGTTCGGATGCTTGTTCCAAAGTCGTCTGCTCCAATGCCTCGCATTTGCGAATGGCATCTTGAAGATCGACATGGACTTAGGTCACCCAAGACTAATGTTGTTGACGCATGGCCTTCTCGGCCTCCAGGTCGGCACCCGTTTTATCAGTGGCTACCTTGCTCGCCTTGGCCTCTTCCTTGGCCCTCGCAAGCTCGCCCTTAAGGGTCTCGACCGAAGCTGCGTCATCTGTTACACAAATCATATAACACAAATAATCTTATACTAACACATATAGTGTGTTAAAATTTCAATTTCTTCAAAATCTGTATACCTTGCGTTTCGTCAAAATGCTTGTTGACGTGGTTGAGCTCTTCGTCAGCTAGTTTACGCTTATGACTTAACTCGGAAACCTCTGCGTCTTGGACATATGCCGCTACTAGAGAAGCCTATTCAAGTACAAAGTTCACAGTTCAGCTCTATCATATGCTATAACATGGATACTTCGTCTAATTCTGTTCAGAATCAAACAAAGCATCAGGGGCTATTGTCTATATACAATATATACACAAAATAAAAAAGTTCTTTAAAGAACATTACGTCGCATACCTCAAAGCCTTTTAGTAGGTTGTTGAAAGCTTTGTTCAGTCCGCCTTTGACGGACTGAATTTTCTCCATGACCGCACTCAACAGAGTGCGGTGTTCCTCTATGATGGAAGCACTTTGCAGTGCTCCCGCCAGAGTGTTCGGCGCCTCCGGATTGACGACGGGCGCCGTTGGAGCAGTCGCTCCCTCCCCCATTATATGGGGCTGGCTTTCTGATCCTGGAGCCGCACTAGGCTCCGAAACAGTGTTCGGCGGGGGCCCAGATTGCTTGGGCCCCCCGTCTTTGGTCACCATGGGGATCGTTCCCCCTTGGTTGACAACGGCCAAGGGATTAACCACGGGTGCCTTCTCGTCCGTCCCACTCCCACCTGCTCGAAAAGGGGGAGCTTGTAGAGAGGACACCTCGGCGTCCGCTACAACGGGCGACGAGCCCCGTGGAGGCGTATCGCTCTCCACCATCCCTGGTGATAGGGAATTCCCCGATGACAATGAAGCCATGGGGATGCCATGCGGAGGACTATATAAACACAAAATAACATTAGATGCTAAGAAGAGAAATTATCCGAACATAAACAACTATCATTTAAATAGTTACGATTCGTCCAGGGGCTTAATCCTGGGCTGAACTCGATAGCTGTGTTCGGATGTTGAGTCCGAACTGTATGGAAGATTTAGCATCTTCCTAGGCACGGCCTTGCCTGTGTCTATAGGGGCCGCTCTTTTCCTCCCCCATACCTAGACGGGGGAGTCATCTTCTTCCTCTTCCTCCTCATCTTCTTCTTCAGGGGAGAGGTAGGAACCAGTTTCCCCGGACCTTGTGTCCGCGGGACCTGTAGGGCAGGGGTCGCTCTTCACCTCCTTGCCCTTCTTCTTGGTCTTTTTCTCCGGCGCCTTGTACGGTGCCGGAACCAGCATTGCTGTCAGCTGAGGCGTCTTCGGGTCTTCAGGCAAGGGAGTTGGACACTTGATCCGCTCTGCCTTCTCCGTCCAGGCCTGGATAGAACACAAAAACTCTAACTCCTATTATAATTGAAGCATGGATAGAGTATGTATTCGATAGAAATTTTAGTTACCTCTGATGCAGTGAGCGCGGTGCTAAAGCCCTTGTCCTCGAACTCCGCTGGCCACCCCTTTTGGGCCTTGAAGAGATGCTTCCAGTCATCTTCGTGCATAGTGCCACAGAGATGCTTCAAGGGCCAGGACCCTTCCAGATTGAACTCCCATAGATACGAGTCCCGGCGTTGGCAGGGAAGGACGAGATGGGTGAGCATTACCTGAATCACATTTGTGAGGAGGGTACCCTTGGTAATCATGCCAGAGATGCGACTTTGGAGCGTCAGCACCTCCGCCCGAGCCCCCCAATCCGGACTCTTGTCGGTCCAAGAGGTTAGCCTCTCCGGGGGTCCAAATCTAAATGCAGGCGCCGTCGCCCACTTGGCGTCATAGGGCTCAGTGATGTAGAACCACTCCTGCTGTCAGATCTTGTTCGTCTCCAGGAACGCCCCCTTTGGCCAGGTGGCGTTGGGGAGTTTGCTTACCATGGCGCCTCTGCACTCCGCGTGCTGCCCGTCGACCACCTTCGGCTTCAAATTGAAGGTTTTGAGCCATAGGCCGAAGTGTGGGGGGACACAGAGGAACGCCTCACATACCACTATAAAAGCGGATATGTGGAGAATTGAATTTGGGGCTAGATCATGGAAATCTAGCCCATAGAAAAACAAGAGGACCCGTACAAAGGGGTGGAGAGGAAATCCCAGCCCCCGAATAAAGTGCGAGAGGAATACAACTCTCTCACCCGCCTTAGGGACGGGGATCACTTGGTCCTTTTCGGGAACTCGCTGCGCCACATCGTCAGCGAGATAGCCCGCGCTCTGGAGGCTCTTCATGGTCCTCTTTGTGACCGTGGAAGCCTCCCACTTGCCCTTAGAACCGGATCCAGCCATTGCTAGGATGCGGATGCGGTGGTGGAGGAGTTGAGGATTGTGGGCGCGGGGGTGGGAAGATTGGAGAGCTAGGTCTTGAGGAAGGCGCGGGGTTAAAGGAAAAGATTTGAGTCCTTTTATAAGCGGAGAATTCTAAACGCCCCCCACTCTAGCCGTAAACCTCGCCGGTTCCCAACGAGGTCGTGTGTAAGGCGCGGTTAAGATGCTCATGTCACATTGATTAGGATCCTATAATAAGCGGGCACGATCTCTGCATTGACAAGACATGCCAATGGTGCTATACCTCAAAACGCGAAACCGGGGACAAGAAAATGGTTCGATATATTAAAGGGACAGACGTGATGCTTCGCCAAAAGGTTGACAGTAAAGACACATTATCCGTTTTTCGATACCTTCCTTCGAGGCTAAGGGTTGTACTAACCATGCAGAGCCGGACATAGTACCTCTTTGTAGGGAATATTGCTTCAATATGTTCGGGAGGAGAAATCTGCCTTGCAATGCCGAAGACAGTACGTGTGCCGAACTCATCGTCATCAAAGACTGGTTCACGGGCTACTGAGGGAGTCCTAGATTAAGGGGTCCTCAGGTGGCCGGATCTCTCGTTATGGGCCGGACTGGTGGGTCGTGAAGATTATTACTGAATACTATCTCCCGTAACTGGATAGGACTCCCATATGTGTAAAATCGCAAGTTTAGAATCCGGGTGTAATTCTTTCCTTCCTCTACAAGATGGTCATGTACAAACCCTAGGTCCCTCTGGTGCATATATAAACCGAAGGGTTTAGTCCGTAGAGGCAAGAACCATAACAATCACATAGACTAGACTTTTACGGTTTAGCCATTACGATCTCGAGGTATATCAACTCTTGTAACCCCATATTCATTCAGATCAATCAAGCAGGATGCAGGGTATTACCTCAATCGAGAGGGCCCGAACCTGGGTAAACATCATGTCCCCAGTCTCCTGTTACCATCGATCCTCAGACGCATAGTTCGGGAACCCCTACCCAAGATCTACCGATTTTTTATACCGACACTCTGCCTAGGTGGGAGAAGGCTTTCCCCTCTGGTCCATGGCCTCCATGGCGGCGGAGGGGCGGGAGCCCCTCTGAGATTGGATATGTCTCTCTATCTCCCTCTGTTTCTACGCTTCCAGATTATGTCCTTTCACCATTTCTTATATTCCTGGAGATCCGTAACTCCGATTGGGATGAAAATTTAACATTTTTATCCGAATATTAGCTTTCTTGCGGCGAAAGAAGGGCACCAACCACCTTATGGGTTGGCCACAAGGGTCTAGGGCGCGCCCCCTACCTTGTGGCCCCCTCGGGCATCGTCTCTCATTGATTCTTCTTCCCAAAAGTCACATATATTCCAAAAAAACTTCCATAAGGTTTTATTCGATTTGGACTCCGTTTGATAAGGGTTTTCTGCGAAACAAAAAACATGCAACAAATAGGAACCGGCACTTGCCACTGGATCAATATGTTAGTCCCAAAAATAGTATAAAAAGTTGCCGAAACTATGTAAAAGTTGTAGAATATTGGCATGGAACAATAAAAAATTATAGATACGACGGAGACGTACCATGGACCCGGATGCTAGGTGTCCCACACGACATGATAGCGTTGCAGAGTATTAATATCGACAATAATGCATGCATGAACAACGAAAGAGCAAACCTTGCATGAAACATTTTGACAAAGCTTTGAAATATGAACATGTGAATGTGAGGGACTACAACCTCGTGCACACATGCAACAGTCACACGTACACATGCACACAAAAACACGCGGGGCGTCCTAATGCATGCATGCCCGAGCACACGACGGAACACACACGCTCACGGTCAAGTGCTCAACCTACACGTGCATGCACACACGTACACAGCCAAGGTGAGCTAGTGACATTATAAACACTTGAAAACGTATTATATTGACCGCAATGAGAGTATTATGAAGTAAACTAACCATATTTTTATAAATATGCAGTGACCACAATTGTATTTATCTCATTTCAAATTAAGCCATATTAACCGGAAAAGGAGGTAGTATGGACTAGCATTACTTTGTTTTGTCCCATCAACTCGCAGAACGAGGAGGAGATTGCAGGACGAGGAGAAGCTTGTGGGACGAGGACAAAGTTTTGACTGATGCAAGCTCTCCCTCACTCAGGCGGTGGACGTGCAACTGTTAATTCGGTGTCAGATTGCCAAAAGCATACATTGTAGTACCATCATTGTTTGACTTCCCGAAGATGCGAAGAGCCAAGTGCAAGGTTTACTAGTACTATACGGGTACTACTACAAGGAACCGCATGGTGGAGCGTCTGCACTCTTATTTTATTTAAATCTGTGATCAAGCAATCTTCAACACATTTTCTTCTCTTTGAGAAGGTTCTCGCATGTGATAATGGAAGTTGATTGCATGGAGTTGGTGACACTCTAGAACAGTCGCCACAATTCTCGCTTAATTCTGGCTCCTATCCTGTTGGAAATACAAGAGCTGATCAATAATACTTTCTCTTGTTTTGTTATTCAGCATGTAAACAGGTCAGCAAACCTTCTGCCGCATCTTTGTGTGAAGCGTGCATGCACTTTGAATGTGACCGAGCGCTGGCTTGATGAAACACTTAGCTTCCTAGTGACCAGTCTGTTGGTTGATTGTCCTAAGAATGCTTTTATATGAATAAAGCTCTCTCATTTACCCACCAGAAAATCCATATTAACCGAAATTGAGATAGTACGGACTAGCACTACTTTGTCGTGTCCCGTCAACTCGCGGAGGAGAAGATTGCAGGACGAGGTGAACCTTGCTTATTATACATGAAGGAGATATGCCCTAGAGGCAATAATAAAGTTGTTATTTATATTTCCTTATATCATGATAAATGTTTATTATTCATGCTAGAATTGTATTAACCGGAAACTTAGTACATGTGTGAATACATAGACAAAACAGAGTGTCCCTGGTAGGCCTCTACTTGACTAGCTCACTGATCAAAGATGGTTATGTTTCCTAACCATAGACATATGTTGTCCTTTGGTGAACGGGGTCACATCATTAGGAGAATGATGTGATGGAAAAGACCCATCCGTTAGCTTAGCATTATGATCTTTTAGTTTTACTGTTATTGCTTTCTTCATAACTTATACATGTTCCTATGACTGTGAGATTATGCAACTCCCGAATACCGGAGGAACACCTTGTGTGCTATCAAACGTCACAACATAACTGGGTGATTATAAAGATGCTCTACAGGTGTCTCCGAAGGTGTTTTTGTGGTGTTGGCATAGATCGAGAATAGGATTTGTCACTCCGAGTGTCAGAGAGGTATCTCTGGGCCCTCTCGGTAATACACATCTTAATAAGCCTTGCAAGCAAATGACTAATGAGTTAGTCATGAGATGATGTATTACGTAACGAGTAAAGAGATTTGCCGGTAACGAGATTAACTAGGTATGATGATAACGACGATCGAATCTCGGGCAAGTAACATACCGATGACAAAGGGAACAACGTATGTTGTTATGCGGTTTGACAGATAAAGATCTTCGTAGAATATGTAGGAACCAATATGAGCATCCAGGTTCCGCTATTTGTTATTGACCAGAGATGAGTCTCATAGTTCTCGAACTCATAGGGTCCGCACGCTTAACATTTGATGACGATTGGTATTATGAGTTATATGTTTTGATGTACTGAAGGTAGTTCGGAGTTCCGTATGTGATCACGGACATAATGAGGAGTCTCGAAATGTCCGAGACATAAATATTGATATATTGGACGGATATATTCGGACACTGGAAGTGTTCCGGGTGATTTTGGAGAAAACCGGAGTGCCGGAGGGTTACCGGAACCCCCCGGGAGAACTAATGGGCCACATGGGCCTTAGTGGAGAGAGAAAGGGCCGGCCATGGCAGGTCGCGCGCCCCCTCCCCCTCTGGTCCGAATTGGACTAGGGAAGGGGGCGGCGCCCCCCTTTCCTACTCCCTCTCCTCCTTCCTTTCCCCCTCCTAGTAGGAGTAGGAAAGGGGAGTCCTAGTCCTACTAGGAGGAGGACTTCTCCTCTCTCCCACGCGCCCAAGGGTCGGCCAGCCTCCCCCTTGCTCCTATATATACGGGGGCAGGAGGCACCCTAGGAAACACAAGTTAACATCAGTTTTAGCCTTGTGCGGTGCCCCCCTCCACAGATACACACCTTGATCATATCGTTGCAGTGCTTAGGCGAAGCCCTGCACCGGTAGCTTCATCATCACCGTCACCACGTCGTCGTGTTGACGAAAGTCTCCTGTGACGCTCTACTGGATCAAGAGCTCGTGGGATGTCATCGAGCTGAACGTGTGCTGAACGCGGAGGTGCCGTACGTTTGGTGCTTGGATCGGTTGGATCGCGAAGACGTTCGACTACATCAACCGCGTCACTAGACGCTTCCGCTTTCGGTCTACGAGAGTACGTAGACACACTCTCCCTGCTCTTTGCTATGCTTCTCCTAGATAGATCTTGCATGATCGTAGGAATTTTTTTTGAAATACTACGTTCCCCAACAATACAATACTACGCCCTCTCTATCTACCACAAGCGTGGTGGCTCGCAAGACGAGCTGAATCTTTCGACTAATGCAAAATCTCCCTCGCCTAGGCGGTTGACGTGCAGCAACTCATTCGGTGTCAGATTGCCAGAGGCATACACTGTAATACCATCATTGTTCAACTTCTCGAAGAGGCGAAGAGCCAAGCGCAAGGTTTTAGTAGTACGAGTAGTACAACTTACTAGCAGTAGTACCCAGGTACTAGGAACCCCATGGTGGAGCGTCTGCACTCTTATTTTAATATAATCTATGATAAAGTACACATTTATTCTGGAGAAGTGCATCAAACTGCAACCCGATGAAGTGGTACAATTATTCAAAAAAACATCGAACATGTAATGTTGATATCGATCAACCATGCTCTAATATTTTTTGGCCTTCGTGCGATACCTAGCCCGTCTGTGTACTCACTCCTCATGTCTCTCAAGGAGCGGGGGGTTGGCCATTTTGCCATCAATTGAGATCTGTTTGCTCACACTCCGGTCCCACATGTCAGTGATATGCCAAGAGGAAGCGCATTTACCGACAGGCCATATGTGCACTTGGTTAGTAGGAGCGGATTCAAAGAAGAGTGTATTGATGGTTGCTTCATCCGAGCAACTTACTGTGGGAAAGGTGGGGCTTATGATTTGAGTGCTCGTTATTACTGCTAACTATTGGTGCGGCGCGACGACCAGGCCGAGTCTCCCATGTGGTTGTGCACTATTTGATGCATGGCACATGGACCCGGATGTTGAATCTTATCAAGCTTCCAACATTTGTGTACATAATTAACGTACACATAATTTTCCAGCAATATGAAATTGTACAATGCTTTCAAGCTTTCAGCTTTTGTTTCACAAGTCTTGCCAGCTGGAAGGTTGTCTCGTTACAACAACAATCAAATAGAAAGGAAACTAACATCCATTCTCTTTCGCAAAAAATAAAAAACTAACTTCCTTGCTAAAGCATCTCAATGATTAGCATATCATAGCTAATATTTACATCACAACTGAAGACAAAGTTGTGAGAAGGTGTTATAAAGGAAAAAATTAAAATTGATCCATGCTTTCATTGGCAGCAACTTCCTCGCATCATTGTCTAAATCACTAAGACATGTTGGGAAAAAGTATCTGTCAGGAGCATGGAACATTCCGATCATTTTCTGCAGATCCACTAAAATAGAGCTGACCGTCCTTGTTACAAATATATTGAGTAAGTGTAATTACAATAATATAGGACTATTGATGAAACAATAAACACACAAATAGAAGCCGGTCACCTTTGCAGTCTCTCTTAAGACTAACTAGTTGGAGAAGATTAAGAAAATAGTTGGAGAAGACTAGCCTCGGAGTTGGATGAGGAAGATAGAGCAAAACCAATCTCCCTTTGTGCAGTCCCACTGAAATGTATAAACATTGCCAGTGTAACATTTCGGCAAAACTACACAAAACACTCTTAAGAAAAAAGTGATTTGTGCAGTTTACCAAAAGATCGCAATAGCAACGAGGTGAAATGGATAGCCCTGTTTGCAAAAGAGGTAGAAAGAAAACAATTACTGGCCAATAACAATTGAAGACACATACGCCAACAAGAAAGAAGCATACTCCTTGTCCTCAGGGAAGATAGCAGCACGGTTGTTTATCTAAAAAGGGTGTGAGGACGAAATTTCAACATGGAAAGTAGGCCGGCCGAGCTACGTTTTGGGCAAAGAACTAGGGAAGATCGACATGCAATATTTTCCACATGCAGGGACGTGGGAAGATGCCAAGATGGGCTGTGGAGCAAGGCCGTACGGATGGAAGTTGTACCTCGGGGTAGTCTGGATGTAACTGGGAGGGCGTCGATGGGCGGGATCTGCCCTACCACACTGGATCTTGGTCAGAGAGAACGGCCGGTATCGCATATCGGGACGTGTTGCCTTGACGCCATCGAGTGGAGCAATGATGAACGTCCTCCCTTTCTGCTGGCGGACGGGATCAGGCCAGATTCTGTAACCAGCGATGAAAGAGAGAAAGAGGCCACCACCGTCTTGTGTGAGAGAGTCTGAAGACAGACCAACTCCAGCAGGCAAGCTCTATTATATATCGTGGAGCGGATTACCTTTTTCTTCATAACAATTGTTTTATATTCTGTACGTGCCACTGAGCAATGTAACTTTATTTAAAAATAACACACCAATGCGTCAAGTTAAACTTTGTTTCGTGCACGCATGGTAGACAACCCTCCTTCAAGTAAAAAAATGCTACGCGAGTCAAATTAGCACGTGGGCTGCCTTTTCTTACAGAAATGAGCTCCATCGTGTGTACCCGCACGGGTGTGGCTAGGAACGAGACGTGAGTACGTGCATAGTGTGTGCACCTCTCCTCTTCGTGTACGTACCCCGCCTACGTGGGTGCATGTGAGAGAGATGGTGTGTGGGTTCGTGAGTGTTTTTTGGGGGTGGCGGAGGTGGTGGGGGTGGGGGTTGGTGCATGAGAGATAGACACGGAATATGTGTCGATGATATCTCAAACAACAAATGTAACATATGCAATGTGTGTGAAACAGAGGCATGGATATATCATATCTAGAGGCAGCGATCAACCAGAAGAGAGTGGAGGGATCATCGATGTGGGATATCGGTAGAATCGAAGAGATGGATGAAGTGTATGGGTGCACGAACGATAAAGAAAGCCAGCGAGATTGTGTGTGCCCACGTTAAAGATATAGGGCGGCTGGCCTACTGGAACGTTAGAGCGGAGAGCTACAGTTTGTCTATGTGGCATGGATACCAACCTACAACATTCGACAGTCGATGTGTATGTGAGAGAGAGAAGGGTGGGGGCAGAGACCTGACTATATAGAGGTAGATCGACGGGTATATGTGCAGAGAAGGACAGAGAACTAGCTATGTATTGAGGGAGATCGATCGACATCCATGCATATATGTAGGAGAGGAATAGGGTAGGGAGAGAGATAGATCTAGTGCCGGAGAGTTGGTGGTGGAGTTACTTCTCGAAGAGGGTGGGAGAGGCCTACTAGACAAAGCGAGGGGACGACTGCAATAACAATAAGAGAGGGGATGTGTCTCTGTGTGTGCACTTGCGTGTGAGAGACGGGTCGGGAGGCATGCATGGATGACGAGGGCGGATGATATGTGTGTGGTAAGTAGACCTAGCTAGATAGGTAAATCAATCGATGTGTGTCGGAGAAAGTGAGAAAAATAACTAGTGAGGAGTGAGGTACATTGGCCGGTGCGTGGGGAAAAAGAGTTATAGTTGACCTAGCTATATGTAGGGAGATCAATCAGTATACATGCATGTGTTAGAGGCAAATAAGGCCCAGAGAGATGGACACAGAAAGAGGCATGCGGCTAGAAGGTGTCCGGTGTGAGAGACCTACTATCTCGAGAGGGGAAGGAGTGTGCAAGTGTGAGATCGATGAAAATAGGGGCGAGAGTGTGCATTTGTATGTGCCCGTATTAGACACATGGAGGCATGGACGCTAAGAAGAGAAGAGGGAAAACATGTGTTTGTGGTACCCAGACCTGACTAGAGAGGTATACCGATCGGTGTGTGTGTCGAAAAGAAGGGGATGGGGAGACCTGTAGACACCATCGGAGAACGACCTAAGAAAAATAACGAACATGCACAATATGCTGAGGGAGAATTCAAATATTTGAATAAGAGATCATAGGGTTTTAAACCCACACATGCATGAATATAATGGTGATACGCATGGTGTGGTTATGAGCATGTTATACTACATAAACATTTTTTTGAATTTGTGATAATGTGTAGCTTTTGCAGCTCGGGGCTAAATACTTGTCATAATGTAGGGGGCAGGGCACTATACTTTGTGTGATAAACACATTGTACTTATGAAACATGGTTTAGATTATGAAGATCTAGTTAGTACATCAAATGTACTATTATTTGGAATTGACATCAAGTGTATTCAAATATTTGAATTCGAGTTCATATAGTCTACATAGTTCATATCTATCTCTATGGTAATCATGTGATGTGTTGTTAAGATAATATACGAATAATGTTTAACTTGGCAACAATCATAATTGTAGATTCTTATTCAAATAGAGAAACAAATTCAAATTTAGTTCGAATTACAGCGGTCGTATAGACATTTGGAAAACACTAAAATGCCCGTATGAGTAGGTTACATGCATTATACAGCTAGCGAAAAAAATTAATTGGACATAACATGGATTCAAAGTTTTGAATAGCATTTGTAATAATCCATACAATGAAACGGGACAAGACACTCTCTTTGTGTGGTGCAAATTATTTGTTTTTGTTTTTCTCGTTGAGGGAAGTGCGATTTGATTTGGTACTCTTCGAAAAATTGCCCCCCTCGCCTTGCTATGCTGAAATAATAATGCGCGTGAAAACTCCCTTCTGGTGCCAAATCCCGACATGCAAAATCCCCATTCTAACCCTGCGCCTAAAGGACCACTAGTTCAAATCGGCGGGGGTACTTTTGTAACATAACCTACATTTCAGACAAGCGTGTCCCTAAGTCATGGTTCCCCCCTCCCGTCGCCTCCTTTTCACCATTCGAAAACCCAGACCGCCATAACCTCTCTTCTCCAGCCACGAAACCCCACTCTCCGCCTTCCGCCACCCCACCGCTGCCCAGCCGGAACCTCTTCCACAATGATGTCGTCCACCGCAACAGCTCGACGTCCCTCATCCACCTCCCTGGAAGAGGACCCATCGCCGATATCATCGTCCTACCGGTTCAGTCGCCCCGTCCTCCACCTCCAAGGAGCTACTTCGACGATAGCCTCACCTATCGCGGTTGATCCATCCCCACAGCGTCGCCTTTACCTGCTCCACTGGAATCGCAACATCCTCACCGACTCCTCGGAAGAAGCCGAGGCCTACTCGGCGCCACCGAAGAGGTTGTACACTCATCGCATCGCACCTTCTCCTTATCTCAACCTCCCGACACCGACGGTGCTCGATCCCGCACCCCCATGGCGCGGCTACCTCAAAGCCGGAGCCACCAGCGACATCTCCACAGTGGCTCTCCCCCAGTGCGAGGCTTCCTCGGTGGCGGCGTCCATACTAGCCGAATCTGCTGCTACTGCTCCAGCTCGCGCTGCTGCTGATGCTCTGGCTCCCGCTCGCTCGCGCTGCTGCTGCTGCTCTGCTCCTCACCTCGCTTGTGCTGCTGCTCTACTCTTGCTCTTGCTTGCCCTGCTGATACTGGTACATGGGCTGCTGCAGCCACACGAGTTGCTGCTCTGGCTCTAGTTTGCACTCCTCCTCCAGGTGCTCCTGCTCCGGCTGCTATCTGCTACTGTGTTCCTTGTTGATCGCCTGTTGATTTAGATCACTATTTCTCTACTACTAGTGCTCTAGCGGCCTAAACTACATGTGAACTGCCTCTCTGATATCAGTGCGTTCAGTTTCGATGGTAACATTCAGATACCACAGTAAATTTCAGTTTCGATAGTTAAGTTCAAAGTCAACAGTTTTTACCTCATCTGCTGTAGTCAGTTGTTTTTTGGCGATGTAAATTTTACATCTATCACTTTTTGGTAATGTATTTTACATTATCTATTGGAGATGCTATTAGAATCCCACTTGAGATTAACAATGTCTGTCTTGTACTGCTGCAGCCTCGACGTCTTACGGCTCGCCGGAGCTGCTCCAACGACGGAACCATCCATCACAACGGAGTAGTACCCTAGACGCCGTCTACAGACGCCTCAGATCTTCCTCCACACCTCCGAAATCCACCTTTGTCTTAACTACTTCAACGACAAGCCAATGATGTTGAGGTCGACACGGCTACGCCAAAGAGTTTGTACACTTGTCGCATCACTTATTACTCTACATTCATGTCGATCCATTAGGGCTATTTTGGTTCAAAGGAAAAAGTGAAGGAAAAACATAGCAATAGGAAATTTTACTATTGCACTCTACTATTCAATTATTCATGCATTTCGTTGAAAGGGATGGAGCACACCATCGACCTGGACCTACTTTTCAAAATCCTATGCATGAAAACAAGACTAAGTGCATCAGTGGCAGAATAACATTCTAACTGTACACAATTTCTTTTGGTTTCACTTTAATTTGGCCATGTTTCTTTGCATTCCCCCTCTCTTCCAATTCTTGTGAACCAAACACCCAAGTTGATAGAAATCATGTGTTTACAAATGCTCTATTTCCCACGTGCATTTCTATAATATTCCGGTGTTTTTCCTATCCCTGTGTATTTAGAATCTTGCAAGGCAAAGGAGACCTTACAAAATTACTTCAGTTATAGATAGGTGTCGAAGAAAACTTTGTGTGGTTTGTCCTTCTGCTGCCGCGACGTCATCCACCTCACCTGAGCTGCTCCATCGACAGAAACATCCACCATACCAGACATCACGACTCCCGACCATCTTTCACTGCCTCGGATTTCCTTCCCAGTTGTCGGCACCCACCGCAACTGCATCACCATCATCGGCTCTGCAGATGAACCTGAGGAGTGCAAGAGAGGTCACACTCTTTTGTTTTTGCTTATGTTATGCATTGCTTAATATTACCTGCTACTTTATCATCCTGTTCACCTCTTAGACTCCAAGTCAGGTCCAAATTAATGTTCAAACTTGAGTTTTAAAATGCTTATGGGGCACATATCGAGGCATCAATGAATAGTATCTCCGTCTATTATTTGGTTCACCTAGGGTATGCTTATGTTGTTCATCTTGGGTGGGAAACAAACAGTAAAGCAATCATGATCTGTCTTTTTATTAAATTAAAGCTATCATGAGCATGCTATCATTATTTTTGGATCTATCCACTCGTTGTTACAATCACTCTAGATTCAGCATGCTCTCCTTACATAATCTCACTATATATTTTCATATGCATGTCAGATATTGTACACAGTCATGCTGAACATGTAGACAAAAAGATAAGAGTTATGCGCGGCAATACAATGTCATGCAGACATCGCTCCATGGTGGGTGCAATGGACAACCATCCTCCTTCAGATTGTAATCCAAAGGAAGATATATGTTCTAAGGGTGATTCAGACGGAGCTGACCACTCCTATTTACCCCCCGAGGTGTTTGCTCTAACTTGGCATGATGATGTTGATCATATCATGCATATGTTGCCTCGAAGTGCCTACTTTCGACATCATGTATGTCATTCTCTTAGTTTAGACATGTTCTGTAATGCCACACTACTGGAAATGTAGAATTTCCCATCAGTCAGCTCTTTGCCGTCTGCTAGCGGATGGCAAAGAAAGTATTTGCCGTCTGCTTATAAAAATAGGTCGACAAAGACTTGGCTGACTACGAAGAGCCTAGTTGCCATCAGCCAGTTCTTTGTCGTCCGCCAGCTCACGGCAAATAATCTTTGTCGTCCGCCAGCTCACGGCAAAGAATCTTTATCATCCGCTAGCGGACGGCAATGAGGTGTGTGGGGTCGAGTGGAGGCCTAAGCCCTAACGGCCCACCAGACCCACCTCATTGCCGTCCGCTAGTGGATGGCAAAGATTCTTTGCCCTCTGCTAGAAGACGGCAAAGAATTGACTAT
>LR738715.1:164176980-164263172 GCA_902687465.1 Secale cereale
GAGGGGTCGAGAGTCACCGAGGGGTCGAGGGGCGAGGGTCGAGGGTCGAGGGGTTGATGGTCCAGGATCTTTAGGTCCGAGTGTTGACCGACTGGTGTCGTATCTTAAGATGATGACGTCCTCGAGTTGATGGTCATGAGCGTGGGTGAACTGCTTCCATCCATGTGCAACAAACGGGTGGAAGCAGTTCGCCCGCGCTAATGACCTTTAGCTTGGGCATGTCCGCATCTTAAGCTACGACAATAGCCGTAGCATGCTCACAGTGAAGGTGTTCGACAGGACCGCCGAGGGGTCAAGGGTCGAGGATTCCCAAGGGGTCGAGGGGTCGATGATCGCCAAGGATTAAAAGCCAAGTGTTGAAACTTGAGACACCCAAACTGACTCATGACAAAAAATCAAAGCATAGAAAGAGAAACCAAAGATGAAACAACATGTAGTGAGAGGTTATGCAACTAGGATGATATTCTGTAACAACTTTTTTATTGAATTTGAGAGGATGATGGTGAATAACTCGAATGCCATTGGTGTCTTTAGACTTCTTTGCCATCATCATCAACAATTCATTAAAAAATCTAGTACAAAAAATCATCCTAGTTGCACAACCTCTCGCTATGTACTATTTTGTCTTTTGTTTCTCTTTCTACACCCTAATTTTTTGTCAGTTTGGTTGTTTGAAGTTTAAAAACTTGGCATTTAATCCTCATCTCCGAGGGGTCAAGGGGCGAGGGCTCGATGGTCGAGGATCTATTGTCATGAGTCAGTTTGGTTGTTTGAAATTTGAAAATTGACAAACTAGATTAACTGATGAATATACATGTTGATGGACCTATATTTACCTATTATCTGATGAATTAATATGCATTTTATTATTCATGTCGGTATTCAATTTTTTAATGGTGTACTAATTCTGTTTACTATTCTGCCATGACATGTGTTTAATGATGGTGGGCGCGGGTCCGGAGCATGGTGGGAGGGGTTCTTCCATTGAACCCGCACCTCTCCGGAGAGCTTTGTTAGACAGTTTGGGGACATCGGCGGGCGCTTCTTTGTCAGGGTCAGTGCCCACCGAGAGAGGAGGTCGGGGAGGGAAGAAAATAGGAGGTAGATCAGGACGTGGCCATGGGAGAGGTAGGCAGGCTCCTACGCCTTCCTCGCCACCACCCCCAGCTGATTCACCCGAGAAAATGACTTCTAGGGGGGGACACATCTGAGGAGGAGGCTGCGCGGACTCCGATCCACAAGCCTCTAGTCAATGGGCCTTCGACCCATGAGACTTCAGCCCACGATACTCTGGTCCACGAGCCTCAGGTCGACGGGCCTTTGGCCCATGAGACTCTGGGCTAGGACACTTGGGCCCACGTGACTCTGTACCAGGCTACGTCCCATGAGACATCCGGAAGGGGTACCTGGCAGGATCCGCCTGAGGGTCCGAGTGGCCATGCTGATGGTGGCGGGCTACATGTTTCTGATAGCAGCGATGACGAGGTGGTTGAGGGGGGCACCATCTACCAGCGTGGTAGTACACAGCTCCCATCCGCGCCTTCGACCCACGAGCAGAGATGGTAGTACACAACTGCATTTACTCTTTTTGTACCTTTTGATATCATGTTTCTTCAAATATCTAATGCGATGGTCTTCTCATACTAAAGGGGTTGGGACCACGCTCAGGATGTCCGTAGGCCCAACCAAGTCCTTGGTGTGATTTACCGGCAAAACTTCCCGGGATTTGTCACGTTGCCCGATGAGGGTCAACTTCCAGAGCTAGGATTGAGCTGGGAGTACTACTTGGCTGCCCCAGCCCCGCCAGAGGAGATGATCGACGGTGTCCTGTGCGACACGAGGGCCGACATGGTGATCAGAATGTTTAGGTAATTTATCCTTTACACAATTAAAAATCTTCGAATAAGCTTAGTTATTGTACTAATCAATGTTGTCTCATTTGATTGTAGACGTTCTACATGTGTGAGGAGGGATACGAGGAGGCATGTCCACGGGTTATCGACACCGAGTGCAGGCCCCTACTACAAAACTTACGGCACGAGGCTCGGGTGCAGGCTGTTCAAGACTACTTTGCCTCGAGTGGTGTTCGGAAGTCCAAGAATAAGTGCCGCGGAAAGTTTCTGAACAAGGAGAAGTACATGGCGGTAATTGCCTATATTCTTAAGGCATTGTTCTTAGTTTCGTTGATTTGATTCATAGGCGTAGCGCTCAAATTTTTCTCATTACTAACTTAGGCGCCCCCGAGATGGTGTGCGGATATGATGGATTGTTGGGAGGCGTTGTTGGATAAGTGGTGCTCAGACGCATGGCTAGCCGTCCACAACAGTGCCAAGGAGAAGCGTGCCCAAATGAGAGGTGTGCCACACCATCAAGGCGGCGCCAACTTATATCAATACGGGCGTAAGTGGGTATGTGGTTTGCTTCATGATTCATGCAATTCAACCTGTCATGCTAGCTTCAGCCCTTTAATTAATAATACTATGTTCCTCTCTTTTAGGCGGGATACAATATGGCACCGGTGCCAGAGGTGTTCGACCTCTATGCCATGGCCTATACAGCCCGGTACAAGAAGGCCAAGGCATTCTCTGCGTCTGACCTCGATCATCCATAGAACTTCACCAACATCTCCTCCCATAACAAGCTCGTGAAGTACAGAGATCATGGGAAGGCGAAGAAAGGGGGGGACTTTAACCCGAGCGGGCCGTTTGATCCGGAGCTGTTGATGATATCTGGTGGCGCGAGGTCTGGTACATCTCCAACGTATCTACTTTTCCTAACGCTTTTCCTCTTGTTTTGGACTCTAATTTGCATGATTTGAATGAAACTAACCCCGGACTGACGCTGTTTTCATTAGAACTACCATGGTGTTGTTTTCATGCAGAAATAAAAGTTCTTGGAGTGGAACGAAACTTTCCGAGGAATTTTTATACAATGAAAGAGAATTTCTTGAGCTGAGGACCACTAGAGGGGGGCACCTAGCTGGGCAGAACCCACCAGGGCGTGTCTGCCCCCCCCCCCAGGCACGCCCAGGTGGGTTGTCCCCACCTGGTGGCCCCGCAGACCCTAAAACCTACACTATAAAATCACATTTTTTCTAGAAAAAAACAGGGAGAAAGAATTATCACGTTCCACGAGATGGAGCAGCCGTCACCTGCTATTCTTCATCGGGAGGTCAGATCTGGAGTCCGTTTGGGGCTTCGAAGAGGGGGATCTTTGTTCTTCGTCATCACCAACCCTCCTCCATCGCTAATTCCATGATGCTCCTCACCGATATTGAGTAATTCCTTCATAGGCTCGCTGGTCGGTGAAGAGTTGGATGAGATTCATCATGTAATCGAGTTAGTTTTGTTAGGGCCTGATCCCTAGTATCCACTATGTTCTGAGATTGATGTTGCTATGACTTTGCCATGCTTAATGCTTGTCACTTTGGGCCCGGGTGCCATGATTTTAGATCTGAAACGTTTATGTTATCACCATTATACCCATGTTCTAGATCCGATCTTGCAAGTTATAGTCACCTACTATGTGTTATGATCCGGCAACCCTGAAGTGACAATAGTCGGGACCACTCCCGATGATGACCGTAGTTTGAGGAGTCCATGTATTCACCGTGTGTTAATGCTTTGTTCCGGTTCCCTATTAAAAGGACGCCTTATTATCCCTTAGTTTCCAATTGGAACCCACTGCCACGGGAGGGTAGGACAAAAGATGTCATACAAGTTCTTTCCATAAGCATGTATGACTATTTATGGAATACGTGCCAACATTATATTTATGAACTGGAGCTAGTGCCGTATCGCCCTAGGTTATAACTGTCACATGATGAATAACATCTAACAAATTGCTAATCCAATGCTTACAAATTTATCCTATATTTTTTCTGCTAAGTTACTACCGCTATCGTTACTGTTCCACTTGCTACAAAACTACTGCTATCACTGTTATCATTACTATTGTTGCTGCTACTATTATCAAAACTATCATACTACTTTGCTACTGATCACCTTGCTGCAGATAATTAATCTCTAGGTGTGGTTGAATTGACAACTCAGCTGCTAATACTTCATATATTCTTTGGCTCCCCTTGTGTTGAATCTATAAATTTGGGTTGAATACTCTACCCTCGAAAAATGTTGCGATCCCCTATACTTGTGGGTTATCAATACCTTTTTCTGGCGCCGTTGCCGGGGAGCATAGCTATATTTGCTGAGTCACTTGGGATTATTATCAATTTATCACTATGAAGAATCTGAAGGATGCTAAGACTAAGATTTTTCCCTCTGAGATGAGGGGAGGTAAGGAACTTCCATCTACCTCTGCTTTAGATTCACCTTATGTGATAAGTAAACTTGCAACACCACCACATGCTATCAATCCTGATATGTCGCAAGTTATTGATGATGCTACTTCTGCTATGAATGATGCTTATGATTATGCTAGTACCTTGCATGATGATAATGTGTCACTAGGTGAATTTCTCGATGAACGAATTGATAGAGTAAGACAACATGATATTGTTGAATTTGACGATGAGCTTGAAACTGAAAATCTTGAAACACCTGCTAGAACTAGCCTTCCTAGATATGAATTTCCTAAGGTATGGGAAGGTTATGTTATGAATGAGGAGACAACTAGAGATATTCTTGCTTGTAAGGATAGAGATGATCTAGAGAAATTATTATGCAAGTATAAACAAAAAATCCTTGAATGCTAGAATGCAATATGATCCTAAGTTATCTACCTCACCTATATTTATTGATGATAAGGATTATGAATTCTCTATCGACCCAGAGTTAATTACTTTGGTTGAATCTGATCCTTTCCCTGGTTATGAAACTGAAACTGTTGTGGCACATCTTACTGAGTTGAATGACATATCCACCCTTTTTGCTCATGATGAGAAAACTCGCTATTACTATATTCTCAAATTATTTCCGTTCTCATTTAAGGGTGATGCTAATGCTTGGTACTCCCTCCATTTTTGTATACAAGGCCACTACCAAAATTACAATTTGCAACTATACAAGGCCACTAACATTAATCGAGGCAAAATTTATTGCATGCATGCGAGTGTGAGAAGGTTGGCTTGCATTCCCAACATTAATCAACCAACAAGGAGTAAGAGGGTTGGGTTGTTTTACGTGGGAGAGAAAAACCACATTAATTAACACAAAAACAAGGTGACAAACTACCTTGCAACATTGACTTAAACATTGCATTGATTTTTACCTTGGTACCTGTAATATGGGTTTGTGGCCTTGTATACAAAAATGGAGGGAGTACTATACTCTTGCTCCTGGTTGTGTGCGTGGTCCCCGGGATATGATTTATTACTTCTTTAAAAAATATTTTCCTGCTAATAAGAAAGAAGCTGCGTTACAGGAAATATTTAACTTTGTGCAAATTGAAGAAGAGAGTCTCCCACAAACTTGGGGAGGCTTCTCCAATTGCTTAATGCTTTGCCTGATCATCCTCTTAAGAAAAATGAAATACTTTATATCTTCTATAATGGACTAACTGATGCTTCTAGGAACTTCCAAGATAGTTGTGCTGGTTGTGTTTTTAGGGAACAAGCTGAAGAATTATTGAATATCATATTGAAAAAATATGATGATTGGACTCTTCCCGAACCACTGCTTCAGCCCACTCCGAAGAAGAGGGGTATATTAAATCTCAGTCCAGGGAATATGCAAGAGGTAAAGAAATCTATGAAGGAAAAAGGTATTAAAGCTCAGGATGTCAAAAATTGACCTCCTATTGAATAAATACATGGGGTTGATACACCACCACTGCCTAAGTTGGTAGAGGCCAATGCCTTTATGAGTTTGAGAATTATATTAGAAAGCAAGATCTATTCTATGCAAATGTTATGAAACAATTGAAATATAATTCTGATATGATTGCTCGCTTGAGTGACTTCTTATTTAGGATCTCAAATGATGTTAGAAGTGTGGGAAAGCTTATTTAAGTACACGACTCGCATGCATAAATTTCAAAGTCGTGTACTTAAATAACATTTGCAACATTGACTTATTTAAGTTCCAACTTATTTTTAGGTACAGACACAGTTAGAACAAGTTGCTAAATTTCAAAGAGAATTGCTTGATGAAATGAATAACAACATACACGACTTTGCTGTTAGAGTTGCAACTAGATGAGGTAAAATGACTCAGGAACCACTTTATCCCGAGGGACACCCAAAAAGAATTGAACAAGATTCACAAAGTAACAATACCACTGCACCTAGTCCTTCTAAAAAGAAGAAGAAAAAGAAAAATGATAGGACTTTCAATGATTCTAGTGAACCTGAAGTAGAAAAACCTCCTGATAATGATAATGATGTTTCTATTTCTGATGCTGAAACCCAATCTGGTAATGAAAATTCACCTAGTGATAATGAAAAAGATAGTGCTGATGTTCATGAAGATACTCAACCAAACAATGAAAAAGAACGAGATAATGATGTTGAAATAGAACCATTTGTTGATATTCATAACCCACAACCCAATAATACACGATATGATAAAAGAGATTTTATTGCTAGAAAATATGGTAAAGAAAGAGAAGCGTGGGTTCAAAAACCTATTCCTTTTCCACCTAAGTCAACTAAAAAGAAAGATGATGAAGAATTTGAACGCTTTGCTGAAATATTGAGGCCAGTATTTTTGTGTACTCTATTGACTGATATCTTGAAAATGCCTCCTTGTGCAAAATATATGAAAGACATCATCACCAATAACAGAAAAATACCGGAAGCTAAAATCTCCACCATGCTTGCTAATTTTACTTTTAAAGATGGAGTACCTAAAAAACTTGGAGATCTGAGAATACCAACTATACCTTGCTCCATCAAAAGAAATTATGTGAAAACTGCTTTATGTGATTTAGGAGCTGGTATTAGTGTTATGCCTTTCTCTTTATATAAAAGACTTGACTTGAATAAACTCACACCTACTGAAATATCTTTGCAAATGGCTGACAAATCAATAGCCATACCTATCGGTATTTGTGAGGATGTGCCCGTTGTTGTTGATAATGTTACTATTTTGACTAACTTTGTTATACTTGAGATGCCCGAGGACGAAAACATGTCGATTATCCTTGGTAGACCCTTCTTGAATACTGCAGGTTTTTTTATTGATTGCAATAAAAGCAAGGTCACTTTTCATATCAATGGTAATGAGCATACAATGCACTTCCCGAAGAAACAATTCCAAGTGAATATTATTAATGTTATTGAAAAATCTCCGACAATCACTATTGGAAGTTTTCAACTACGTCTACCTACTGTTAAAAAGAAATATGAAATGCTTATTGTTGAGGACATTTATATCCCCATTGAGGTAACTTAGTGATTTACGAAAGTTCATTGGTTTCATGCTACTCGATAGTTGTCGTGGTTTTGTCACGGCAGATGTCCTAGCATAAGGACTTAGTCGTGGAGCCATCGCGACTGTTTAGCTTAAAGGGGTTAAAGCGAACAAAGGACGCAAGGGGTTTTTATACTAGTTCAGCCCCTTATGATGAAGGTAAAATCCTACGTCTAGTTGTTGTGGTATTGCTAGGGTTTCGATGACCAAGGAGCGAATTTGTTTTGCCTGTGTCTCGAGTTGTTGTTCTCCGTCCTTGAACCGCCGCCGGATCGTCCCTTTATATACACAGGATGATGCCTGGCCGGCTTACAGAATCTCGAGGCCGAATCATAAATGTTCCCGGCCCGGTCTCTACCTTTCCTATCTTACAATACAAGCTACACACCGTATGGCGGTTTATGTCTATGGGCCCTAATACCCTTTGGGCCCTGGGCCTTTTATTCTTATATGATAAAATGTCATACTCCATGTCTTCATGGGCTTCGATAAAAGTAATTCATCGTAGGCATAAATTGGCCCCTCCTGGGCGGTTTATACCTAGTAGTTATATCCCTGACATTAGGCCCCAGATTGATTTGAACATGTTCATGTCAATCTTCAACACTTCGGGAAAACCTTGTCTTCAGTACCTTCGAATGACCTTGTAAACCGCCATAACATGATCTTCCAGTATCATGTTAAACCGCCATGAATAGGGCGAGGGGTCCATTTCTTTTTCCTCCCCTTGCCTCTTCCTCTTCTTCCTCGTGCCTCCTTAGTGCCTGAGCGCCGCCGCCGTCGTCGTCCTTCGCGTCTGCTCCAACCATGGCTGTTGCATCAACCTGTTTTGACCAGAGTCTCACCGGCGTGCCTCCGCATCCGACAGCCCCGGTAAGTCCTTTCTTTGCTCCTGCTATAGATCTCATTAGGGATTTTTCTGCGAGTTCATCAAAGCTAATGTGCTGTTCTTCCCTGTTCTTCTTCATGGCTTCGATGGCCAGTGTAGATCTGATAGTTTGTACGTGGTTGAACGACAACCATCCTTTCTTGTCATTAGCGTGCTCGTCCTTTAAAGTAGTCCCCATCTAGGTCTGATGAACTGCTGCAGTACCTTTTTAACTTAGGTGTGAATATACCTGAATTTATTGTCACGCTATAGATCTGTAACTCTGTTGCTGATCTATGAAACTTGTTTTCCCACCACTTAGCTGTTTTTAGATCTGCATCTTTCGTACGTACATCGGCGGTTTAACCTTTAGAAAATCATAATCCAGTAGATAGCATTAGGCCCCACTTAAACCGCCGTTTTCAACTGTCTTCAGAACGCTTCCAATATCTAACTCCGGTTTAACATTGTGCATATATATCAGTATCCTTCCTAGATAACATGTTGACGCTTTATATCTGTTAACCATGAATCATAAACCGGCCCTTTATTTGTAATTTCAGCTTTTTTTCTTTTGAAATGGCCAAGCAAGCCAAGCAATTTTATTCCTGCAACTGGGTTCCTTCCCGGGTTACTTAAGAAGAACTGAACGGTGTAGTTGAGATTGGCGCTTTAGCCAAGAAAGATGTCATCCATTGGAGAATCCCTGGTCCGGAAAACCCTCCTGAACCCAAAGATGGAGAAGTAGTTGTGTTTGTTGATCACCTGGCCCGAGGGTTTAGCCCTCCCGGATCAAAATTCTTCCGTGATGTGCTTGCTAGCTTCCAACTCCACCCTCAAGATATTGGACCAAACTTTGTATCCAATATCTGCAACTTTCAAGTATTCTGTGAGGCTTATTTGCAAGAAGAGCCCATAGTTGAACTGTTTAGAGATTTCTTCCACTTGAACTGTCGTACGGAATTTACGGACGGACCCAACACCAAGCTTGGCGGGATGTCTATTCAGAAAAGAAAATATGTCAGCTTTCCTCATGCCAAACATCATAGTCATCCCAAGGACTGGAATCATACTTGGTTTTACTGCCGGGATACATCTCCAACTGATGAAAATCCTCTGTCGGGTTATCATCCTCATCGGCTTTCCAATACTCATCCATTTCCCCAATGGCTTAGTGCCTTGGAGCGATCCAAGTATGCACCACAACTTTCAAAGCTTCGGGCCTTTACTGCAAACGGTTTAACACGCATCGACTTTGTTCGTTGATGGATTTCCTGGAGCATTTTACCTCTAAGCCGGCGCTCCGGTTTGATGTGCGAGTATACATGGGACCCAAAAGACCCTCAACGTCATACTGAGGTTTTGCTAACAGAAAGTGAAATCAATGAATCTGTTAAAAAGATACTGGATGAACCGGTGGCTGCCTGCAACAAAACAGGGCTGGCTCCCTTCTGTGAACCCAATAAACCGCCAGCTGTAAGTATCCTTATAATTTTTTGCTTTATTTCAATCCATTAAGTATCCTTTCTAAAGCTCCGCAATCTCTAATAGGGCAATGATCTGTTCTGGAAGAGGAAAGCACAGGATAAACCGGCAAAGGTATCCGCCCCAAGTCCAAGGTTATTAATAAGACTGCCAAGAAGAAAACTACCGAATCATCTGAGTTAAACATTGACGATGATGATCTAGATAAACCGGAATCAGAGGTAGAACTTGACTCTCTTGGCTCCCTTTTCATGCACCTCATTGACAATGATTATATTCAGGAAAATGTTGAAGGTAGCCAAGCTGATGATGTAGACGTAATTATCCTTTCCTCCAGTTCAGATCCTCTGCCAACACAGAAAATCCGTCAAGCAAACCGGAAAGTAATATTTTCTCACCCCTTAGCTTACTTGGACCCAAACTTTATTTTGAAGAAGCAGCAACATGAAGTTCGCCGCACAACCCGGTACAGCGGCCAAGCAATCACTTCCACCTGTTTACCGAATACTCCGACCCGGAAACGTCGACCAGAGGTATTATATGTTCCTGATGCTTTTTATCCCAAAGCGGGCCTTTTCCGACAGCCTCTTAATCCGTCTGATTCGAACTATCAGGAAACACCTCATTCATCATCTGGCGAGTCAACGACCACGCAGCTTCCACCCCTCAAAACGGTTCCTGGGTGAGCTTTTAACTTAGTGTTAACTTTCTGTGTTTATTCCATATACTAACTTTTGACTTTATCCTTCTCAGTAGGCAAAGACCCAGTGAAAAGGCCAAATTGAGTAAACCGGCTGATGATGATGTAATCCCTGAGCCGAAGAAAACTCCAGAACCGGCAGAAGAAAATGCTGATGCCGTGCGCGATCATCCGCCGCCTCCGGATCATGATATTTTTGCTGAACAAGAAGCTGCACCAACAGTCCATGGTGACAAACCAAACAGCCCATTCCGAGCTAGTGACAAATCATTTCGCCCAGCCAAAGATGCCGCTGATACAACAGAAGACGTTATGATTACTGGTTTTGGCCACACTACTCCTGGTGAACCTGTCGCTTTGACAAAACATATTGCCAAAGAGGAAATTTCTGGTATGGACAAGGGCAAGTGGAATGCCGATTTATCGAGCTATGCTCACCTCAGCGCCCAGGACCTTCATTCTGGATATTTAAACCGCATGTATACAAGCCGTGACTATGAAGCCGGTTTAGTGAAACTAATGAAGGAACGATATGAGGTAAATGTTGCTTGACTTCTGCAATACTATTTCTCTTTTCATCAAACTCCTTATATCAGCTCTGGTATAGCCCCCAAGGGCCGGTTTATCTCTTCAAGATGTATCGGGACTTTAGAGCACCAAATTTGTAGTTTTTTCGCCTGTGTAGCCCTCAAGGGCCGGTTTATCTTTCTAAGATGAACCGGTACTTTTGTTCTATAATTTTGAACTAATATGCATTAGCCCCCAAGTGCCAGGAACAATACTTGTATTGAGCTTGGGACTTGTAAAAAACTTCTGATAACAACAAATATGCATTAGCCCCCAAGTGCCAAGTGTATAACTTGTTATGTGCTTGGGACTTCCAATATAATTCGCCAACTTATGATATGTACGTCTCCTTATATGTCTAAGTCAGAAGGAATCTCAAACCGCTGACCTTCAAGATAACCTTAAGTTCGAGCAAGTAGCAACCTCCAAAGCCAAGGATGAATTGACTAGCGCTTTGGCAACTATGGAAAAACTGAAGGAAGACTTCCAGAAGGAGTGGGCGGATTGGAATACAGAGAAATATGCTTTGAAGAAGAAGGTTGATGATGCAGAAGCCGCCCTTAAACCGGTGGCCGAAGAGCTATCTGGCTTGAAGCGTCAAATAAATTCCATGACCACTGCTGTCTTTGGTAACTACCCTTATTATAAATTCTCAATATGCATTATCCCATAGACTGCCGGTTTAACAATGGTTGTAGTGATGCAGGAAAACGCACTGCCCATTTAGGCTCTGATATGCAGAAGAAGTTGAAGGCTGCCTATACACTTATAGAACAACTTTATACCGGCGCGCAGCGAATCATTTGTACAGCCGCTCACAACAGGCCGCCCCTAACTTTGATCAAGGAAACCTTAGAAAAGTTGTCAATGTTGCCCGCCCGGTTTGAAGAGCTGAAGAGATCGGCTGCAAGAGCAGGTGCTCTGACCGCATTAACCCGGGCAAAGGCATGGGTACCTGATCTTGATCCGGCAGATGTGGGAAACGGCTATCCAAGCTTGAAGAAAGATGGATCAGAATTTAATAATGATGACCTTCGAGCTTTGACGAAGGAGATGCGCCCCCTAGCTAGCAAGTTAGATGAAGAAGCTGATCTTTCCCACTACCAGTCGGTTTATGACGCTGACAATAAATGGCTTAGTCCGCCAACTCATGATGTGGAGGATCTCATCCAGTCCGTCTGTAAGCACACTTACGCCCCTGATGTTGATCCCTCCATGCTTATAAGCGATGAAGCTGTATTCAAAGCCCTAACTGGGCTCAACTGGGCAACTATTGACTTCCAACCGCTGGGGGAAGAAGAAGAGGAGATGGCGCAGGATGATCCACGGCCATCAAACCGACCCAGCGAGGAGTCATGATCCGGAACCGGTTTAATCTTCTGCATATCGTGATACTTGGTGAACAATTGTTATTCTTTTGGGGCTTCAAAACGCCTTGTAATAGGCTAGCTGAAAACACTTGGTCTTTTATGCCATCATGCATATGCACTTTGCGTAACGCTGCTTAATCCGGTATCCTTATACTATGTCTGCCTATTCTTTTGCCCGGCTTAATTCAACATGTTTCTGTATAAAACAAGCTTAAAGTGTCCTGGCGGTTTATCGTCGGACGGGTCATAATGCCCAAACACATGACCTAGGTTTATAACCCAGGCTGCATTTTAAAATAATGAAATATGAAATAGATCATACCTGTGGTATTGAATCATATCATTGGTTCTACCAACTTTTTGTAGTAAGGGTGATAATCCCAAATCGTGAGTATTGATTACTCCTGCAACATTTTGTCGGTTTATGATAAAACCATACCTGGTTGTGATAAACACCGGATTAGCTGCATATAATACTGGCGATTTGTAATCAAACCAGACCGGTTTATAAACACCGGATTATTTGATAATTGTATCTTATAGTCAACAATTAGGTCGATCCAATGAGCATCGATTGATCATAAAAAGTGTCGTAAATCATAAAAGAGGAAAACAAACTTGTCAAAAAATCATGCGAGGCTTTTTATGGGCTGCCAGGCCTAAATTCGAGGCTTTTTATGGGCTGCCAAGCCACTGAGTTTATCCATTTCACGAAGCCTGTTAAGATGGACCTCACATTAACCAATCGTCATTTAAACATTGACAAGTTCATGGTCTGTATAAGATTGACTTGTCAAACGTTCGGCTGGTCATACCAGGTTTACCTGGACGGAGTGACTTACTTGATGCAGGCAGGTTAACTCGGGGTTTTAGGTGAATACACCTGGCTTCCAAGCCTGGCTTGATAGCCTATTACAAGGGCCTTAAAAACTCTTTGTTGTTGTGCAACAAGAGCCCCCAAGTAACATTGTGAGATGTGCTCAGCGGGTGCCTATGTTTGAGTTGTGCTATGCATCAAACCCTCTTTTGCCCCTTATGATGATATTGGCTTGATAGCCGGATTACCGAAGTAACCAGAGTTGTGCTCTTATGATAATATTGGCTTGATAGTCGATTCAAGAGGGTAGTGAGGACTCCGTTTTATAAACAAAAGCCCCCATGTAACAAACTCTTGTGGAGAAAATAGCAGAGGCCCCGCTTTAGCAGGGATGCCGGTTTATTATATTGATAATAATATATAGATTGCGAAAATATGTACATAAAGGGAGCCTATGGCTCAGGTGTAGTAAGACAGAAGATGATCAATATTCCATGGACGCAGGGTCTCCTCCTCCGATGTGCGTGAGTCCTTGTGTTCTCGAACATCGACGAGGTAGTATGACCCGTTGTGCAGATTCTTGCTGACCACAAAGGGTCCTTCCTAGGGCGGGGATAACTTTTGCATATCAGTCTGGTCCTGGATGAGCCGGAGCACCAGATCGCCTTCTTGAAAGTTCTGGTTCTAACCCGGCGGTTGTGATATCGACGCAGAACTTGTTGGTAAATCGCCGACCGAGCTGCTGCAATGTCATGTTCCTAGTCTAACCGGTCCAGTGCTTCATGTCGTGCCTTCTCATTGTTAGCTTCAACATAAGCCGCCACACGAGGCGAATCATGACGGATGTCACTAGGGAGAACTGCCTCTGCTCCGTAAACCATGAAAAAAGGCGTGTAACCCGTAGATCTGTTTGGCGTGGTATTGATGCTCCATAGCACGGAAGGTAACACCTCCACCCAACAACCCGGCGTCCTCTGTTAGGGAACCATAAGCCGGGGTTTAATGGCTCTCAGGATTTCTTGATTGGCTCTCTCTGCTTGACCGTTAGATTGAGGATGAGCCACTGATGATACGTTAAGACGGATGTGTTCTCGTTGACAAAACTCTTTCATAGCGCCCTTGGATAAATTAGTGCCATTATCGGTTATAATGCTGTGTGGAAAGCCAAACCGAAAAATCACCTTTTTGATGAACTGAACTGCCATAGCTGCATCACACTTGCTGACTGGCTCCGCTTCCACCCACTTGGTGAACTTATCAACCACCACCAGAAGGTGGGTTTTCTTAACCTGAGATCTCTTAAAGGGTCCAACCATATCTAGCCCCCAAGTTGCAAACGGCCAAGTGATTGGAATCATCCTCAATTCTTGAGCCGGTACATGAGCACGCCTTGAGAATTTTTGACAGGCATCGCACTTTTTGACCAAGTCTTCTGCATCAGCATGAGCCGTCAGCCAATAAAAACCGTGACGAAAAGCCTTCGCCACCAAGGACTTTGAACCGGTGTGGTGACCACAATCTCCTTCGTGGATCTCATGCAAAATTTCACGACCTTCATCCGGAGATACAGAACGCTGAAATGCCCCTGTTACACTGCAATGATGTAATTCTCCATTGATGATAGTCATTGACTTGGACCGCCGGATTATCTGCGTGGCCAAGATCTCATCTTCCGGTAACTCGCCTCGGTTCATATATGCCAAGTATGGGACTGTCCAATCTGGGATAGCATGGAGAACCGCTACCAACTGAGCCTCCGGATCAGGAACAGCCAAATCCTCCTCTGACGGTAACTTGACCGACGGGTTGTGCAAGACGTCCAGGAAAACATTAGGTGGAACCGGTTTACGCTGGGAACCCAAACGGCTTAATGCGTCTGCCGCTTCGTTCTTTCGCCGGTCCACATGATCCACTTGATAACCCTGGAAATATCCAGCAACAACATCCACCTCTCGATGATATGCTGCCATGAGCGGGTCCTTCGAATCCCAATTCCCAGACACTTGCTGAGCAACCAGGTCTGAGTCACCAAAACACTTAACCCGGCTTAAATCATCTCCTTAGCCATACGAAGACTGTGGAGGAGAGCCTCATATTCTGCCGCATTGTTAGTACAAGGGAACATTAAACAGAGAACATAAGAAAAATTATCACCTCGCGGGGAAGTTAATGTGACTCCAGCCCCCGAGCCCTCCAATTGCCTGGATCCATCGAAATGAATAGTCCAGTAAGTATGACCCGGCTTCTCTTCCGGCGCCTGTAACTCCGTCCAATCATTGATGAAATCCACAAGTTCTTGGGACTTGACTGCAGTGCGAGGCACATATTTTAACCCGTGAGGTCCAAGCTCAATGGCCCACTTGGCAACCCGGCAAGTCGCTTCCCTGTTTTGGATTATATCTCCCAGAGGGGCAGAGCTGACCACGGTGATGGGATGACCCTGAAAATATTGCTTAAGCTTCCGGCTTGCCATGAAAACTCCATACACTAGCTTCTGCCAATGCGGATACCTCTGTTTAGATTCAATAAGCACCTCACTGATATAATAAACCGGCCGTTGAACCGGATATTCCTTCCCGGCTTCCTTGCGCTCCACTACAATGGCTACACTGACAGCCCGGGCATTAGCAGCCACATACAGTAACAGTGGTTCATTATCGACCGGAGCAGGAAGGATAGGCGGATCTGCTAATTGTCTCTTTAAGTCCTCAAACGTTGTATTAGCAGCATCACTCCAATCAAAATTGTCTGTCTTTTTCTTCATCTGGTAGAGCGGGATAGCCTTTTCTCCCAATCGGCTGATAAACTGGCTCAGCACTCCAATGCGGCCTGCCAGATGTTGGACGTCATTGATACACGCCGGTTTAGCCAAGGACGTAATAGCTCTGATCTTCTCCGGATTAACTTCGATCCCTCTATTTGACACCAGAAACCCCAAGAGCTTGCCTGCCGGTACACCAAAAACGCACTTGGCCGGATTAAGCAATATCTTATAGACCCGGAGATTATCGAAGGTTTCTTTCAAATCATCTATCAATGTCTCCTCATTTCTGGATTTCACCACAATATCATCCACGTATGCATGAACATTACGCCCAATCTGTTTACGAAGACAATTCTGTACGCAACGTTGATAAGTCGCCTGGGCACTCTTAAGCCCAAAGGTCATAGATACATAGCAGAAGGCTCCAAAGGGAGTTATAAAAGTTGTTTTCTCCTGGTCCTTAACTACCATTTTGATCGGATGATAGCTGGAATAAGCATCTAGAAAACTCAAACGCTCACAACCCGCCGTAGCATCAATGATTTGATCAATACGAGGGGGAGCAAAAGGATCAGCAGGACAAGCCTTGTTCAAATATGTGTAGTCCACACACATACGCCAGGTGTCGTTCTTCTTAAGTACCAGCACCGGATTAGCCAACCACTCAGGATGAAATACCTTAATGATAAATCCAGCCGCCAAGAGCTTGGCTACCTCTTTTCCAATGGCCTTGCGCCTTTCTTCATTGAAGCGGTAGAGAAACTGTTTGACCGGTTTAAACTTGGGATCAACATTGAGAATGTGCTCAGTGAGTCCTCTCGGTACACCTGGTATGTCAGAAGGTTTCCATGCAAAGATGTCCCGGTTCTCACGGATGAACTCGATGAGTGCGCTTTCCTATTTCGGATCTAGGTTAGTGCTGATGCTAAACTGCTTAGATGAATCGCTAGGAACAAAATCAACTAGCTTAGTCTCATCAGCCGATTTAAACTTCAAGGCCGGATCATGCTCTGTAGTTGGCTTCTTCGAAGGAGACATATCTCTCGGATCAACATTGTCTTTGTAAAACTTCAATTCCTCTATTGCACAGTCCGACTCAGCGTAGGCTACATCACCTTCTTCACATTCCAAAGCAATCTTACAGCTCCCATGTACTGTGATCGTCCCTTTATGACCCGGCATTTTGAGCTGCAGATAAACATAACAGGGCCTCGCCATGAACTTAGCGTAAACCGACCATCCAAACAGGGCTCTGGATTTTTACCACTTCAAAGGTCAAAGACTCTGATCTTGAGTTGTGCTCATCTCGAAAGGTAACCTCCGGATCTATCTTGTCAACCGGATACGCTGACTTACCAGGTACTACACCATGTAAGACGGTGTTTGACGGTCTAAGCTTTTTATCTGTTAATCCCATGTGACGGAAGGTTTCATAATAAAGGATGTTGATGCTGCTCCCTTCGTCCATGAGCACCTTGGTAAACTTATACCCCCCAACCTGAGGTGCCACCAGTAGTGCCAGTTGACCCGGATTATCAACCTGGGGCGGATGATCCTCACGGCTCCACACAATGGGCTGCTCCGACCAGCGTAAATAATGAGGCACCGCCGGTTCAACGGAGTGCACCGCCCTTTAATAAACCTTCTGATCCCGCTTACACAGGCTAGTGGTGAAGACATGATACTGCCCACTATTCAACTGCTTCGGGTTGCTCTGATAACCTGACTGTTGCTGCTGATGATTCCCCTGATGATTATAACCACCTTGGCTGCCTTGATTGCCCTGATTGTTGTGTCCACTCTGATTGTCTTGGAATCCTGAGCCAGAACCACCACTATGATAACCCGGCCCTTGAGAACCAGGCCCTGAACCGCCGGACGGTCCATGATCATATTGGAAACGATCTGAATGTTTGAACTCCCGCATAATAAAGCAATCCTTCCAAAGGTGCGTAGCCGGTCTTTCCTTCGTCCCGTAACTAGGGCAACGCAGATTCATCTGGCGCTCAAGATTGATATTTGATCCTCCACTCCGTGGGGGCCGCCTACCTTTACGCAGCTGAACATCATTCTGCGTACTAGTGTTAGCCACAAAATTTGAGTTATTATCCGTTTACGCTTACCGTTGTATCCATGGCTCGCCAGATTAGGCTGCGGCGCTTTACCGTTCTTCTTTCCCGTTCCCGACTTTTCGTTGTCAGACTCTGAGTTCTTGGTACTATCAGAATCGGCGTACTTCACCAGAGCTGCCATGAGTGCGCCCATGTCATCACAGTGACGTTTGAGCCGTCCCAACTTCAGCTTTAGAGGCGTGAACCGGCAATTGTCTTCCAGTGTTAATACTTCTGTGTCAGGGTTTATGCGGTCTGATGAATGCAGGATCTCTGAAACCCGGCGCACCCAATGACTTGTTGATTCATTCTCTCCTTGGACACAGGCGGCTAAGTCCACAATTGACATGGGCTGCTTGCATGTGTCTTTCAAATTTTGGATAAACCGGCACCTTAACTCGGCCCATGACCCGATGGAATTAGCTGGCAAACTTTTCAGCCAAGTACGAGCCATTCCTTCCAACATCATGGTGAAGTAATTAGCACGTGCCGCATCGTCTACATCCAGCATCCCCATCGCCATCTCATAGCTTTCAACCCATGCCTCAGGGGATAAATCAGCAGTGTAATTGGGCACCTTCCGCGGTCCTTTGAAATATTTGGGCAACCGCACATTACGTAAAGCGGGGGTGAGGCACGACACTCCCAAAGAGCGGGAAGAAACTCCTGGTTCCACCGAGGTTGTTGGACGAACCGGGGTAAGCTGACGGGTCGCGTACTATGCAACTCACTCGGCTTATCGATGTTGTCTACCCTGATCTACCACATCCTGAGCATTTGCACCAGCACCTGCCAGGTTGTCCCCCCGAGGCGGGTTACGGTTCCGCGCACTGCTTGACACAGCTGGCTCATCAATAGGCCTGCTATAACTTCGGCTTGGGCGGGGGGTGGAATGAATCCTCTCGTGGCTATAGGAATAGGCCTGCTGCTGAGTTAATGTTGTCTGAAGGAACTCCCTAGCCCGTCGCGTCTCTACTGCTACGGGGGACTCTCCTTCGACAAGAAGGGATGCCAATCTTGAAGCGGCTGCGACTATGTTATCCAAGGGGTTGGAGTAATGACCCGGAGGCGTCGGTACACGTTGCGATGGAATGATCCGACGAGGCGGATCCGTCGCGTGTGGCTGAACCGATGCCCCTATTCCAGGTGCTTCTGCACGGTTTATCACTGGTTGATTGCTGGTTCCCGCTCCAGGCATGCTAAAGAGATTCCTTGCCTCATAAACTAGAGGTAGACGAGATTGGTCCCTTCTCCTCTTTACATCATTTGACGCGTTCTGATCCAACATGAGCCGACAAGCCTGAGCATCCAACTCGGCCTGCTTAGCGGCCATCCTGGCGTTTTAAGCTGCCAGATCTGCCTTGGCTTGATCTATCTGACCTTTTACATTGGCTACTTCTGCGTCATGCTGCTCCTTGTCTGTCTGGCTCACCTCCGTGGTTAACAGTAATGTCAAAGTGTCGAACAAACCGGACAGGACCTGAGCCGGCGGCTACACAGGGCCTCCTGCCCCAGCTGCTGCTGCCACCGCTAAACCGGATGTCAGCGCTGCTGCGGTCGAAGAGTGTTGCACGAACTGTGATCCGGCCATGAAAACTACAACCCGTCTCGATGGATCGAAGGGGTCCGGAATACTATCACCATCAGAACAGCCCCCAAACCGGCCATCCTGCAGTAGGTACAAGGACTCGGTCTCTCCAGTAGATGACTCGTCACCAGAATAAACAACGGTCTCACCACCGGATTCCAATCTATCTTCAGTTTCCGCTCCATGGACAACTCCCACAAAGACACGCTTCACGGCAGGCCAAATCCGGGCAGGCCTCGCACGCTGAGCCGACTCGACAATGTTGGTGCAGATGTCCGGCTCAGGGCCCGGTTCACTGATTTTGCCAATGAAGACGTGGATGCCGCCAAAGGGGACCCGGTACCCATACTCGATTGAATCGGCCTCGGGGCCCTGCCTGCATCGTCGATGTAGATCTTGACGCGATGACTCTTAGTCATCTGGCCCACTGCATAGCCCTTGAGCCCTTCAAAACTGCCCTTTAAGAACTCGAAACCATCGTGCGATAGCCCCACAATGGGCGCCAACTGTCGTGGTTTTGTCACGGCAGATGTCCTAGCATAAGGACTTAGTTGTGGAGCCATCGCGACTGGTTAGCTTAAAGGGGTTAAAGCGGATAAAGGACGCAAGGGATTTTTATACTAGTTCGGCCCCTTACGATGAAGGTAAAAGCCTACGCCTAGTTGTTGTGGTATTGCTAGGGTTTCGATGACCAGGGAGCGAATCTGCTTTGCCTGTGTCTAGAGCTGTTGTTCTTCATCCTTGAACCGCCGCTGGATCGTCCCTTTATATACACAGGATGACGCCCGGCCGGCTTACAGAATCCCGAGGCCGGCTCATAAACGTGCCCGGCCCGGTCTCTACCTTCCCTATCTTACAGTACATGTTACACACCGTATGGCGGTTTATGTCTATGGGCCCTAATACCCTTTGGGCCCTGAGCATTTTATTCTTATATGATAAAATGCCATACTCCATGTCTTCATGGGCTTCGATAAAAGTAATTCATCATAGCCATGAACCGGCCCCTCCTGGGCAGTTTATACCTATCAGTTATATCCCTGACAAAAGTGGTTGTTAATAAGACTTGATCAACCTTATTAATTGATCATTTTTTAGAGGTATGAGGTTGATGAATTTAGTGAGCACTACATTCCGTCCCTACCTTTTATTTTCTGTTCCTACTAGTTAAATAAAATAAAATGCCATGTTTTGTCTGTTTTTTGATTTTTTTTTTCCGTACAAAAAAAATTAACCCAACAATAAAAGTTCTCAGAATTCTCTGAAAATTTAATACGATTTTTTTCTGAATATTTAAGAATTTCTTGTGCAAATAATATCAGAGGGAGGTGCACCGTGTGAGCACAACCCACCTAGGCGCGCTAGGACCCCCAGGCGTGCCCTAGTGGGTTGTGGTCACCACGTGGGCCCCCTCACTTATCTCTTCATCCCACATCATCACCTACCTCCAGAAAATACTCACCATTGCTCTCTCTCTCATGGTCTTGCTCTCAAACCTGCGAATTTTTATCTCTTTGCTCGAAGCTCCGTTACCGAAATTGTTTCTGGGGATTGTTGCTTCGTATGTGACTCCTCCGTTTGTCCAATTAGTTTTTGTTTTAGTGGTTTATATTTAGAATAATTAGCTACTCTTGGTGCTGCTGTAGATGAGCTTGCATGTTGAATTCTTATAGTTCTAAGAGTTTGAATGCTTGCTTTGGCCTCTAGGCATCCATATGAGTAGCTACTATCAATCTTGTAAAGTTTTGTTGAGAAAAATTTGTGAACTAAAAATTTCAGAATTTTGTTCATAGGAAAAACATGAGTATCTTTAGGAAGTTTGCTTGCAAGAAAAACTCCAAGGGAGTGATTGGGGAGTCATCTGATAGTGATCTCCACACCCGGAGATTGGCGAAGCTACGGTCATGCGAATGGCTGCATACCCCATTCATGGAGGAGGCTGGAATCCTTCAAGAGTTTGCACAATATGCTGCTAATGCCGGCATCACCGACTTCATTGCGGCTGAATGTGAACAATATCATCTCCTCACAGATACCTTTGTGCAAAGTTTTAATTATCTTCCTAGGAATAATCCCCTTGAGGTGCAATTTAAATTATATGTTGAACCCCATCAGATACCGCTTACTGAATTTTGTGAAATATGCTTGCTTCCTTCCAATGGTAGTTTGGCAGAGCCTAGGCCCGCAGAGTTTGAAAGCTTTTATTGTACTCTGACAGTGGGTGATGAGAGAGGGGTGTCGAGTATCACTGCCGCTGGCTTGCATTTTCGTACTGTTCATTATTTTTCTCTTTTCAGTGCAAAATGCTTGCTTGCTAGAGAGAAGGTGGTGCACTCAATTCGCCAGACCTTACTGTTTTGTGCCGTGCACTAGAGGGCGACCACACTTATAGCTTGGGAGCTATTGTGGCACGTCGCCTCCACATTAATAAGTCCAAGGGTAAATACATGGAGGTATTTACGCCACTTGTTTGACGGCTCGCTTTAATGTTCAGACACGCTTGCATGATTATCCTTTGCCCAAGGTTTACCTAGATCGCACGACCATGGATCACCACCAGTTTACCGCTATCGATTATCCTAACATTCCTATTCTTTATAACCTGGTTTTCAGTGTAAGAACTCATGATATTATTCCACTGCCTGCACCTGCTTTGTTTGATCCTATTGCGATGGGCGGATACATGATTATGCTTGAGGACATCATCGCTTATCAGAACGACCAGGCTGCAACACAGGAGGAGCCTCAGCAGTGGGATCCTCGGGTGTCTGCGCCTCAGCACTTCAACATAGGACCTCATGGCTTCTATGACTGGTGATTACCAAGCTAGGCCAAAATCCTAACCTTGGGGAGTACGTGTTTCTCATTGTCTTTACATTCATGTTCCCACATTTCAGTTGTCGGTGTTCACACTATTTCATTGTATTATCCATGCTTAATTTTATTTTCTCGCTTTCTTCTTGTGTGTTTGAAAAACTTGAGAAAATACAAAAATATTTCCTGCTTCTTTTTGCTTTTCTTTCTAGAATAGTTAGTTGTGGCACTAAAAAGAAAACCCAAAAATATTTCCTTGTTCTTCTTTCACCTGTTGAGAGCTTTCCCGTGTAGATAGTTTTTCTCACTTTTTCTTTTCCCTTTTATTTGCTTGTTCTAGAAAAGCAAAAACTTCAAAAAATATTTTAGTGTGTTTCTCTAAATTTCTTATCTGTTTATTGAGTCGTGCCAAGCAGAAGACCGCGATGAAAATGTTGAGTGGCTCTCGTATGCATAATTGTTGATCTAACAAAGAGCCCATTTTACCTTGTCTTCTCCTGTTGAATAAAATGTTTGCAGATTCTAGCTTAGTCCATGTCACTCTTGCACTATTATTATTTTCTTATCGTTCGGTCGTGCAAGTGAAAGGCAATAATGACGACATTTGATGAACTAGCCGTGGTAGAGAGAAACGAGTATGAACTCGACTTGTTCTATTTTTTTAAATATGTTAAACCGAGTATCCATGATTCAGCCCATTATGATTAAAAATGTTTGCAATGACAATTAGAGATTATAGTTTCTCATGCCATGCATAAGTAGATAGGAGTGGCTAATGATTTATCTTGGATATCAACATTGCGTTAAAATGATTGTGATATAGTATGATGATATGCTATCCTCCTCTGAATGTTCGAGTGGCTTGACTTGGCACATGTTCATACATGTAGTTGAATCAAAACCAACATAGCATCTATGATATTTATGGTCATGGTGTTCATATCCTGCTCATGCTAGTGTCCAATGTTACTTATGCATAATGCACGTTCATGCCCGTTTTTGCTCTCTAGCTGGCCGCTTCTCAACCTATTTGCAAGCCTTCGCCTGTACTAACTGGGAATTCTGCTTGTACATCAAAAACCTTAAACCCAAGTTATTATAGATGATTCCACCATACCTACCTATATGCGGTATTACCATGCAGTCCTAAGTAAATTTGCATGTGCCATCTCTAAAAACTTTAAATAAATATCCTTTTTGTTTGCCTGGATCATTCATGGAACGACAGGAGGTAGTTGGTATCTTCCATGCTAAGCGGGTTATTCTCAGGTCGATTGTTTAGTCACTCGCCATCGCACGAGAAAAAGGCGGTAATAGGGATGCCCGGTCCCAAACTGCAAAAAGAATTGATCTTTCACATAATCAAACAAAAACTCCCAATGGAGTCATAACCTTTACTTTTTCGCATGGGAACCGCCACTAGCAGGCTTAGCATGGAAGATATTGATAACTGATAGTCGTGAAGTAAATGAGAAGGGTGCATGTCTCAAAATATCATTTACCTCTATTTATAAAAAACTTGAGCTCTGGCGCCTCTGCAAATCACTACTTCCCTCTGCGAAGGAACTATCCATTTACTTTTATGTCATGTCATCATCTTCTAAAATACGCGCCAGAACCTGAGAGCATTGTTGTCATGCTGATGCATTGTGTGTAGCTAATGTTGGGTGCATAATGACTGGATCTTTTCTACCATGAATTACAATGTCTAGTCGCTGCTTGAACTTTGTAGGTGCTCTACATTTATGTTTTGCGGTCTCAGAAAGGGCTAGCGAGATACCACTATTGTCATATTGTATCATGGTTGTTTTGATAACGTGTTGCCATTTCAGATATCTTATTGTTTCTTTCTAGTTGATTATGTCATTGATATGAGTTAATATAATTTTTAAGAGTTATTGCCGACATGGTTAGTTATAATATTGGCTGAAAACCTGGGTGTTGTTTAAGCTTATTTATGCAAACAAGAGCAAAAGAGTTCGTAAAAGTTTTTCTTTTTCACTTTCAGTTTATCAACCTAATTCCTTGAGGACAAGCAAAGGTTTAAGCTTGGGGTAGTTGATACGTCTGCAATGTATCTACTTTTCCTAATGAATTTCCTCTTGTTTTGGACTCTATTTTGCATGATTTAAATGAAACTAATCCCGGACTAAAGTTGTTTTCAACAGAACTACCATGGTGTTGTTTGTGTCTAGTAATAAAAGTTCTCGGACTGGAACAACACTTTGCGAGGAATTTTTATACAATAAAAGAGAATTTCTGGAGCTGAGGACAACCGAAGGGGGGCACCTGGGTGGGCACAACCCACCAGGGCGTGCCTGCCCCCCAGGCGCGCCTAGGTGGGTTGTCCCCACCTGGTGGCCCCGTAGACCCTAAAACCTACGCTATAAAATCCCATTTTTCCAGAAAAAATCAGGGAGAAAGAATTATCGCGTTCCACGAGATGGAGCCGTCGTCACCTCTTGTTCTTCATCGAGAGGCCAGATCTGGAGTCTGTTTGGGGCTCCGGGGAGGGGATCTTTGTTCTTCGTCATCACCAACCCTTCTGCATCGCCAATTCCATGATGCTCCCCACCGGGAGTGAGTAATTCCCTCATAGGCTCGTTGGTCGGTGAGGAGTTGGATGATATTCATCATGTAATGGAGTTAGTTTTGTTTGGGCTTGATCCCTAGTATCCACTATGTTCGGAGATTGATGTTGATATGACTTTGCCATGCTTAATGCTTGTCACTTCGGGCCCGGGTGCCATGATTTCAGATCTGAACCATTTATGTTATCACCATTATACCCATGTTCTAGATCCGATCTTGCAAGTAATAGTCACCTACTATGTGTTATGATCCGGCAACCCCGGAGTGCCAATAGTCGGGACCGCTCCCGGTGATGACCGTAGTGTGAGGAGTTCATGTATTCACTGCGTGTTAATGCTTTGTTCCGGTTCTCTATTAAAAGGAGGCCTTAATATCACTTATTTTCAATTTGGACCCCGCTACCATGAGAGGGTAGGACAAAAGATGTCATACAAGTTCTTTCCATAAGCACGTATGACTTTTTATGGAATACATGCCTACATTATATTTATGAACTAGAGCTAGTGTCGTATCGCCCTAGGTTATAACTGTCACATGATGAATATCATCCAACAAATTGCCCATCCAATGCCTACGAATTTATCCTATATTGTTTATGCTAAGTTACTTCTGCTATCGTTATTGCTGCATTTGCTACAAAACTACTGCTATCACTTTTATCGTTACTATTCCGGCTACTACTATTATCAAAACTATATACTACTTTGCTACTGATCACCATGCTACAGATAGTTAATCTCCAGGTGTGATTGAATTGACAACTCAGCTTCTAATACTTGCAAATATTCTTTGGCTCCCCTTGCGTCAAATCTATAAATTTGGGTTGAATACTTTATCCTCGAAAACTGTTGTGATCCCCTATACTTGTGGGTTATCAAGGTCCCATGGCTCGATAGCCATTTGAGATGGATTTATCCGTTATCCTCGCACTCTCCCGGAGATCAAGGCACGCCAAACGAGCTCAGTGTCGTGTACTAAGTCTGACAGTAAGAGTAGGGGGTACGTATGAGGAGGCAAGATCCTAACTACGGCGAGGTTATACACACGAGTTTATGAGTTCAGGCCCCTCTCGAAGGAGGTAAAAGCTCTACGGCTTGGTGCCCTGAGGCGGTCGCCTGGAATATGTGGTGTGTGTTACAGGGGGTGCGAACCCTTGTACCAGAGGAGGGGGTGGCTTATATAGAGTGCGCCAGGACCCCAGCCATTCCCCATTACACAGGGTTTAATGTACATTAAGACAGGGCATTACTGGTAACGCCAGCTATAAAGAGCTATAAATGACCTCTAAGACTACAGAGTGAACACCCGATAGTTGCCATCCTAGGCGACTTTAGGTCTTCTGTATGTATGGTCGAGTGACTACGTCCTGGTCAAATGGAATTGGGTTATCCGAGTGGAATAGTTGGTCGAGTGGGTTGCACTCTAAGGTGACTTCAGTCGGTAGATGTGAAGGAAATATGCCCTAGAGGCAATAATAAAGATGTTATTTGTATTTCCTTATATCATGATAAATGTCTTTTATTCATGCTACAATTGTATTAACCGGAAACTTAGTACATGTGTGAATACATAGACAAAACAGTATGTCCATAGTATGCCTCTACTAGACTAGCTCATTGATCAAAGATGGTTATGTTTCCTGGCCATAGACATGAGTTGTCATTTGATCAACGATATCACATCATTAGGAGAATGATGTGATGGACAAGACCCATCCGTTAGCTTAGCACTATGATCGTTTAGTTTTACTGCTATTGCTTTCTCCATAACTTATACATGTTCCTATGACTAGGAGATTATGCAACTCCCGAATACCGGAGGAACACCTTGTGTGCTATCAAACTTCACAACGTAACTGGGTGATTATAAAGATGCTCTACAGGTGTCTCCGAAGGTGTTCGTGGTGTTGGCATAGATCAAGAATAGGATTTGTCACTCCGAGTGTCGGAGAGGTATCTCTGGGCCCTCTCGGTAATGCACATCATAATAAGCCTTGCAAGCAAATGACTAATGATTTAGTCACGAGATGATGTATTACGGAACGAGTAAAGAGACTTGCCGGTAATGAGATTGAACTAGGTATTGAGATACCGACGATCGAATCTCGGGCAATAACATACCGATGACAAAGGGAACAACGTATGTTGTTATGCGGTTCGACCGATAAAGATCTTCGTAGAATATGTAGGAGCCAATATGGGCATCCAGGTTCCAGTATTGGTTATTGACTGGAGAGATGTCTCGGTCATGTCTACATAGTTCTCAAACCCGTAGGGTCCGCACGCTTAAACGTTCGTTGACGATATAGTATTTAATGAGTTATGTATGTTGGTGACCGAATGTTATTCGGAGTCCCGGATGTGATCACGGACATGACGAGGAACTTCGGAATGGTCCGGAGATAAAGATTAATATATGGGATAATAGTGTTTGACCTCTGGAAGGGTTCCGGAATTCACCTGAAGGGGTTCCGGATGTTTCCCGAAATGTTTGGGTACGAGAACACTTTATTTTGGCCAAAAGGGAAAGCCCACGAGGCTTTAGGAAAGTGCAAAAGGATGTTTTGCAGAGACTAGAGGCTAGACGTCAGGAACCCTGGCCTCTAGGGGGTAGACGCCGGGAATCCTGGCGTCTAGCCCTGGAGTCCGAGTGGGACTCTTTCCTTTCGGGAAAAACCGACTTTGAGGAGGCTTTTGCTCCAAGTTTCGACCCCAGGGCTCAACATATAAATAGAGGGGTAGGGCTAGCACCCAAGACACATCAAGATACACCAAGCTGTGTGCCGGCAACCCCGACCCTCTAGTTTATCCTCCGTCTAGTTTTTGTAGTGCTTGGCGAAGCCCTGCAGAGATTGTTCTTCATCAACAACCGTCACCACGCCGTCGTACTACCGGAACTCATCTACTACTTCGCCCATCTTGCTGGATCAAGAAGGCGAGGAACCCATCGAGCTGAACGTGTGCTGAATGCGGAGGTGCCGTACGTTCGGTACTAGATCGGGACGGATCGTGAAGGTGCACGACTACATCAACCACGTTGATAAACGCTTCCGCTTTCGGTCTACGAGGGTACGTAGACACACTCTCCCCTCTTGTTGCTATGCATCTAGTAGATAGATCTTGCGTGATCGTAGGAATTTTTTTAAATACTACGTTCCCCAACAGTGGCATCATGAGCCAGGTCTATGCGTAGATGATATGCACGAGTAGAACACAAGTGAGTTGTGGACGATACTAGTCATACTGCTTACCAGCATGTCATACTTTGCTTCAGCGGTATTGTGAGATGAAGCGGCCCGGACCGACATTACGCGTACGCTTACGCGAGAATGGTTTCACCGTTATGAGCACTCGTTGCTTAAAGGTGACTAGCGGGTGAATGTCTCTCTCACTTTAGCTGAATCGAGTGTGCCTACGCCCGGTCCTTGTGAAGGTTAAAACAGCACATACTTGACGAAACATCGTTGTGATTTTGTATGCGTAGGTAAGAACGGTTCTTGCTAAAGCCCGTAGCAGCCACGTAAAACTTGCAACAACAAAGTAGAGGACGTCTGACTTGTTTTTGCAGGGCATGTTGTGATGTGATATGGTCAAGACATGATGAGTTATACGGTTTTGTATGAGATGATCATGTTTTGTAAAGTTATCGGCAACTGGCAGGAGCCATATGGTTGTCGCTTTATTGTATGAAATTCAATCGCCATGTAATTGCTTTACTTTGTCACTAAGCGGTAGCAATAGTCGTAGAAGCAATAGTTGGCGAGACGACAACGATGCTACGATGGAGATCAAGGTGTCGCGTCGGTGAAGAAGGTGATCATGACGGTGCTTTGGAGATGGAGATCAAAAGCACAAGATGATGATGGCCATATCATGTCACATATTTTGATTTGCATGTGATGTTTATCTTATTATGCTTCTTATTTTGCTTAGAACGACGGTAGCATTATAAGATGATCCCGTACAAAATTTCAAGGTATAAGTGTTCTCCCTGAGTATGCACCATTGCGAAAGTTCGTCGTGCCGAGACACCACGTGATGATCGGGTGTGATAAGCTCTACGTTCAAATACAACGGGTGTAAGCCAGTTTTGCACACGCAGAATACTTGGGTTAAACTTGACGAGCCTAGCATATGCAGATATGGCCTCGGAACACTGGAGACCGAAAGGTCGAGCGTGAATCATATAGTAGATATGATCAACATAAGATGTTCACCATTGAAACTACTCCATCTCACGTGATGATCGGACATGGTTTAGTTGATTTGGATCACTAGATCATTTAGATGACTGTAGGGATGTCTATCTAAGTGGGAGTTCTGTAAGTAATATGATTAAATTGAACTTTAATTTATCATGAACTTAGTCCTGATAGTTTTTGCATATCTACGTTGTTGTAGATCAATGGCCCGTGCTACCATTCCTTTGAATTTTAATGCATTCCTAGAGAAAGCTAAGTTGAAAGATGATGGTAGCAGTTACACGGACTGGGTCCGTAACTTGAGGGTTATCCTCATTGCTGCACAGAAGAATTATGTCCTTGAAGCACCACTAGGTGACAAGCCCCCTCCCGCTAATGTAGACGCTTTGAACGTCTGGCAGACGCGGTCTGATGACTACATGATAGTTCAGTGTACCATGCTCTACGTCTTAGAACCGGGACTTCAACGACGTTTTGAACGTCATGGACCATATGAGATGTTCCAGGAGTTGAACTTAATATTTTAAGCAAATGCCCGAATTAAGAAATATGAGATTTCCAACAAGTTCTATAGCTGCAAGATGGAGGAGAATAGTTCTATCAGTGAACACTTGCTCAGAATGTCTGGGTACTACAATCATATGACTCAACTTGGTTGCAAAGTTGACGAGGATAGTGTTATTGATAGAGTTCTTCAATCACTGCCACGAAGCTATAAAGGCTTCGTGATGAACTATAATATGAAAGGGATGCAAAAGACAATTCCCGAGCTCTTCGCTATGCTCAAAGCTGCGGAGGTAGAAATCAAAAAGGAGCATCAAGTGTTGATGGTTAACAAGACCACTAGTTTCAAGAAAAAGGGCAAGGGAAAGAAGGGGAACTTCAAGAAGAATAGCAAGACAGTTGCTACTCCCGCGAAGAAACCCAAGTTTGAAGCTGATGGCTTCTCGCCCCTCGTTGGTAACCCCAAGTGGAAGGTTGAGATGTAGCGTAGCGGCAAATTTCCCTTGGCGAAGATACCAAGGATCGAATCCCGTGAGACTCCGAGGGTCGACAAGTAGGTGTCAACGACGCCAGAAACTTAGCGGTTGACGGGACCTGCACACAGATACAGATAACTTTGCTCCCAACGAGTACAGAGAGGTTGTCAATCCCTCCGGCCTTGTTGTTTACAAAGGATCAAACACAAGAGATAATAATGATAGCTATGACTGCAACTAGGAAATAAAAACAGGAAGTAAATAGAAGGTGTGATCAGCGGTGGTAATATGGACCGGGGTCCCATGATGTTCACTAGTGATGTCTCTCTCCCAAAAGACGATAAAACAGCAAAGCGAGGTAAACAAATTACAGCTGCGCAATTGACAGGATTATGTGCGCAAACCAATGCTAACTATGCTGCAAAGAAAGGTAGAGGCTCAAAAGCATGGGCGGTACGCCAAGGCAAGTAGACCGAAATCCATCTGCATCTACTACTAATCATCCACCTTGAGATATCTATCCAGAACATCTCGCTAGTATTAAGTTGCGAATCCCACCCAAAGTGTAAACTCAAAGCAACAGACAACTGCATTAAAAGAACTTTGCGTAAAGTAAACAATCCTTGCACCCGCAAGTACAAGCACCGTTGTTTTCTCCCTTGTGGCAACAGCACATCCCCTAGACTCATGTTTCTGTCACTCAAGCTAGTCATCAGGGGGCATGAACCCACAATCAAGCATAACGCTCCCTCTTGGAGTTACTACCTACTACTTGGCCAAAGCAATAAACAGCAACGGAGAACATGCAAGAATTACTCAAGAACAAAGATATAAAAGAGGTGAATCAAATATATTACTCAAACACAATCTGAACATAGTCTCATAATCCATCAGATCCCAGCAAACTCAGCAAAGCAATAGCAGAAAGATTACATATGTGCCTCGATCATGTAGGGCAGCTCACGAGGTCTAAACCATGAAGAGCAAAGAGGGGAGGAGAACATCACATAGATACTGATCATGGACCCATGGTCCAAGGTGGACTACTCACGACTCATCCGGGAAGCGTCCATGGTGGTGGAGAAGCTCTCGGTGGTGGTTCTCCCCTCCGGCAGGGTGCCGGGAAGAGTTCTCCTGATGCTCCCGGTCTTGGAAGCGCTGCGGCGGCGGAACAGAGGCGAGATCGCGAAAAAGGGTTCTGTCCTCGAGGGTTTCAGGACGAGAGGCATATATAGGCGAAGGGAGCAGGGGCCCCAGGCGCCCCCCTGGCGCGGCCAGGGGTGGGACCGCGCCAGGTGGCCGCCTGGGCCTCCTCTGGCTCCCCTCTGGCCCATCTTTGGTTCTTCGCGAAGCTTCCTGTACGCTGATTTTTCCTGTATTTTTCCTGGAATTTTTGGAGCACTTTTAATATGGGGGAAACCTGAAATAGAAAAACAGGAGAAAACAGGAACTGGCACTGTGGTGCACTGAGTTAATAGGTTAGTCCAAATATGATCAAAAGTGTATGGAAGTGCATCAATATCATAGAAATATCACACAAAAGAAGCATGGAGCAAGCAGAAATTATAGATACGTTTTGGACGTATCAACATCCCCAAGCTTAATTCATGCTCGTCCTCGAGTAGGTAAATGATAACAAGCATAACTTCTGTGGTGACATGCTACCGACCATATAAGAACTTTTTAAGTAAAGCAATCAAGGCATGTAATTCAATTCAAGTCATAACAAGCAAGAGTCTATATTAGCATTGTAACAAGCAACATAAGAACATAAAGGTGCAAGAGCTCTCGCTGTCCGTGACTCGAATGTCTCCAAATGGTGTTTGCGTGCAAGAAAGGGGATAGGGATATACGAGAGAGTAAAACATAGTTTTTGTATTGTTGAGAACTTAATCTACTAAAGTTTCACACTTGGTCTTCTTTGGAATCTTATCTTGACTCATCCCCAGACCACTAGCCAGGTACAAGTCAAAATGATCCACTCCCTTTCGATATTTTGAGCACTCATGCAATGGATGAGCGTAAGCAAGAAAGTTGACACTTAGGATGGCAAAGAGAGAAAAATGATGAAGGGGGAAGACAAAAAATGTGTGAAAGGCTCACATCAATGATGAAAATCATAGGCGAGAGAAAGCCAAATGATAGATATGATGTGAGGAGTAGGGATTGCCATGCAACGGATGCACATATTAGCTAAGGTAAGCTCTCCAATGGAACTAGTGGGGGTGCATCCAACTTGCTCGCTCAAGAAGACCTAGAGCTCTTTTGAGGAGGCTCATCATTGGAATATACAAGCCAAGTTCTATAGTGTGAAGGTCCCCACATAGCTATATGCATGAATGATAATCCTTATGGAGTACAAGGTATGAGATGAAGTACGAGTGTGGATCTCTCAAAAGGAATAGTAGTGTGCCCCTTCTCTCTTTTTATTTCTTTTTCTCTTTTTTACTATTTTTTTATTTTTTTGTGGCCTCAATGGCTCTTTCTATTTAACTCTCATTTGTCCTCTTTGGGATCTTTTGATTTTGTCCTCTTTGGGATCTTTTCCTCACTTTAGGGGCAACACTCTATATATTACAAGAAGTATAGAAGATCTTTCACACTTTACAAAAGTACTCAACATAAAGAAAATGAAACTATCATGATGTATGCAAATGTATGCCTCTGCCAGTGTAGCAGGATATGCAATGATACTAGCGCGTCATGTAGCAATGATTAGGGCAAGGCCCAACTAGCATGCGGCTCATCGATTAAGCAAAAAGCATGTATGACATGAAGATCAAGTCATGAGAAGATGGATGTTGCATGGCAATGTATCTTGGAAAGGCTATGGAAATGCCTTGATAGGTAGGTACGGTGGCTTATGATGACAGAGCGTATCGTGCCAAGTATTTGGATGCACCGGCGAAGTATGCGCCAACCCTCGAGGTGAGAAAGGGCAATGCACGGTACCGAAGAGGCTAGAAAAATATGGCTAGGTGGAAGTGTCAACTTTCGAATACTCACATTAGTCCGAAGAACTCATGCACTTATTATCGGTAACTCTCAATCTAATTAGGAGGTTCACAAAGAGACAAGTACCCCGAGGAGGAGTGTATGGGGGTTTGGTTTTCCTTGCGCATCCTCGACTCATGGTACGTGAGTGTACTCTAATATTCGATCCCTCCAAAGATTAGTGATCCATCTAGTAGCTAGAGTTCTCAACTATTTTGTAGGTTTTCGAAAATAAACACGGATTGCCCAAAATACGACATCTATCACTAATAGGCTAAAGCTCTTGACACCAAAAGTTCAGACATTACTCATGGCAATACCTCAAAACTATTGCAAGTTACTACTAAAATTAAATAGCAACCTCAATTACCTACTTTAAGTTAAGACACACAACTCAGTGCAACAGACAAACTATCTTAACAAGATAAACATAAAAACTCAAGAGAGTTCAGCAACCAACTAAACAAAAGCTCTTTAAAAAGAAAAGCATGAAAACTAATAGCTAAACATGACAGCAGCTATGGAAAGACAAAGAACACACACAGCAAAGATAAGCATGAAAATCCTATGTTGTGTTCTAGGTTGAAGTGGAGCGTGTTTCTCTCCCACACAAAGAAAGCTGGGTTCTAACTTGTTATGAACAGCAAGCAAAGCTAAAGAAAACAAAAAAAGAAACTAAGAGCAAGATGCTCCAAGCATAGCACATAATGCATGAAGTGATAAAATTATAGTGGAACGAAAGACGAACTGATAATTGTTGATGGAGAAGGGGATGCATGGGGGCATCCCCAAGCTTAGACGCTTGAGTCTTCTTGAATATTTCTTGGGGGTGCACGGGGGCATCCCCAAGCTTGAGCGTTTGACCCTCCTGAATCTTCTTTTATCATCTTCCCTCGCACACTTGAAAACTCCCTTCATACATAACTCATCATAATCTGATTAGCGAGGTTAGTACCCACAATAAAATAATTTTTCCCTACTGGAAATAAAGATAATCTTGAAGAGCTACTGTTTCTCAAGATTGCCAAAAGGTTTTTGCAAAGAAAAAGCAAGCTCAAGGTTTGCAAAATGAAGAAAAGGCAAAACAGGACAGAATCTGTCAAAAACAGACCAGCAGGTAGTAAATATTTTTTTTCGGGGCACTTCTGCAACTCAAATCAAAAAACTAAGAACAGACGCTCGAAAGCCAATTGTATAGAGCACGCCGTCAAAAAAATTCAGATCAAAAAGATGATCTGGTGATTTTATTCGAATTTTTCTGTCCAAGGAAAGAATCTGTTTTCTGGACAGCACGTCACAACTTTTGTACTTTCTTGCAATCGGAGGCTAAACTTGGCACAAAGCTGAAAAGAAAAGATACAATGATGATGCTACTGTAGTAACAAACATCAAGACACAACAAAAGCAAAATAAAACCTAATTCGTTGTGGGCTGCCTCTCAAAAGCGCTTTCTTTTATGCCTTTAAGCTAGGCATGATGCAAAAAGAGAAGATCAAGTTTTATCAAGAGTAAGAGAATAGCTAGCCCGTGTAACGGACTCAAAAGGCAACTCAATCTTCTTTCTAGGGAAGTGTTCCATCCGTTTCTTGAGAGGGAATTGGAATTTTATATTCCCCTCTTTCATGTCAATGATAGCACCAACGGTGCGAAGAAAAGGATGTCCCAAAATGATTGGACATGAAGGTTCACATTCAATATCCATAATAGTCAAATCAACGGGAACATAATTGTCATTGATAATGATAAGAACATCGTCGATCTTCCCCAAAGGTTTCTTTATGGAAGAATCAACAAGACGAACACCAAAAGAACAAGGATCAAAAGGTTTCAATTCAAACATATCATACATTCTTTTGGGCATAACGGAGGTACTAGCTCCAACATCACATAAAGCATAGTAAGAGAAGTTATTCAACTTAATTTTAATCATAGGATCCCAACTATCTTCTAGCTTTCTAGGTATGGAGGCTTCTACCCTAAGCTTCTCCTTTCTAGCTTTGATAAGAGCATTAGTGGTATGCTCCGTGAAGGCAAGGTTAAGTGTGCTAGTGTGGGGGTCTTTAGCCATTCTTTGTAAAAAGGTGACAACTTCTGAGAGACTACAATTATCAAAATCAAAGTCACTACTATCAAGTAAAGTGGTAGTGGTGTCCTTTAGGCTCACTTGTTTGGTAGCTTCTATGGTTATAGGAGATTCTTCTTCTACGGTTGAGGTCATAGCATCACCATTAATAGGTCCAATGGGACTAGGAGTGCATTGGGTGCTAAGAGTTTGGATATCCTCAACAACTTGGATAGTTGCAACAGTGTGGTGGGTAGGAAGGCTCTTAATCCTATCTTATTCCTCCTTTTCTCTAGCCCATCTCTCTTTAAGTTTAGCCATCATCCTAATGTTTTCATTAATTTGCACTTGAATAGCATTCATAGGAGTAGTCTTCCTCTCCTCAAGAGGAGAAGTTCTAATTTTAAGCAACTCTACCTCATGGGCTAAATTGTCTACCTTCAAAGAGAGATTATCTAGTTTGTCTAGTTTTTCTTCTACACTCTTATTGAAGGCCTTTTGGGTAGTGATGAAGTCTTTAAGCATAATCTCTAGTTCCGAAGTGGAGTTCTTGGTGCTAGGATAAGCATTGTTGCTCCCATAGGAATTAGAGGGGAACGGTCTAGGGTTGCTACCAAAATTACTCCTATAAGCATTGTTATTGAAATTGTTTCTAGAGATAAAGTTCACATCTACTTGATCTTGAGCAATCAAAGAATTTAAAGGAACATCATGAGGATCAATAGAAGATTGCTTGGAAAGTAGAGACATGATCAAGTCAACTTTTTCATTTAGGGAGGAAATCTCCTCGACAGAGTTTACCTTCCTACCTGTTGGAGCGCGTTCGGTGTGCCATTGGGAATAATTGGTCATCATCTCGTCGAGAAGCTTCGTGGCAGCACCAAGTGTAGTTGACATAAAGGTTCCTCCCGCGGCCGAATCTAACAAGTTCCGCGAGGTAAAGTTCAAGCATGCATAAAAAGTTTGGATAACCATCCAAGTAGTCAAACCATGAGTAGGGCAGTTCTTGACAAGAGATTTCATGCGTTCCCAAGCTTGGGCAACGTGTTCATTATCCAATTGTTTAAAATTCATTATGTTACTCCTTAATTGGATAATTTTAGCAGGGGGATAGTACTTCCCAATAAAGGCATCCTTGCACTTGTCCCAAGAATCTATACTATTCCTAGGCAAGGATTGAAACCAGATTTTAGATCCTCCTCTCAAGGAGAAAGGAAAAAGCTTAAGCTTAACAATATCACCATCTACTTCTTTGTACTTTTGCATATCACAGAGCTCAACAAAATTATTTAAGTGCAAAGCAGCATCATCTCCAGCACCGGAGAATTGATCTTTCATAACTAGGTTTAGTAAAGCAGGTTTAATCTCATAAGAAGGTGTTGAAGTGGCAGGTGTAGCAATAGGCGTGCAGATAAAGTCATTGTTGTTATGACTAGTGAAGTCACACAACTTGGTGTTCTCGGTGGAACCCATAGCAGCAGCAAGCAAGATAACTATTTTTGTGATTTTTGGTAAGGGACACTAAAGCAAAAACTGAAAGGTAAACTAACAAGACTAAAAAGCAAAGATAAAAGATAGCGTGCAACTCCCCTATCTTGAAGAGTGGAGTCCCCGGCAACGGCGCCAGAAACTTGCTTGATGGCTTCTCGCCCCTCGTTGGTTACCCCAAGTGGAAGGTTCAGATGTAGCGTAGCGGCAAATTTCCCTTGGCAAAGATACCAAGGATCGAATCCTGTGAGACTCCGAGGGTCGACAAGTAGGTGTCAACGGCGCCAGAAACTTAGCGGTTGACGGGACCTGCACACAAATACAGATAACTTTGCTCCCAACGAGTACAGAGAGGTTGTCAATCCCTCCAGCCTTGTTGTTTACAAAGGATCAAACACAAAAGATAATAATGATAGCTATGACTGCAACTAGGAAATAAAAACAGGAAGTAAATAGAAGGTGTGATCAGCGGTGGTAATATGGACCGGGGTCCCATGATGTTCACTAGTGATGTCTCTCTCCCAAAAGACGATAAAACAGCAAAGCGAGGTAAACAAATTACAGCTGGGCAATTGACGGGATTATGTGCGCAAACCAATGCTAACTATGCTGCAAAGAAAGGTAGAGGCTCAAAAGCATGGGCGGTACGCCAAGGCAAGTAGACGAAGTCCATCTCGCTGGTATTAAGTTGCGAATGCCACCCAAAGTGTAAACTCAACGCAACAGACAACTGCATTAAAAGAACTTTGCGTAAAGTAAACAATCCTTACACCCGCAAGTACAAGCACCGTTGTTTTCTCCCTTGTGGCAACAGCACATCCCCTAGACTCATGTTTCTGTCACTCAAGCTAGTCATCAGGGGCATGAACCCACAATCAAGCATAACGCTCCCTCTTGGAGTTACTACCTACTACTTGGCCAAAGCAATAAACAGCAACAGAGAACATGCAAGAATTACTCAAGAACAAAGATATAAAAGAGGTGAATCAAATATATTACTCAAACACAATCTGAACATAGTCTCATAATCCATCAGATCCCAGCAAACTCAGCAAAGCAACAGCAGAAAGATTACATATGTGCCTCGATCATGTAGGGCAGCTCACGAGGTCAAAACCATGAAGAGCAAAGAGGGGAGGAGAACATCACATAGCTACTGATCATGGACCCATGGTCCAAGGTGGACTACTCACGACTCATCCGGGAAGCGTCCATGGTGGTGGAGAAGATCCCGGTGGTGGTTCTCCCCTCCGGCAGGGTGCCGGGAAGAGTTCTCCTGATGCTCTCGATCTTGGAAGCGCTGCGGCGGCGGAAAAGAGGCGAGATCGAGAAAAAGGGTTATGTCCCCGAGGGTTTCGGAACGAGAGGGATATATAGGCGAAGGGGGCAGCCAGAGGCGGAGCAGGGGCCCCAAGCGCCCCCCTGGCGCGGCCAGGGGTGGGGCCGCGCCAGGTGGCCCCCTGGGCCACCCCTGGCTCCCCTCTAGCCCATCTTTGGTTCTTCGCGAAGCTTCCTGTACGCTGATTTTTCCTGTATTTTTCCTGGAATTTTTGGAGCACTTTTAATATGGGGGAAACCTGAAATAGAAAAACAGCAGAAAACAGGAACTGGCACTGTGGTGCACTGAGTTAATAGGTTAGTCCAAATATGATCAAAAGTGTATGGATGTGCATCAATATCATAGCAATATCACACAAAAGAAGCATGGAGCAAGCAGAAATTATAGATACGTTTTGGACGTATCAGAAGCCAAGCCTGAAACTGAGTGCTTCTACTGCAGAGGGACTGGACACTAGAAGCAGAACTACCCCAAGTATTTGGCGGATAAGAAGGATGGCAAGGTGAAGAACGGTATATGTGATATACATGTTATTCATGTGTACCTTACTAATGCTCGTAGTAGTACCTGGGTATTTGATACCGGTTCGGTTGCTAATATTTGTAACTCGAAACAGGGACTACGGATTAAAAGAAGATTGGCTTAGGACGAGGTGACGATGCATGTGGGAAATGGTTCCAAAGTCGATGTGATCGCCGTCGGCACGCTACCTCTACATCTACCTTCGGGATTAGTTTTAGACCTGAATAATTGTTATTTGGTGCCAGCGTTAAGCATGAACATTATATCTAGATCTCGTCTGTTGCGAGACAGATATTCATTTAAATCAGAGAATAATAGTTGTTCTATTTTTATGAATAACCTCTTTTATGGCCATGCACCCTTGAAGAGTGGTCTATTCTTGTTGGATCTCAATTGTAGTGATACACATATTCATAATATTGAAGCCAAAAGATGCAAGATTAATAATGATAGTGCAACTTACTTGTGGCACCGCCGTTTAGGTCATATTGGTGTAAAGCGCATGACGAAACTCCATAGTGATGGACTTTTGGAATCACTTGATTATGAATCACTTGGTGCTTGCGAACCATGCCTCATGGGCAAGATGACTAAACTTCCGTTCTCCGAAACAATGGAGCGAGCAACAGATTTATTGGAAATCATACATACAGATGTATGTGGACCGATGAGTGTTGAAGCTCGGGGCGGGTATCGTTACTTTCTGACCTTCACTGATGATTTGAGCAGATATGGGTATATCTACTTAATGAAACACAAGTCTGAAACATTTGAAAAGTTCAAAGAATTTCATAGTGAAGTAGAGAATCATCGTAACAAGAAAATAAAGTTTCTACGATCTGATCGTGGAGGTGAATATTCGAGTTACGAGTTTGTTCTTCATATGAAACAATGTGGAATAGTTTCACAACTCACGCCACCCGGAACACCACAGCGTAATGGTGTGTTCGAACGTCGTAACCTTACATTATTGGATATGGTGCGGTCTATGATGTCTCTTACCGATTTATCACTATCGTTTTGGGGTTATGCTTTAGAGACAGCTGCATTCACGTTAAATAGGGCACCATCAAAATCCGTTGAGACGACGCCTTATGAACTATGGTTTGGCAAGAAACCAAAGTTGTCATTTCTTAAAGTTTGGGGCTGCGATGCTTATGTGAAAAAGCTTCAACCTGATAAGCTCGAACCCAAGTCGGAGAAATGTGTCTTCATAGGATACCCAAAGTAGACTGTTGGGTACACCTTCTATCACAGATCCGAATGCAAGATATTCGTTGCTAAAAATGGATCCTTTCTAGAGAAGGAGTTTCTCTCGAAAGAAGTGAGTGGGAGGAAAGTAGAACTTGATGAGGTAATTGTACCTTCTCCCGAATTGGAAGGTAGTACATCACAGAAACTAGTTCCAGTGATTCCTACACCAATTAGTGAGGAAGCTAATGATGATGATCATGAAACTTCAGATCAATTTTCTACTGAACTTCGAAGATCAACCAGAGTTCGTTCCGCACCAGAGTGGTACGGCAACCCAGTTCTGGAAGTCATGTTACTAGACAATGATGAACCTACGAACTATGAGGAAGCGATGATGAGCCCATATTCCGCGAAATGGCTTGAGGCCATGAAATCTGAGATGGGATCCATGTATGAGAACAAAGTGTGGACTTTGGTTGACTTGCCCGATGATCGGCAAGTCATCGAAAATAAATGGATCTTCAAGAGGAAGACCGACGCAGACGGTAATGTTACTGTTTACAAAGCTCGACTTGTGGCGAAAGGGTTTCGACAAGTTCAAGGAGTTGACTACGATGAGACTTTCTCACCCGTAGCGATGCTTAAGTCTGTCCGAATCATGTTAGCAATTGCCGCATTTTATGATTATGAAATCTGGCAAATGGATGTCAAAACTGCATTCCTAAATGGATATCTCAAAGAAGAGTTGTATATGATGCAACCAGAAGGTTTTGTCGATCCTAAAGGTGCTAACAAAGTGTGCAAGCTCCAGCGATCCATCTACGGACTGGTGCATGCATCTCGGAGTTGGAATATACGCTTTGATGAGGTGATCAAAGCATATGGTTTTATATAGACTTTTGGAGAAGCATGTATTTACAAGAAAGTGAGTGGGAGCTCTGTAGCATTTCTGATATTATATGTGGATGACATATTGTTGATTGGAAATGATATAGAATTTCTGGATAGCGTTTAAGGATACTTGAATAAGAATTTTTCAATGAAAGACCTCGGTGAAGCTGCTTACATATTAGGCATCAAGATCTACAGAGATAGATCAAGACGCTTAATTGGACTTTCACAAAGCACATACCTTGATAAAGTTTTGAAGAAGTTCAAAATGGATCAGTCAAAGAAAGGGTTCTTGCCTGTGTTACAAGGTGTGAAGTTGAGTAAGACTCAATGCCCGACCACTGCAAAAGATAGAGAGAAAATGAAAGCCATTCCCTATGCCTCAGCCATAGGATCTATCATGTATGCAATGCTGTGTACCAGACCTGATGTGTGCCTTGCTATAAGTCTAGCATGGAGGTACCAAAGTAATCCAGGAGTGGATCACTGGAGAGCGGTCAAGAACATCCTGAAATACCTGAAAAGGACAAAGGATATGTTTCTCGTGTATGGAGGTGACAAAGAGCTCGTCGTAAATGGTTACGTCGATTCTAGCTTTGACACTGATCCGGATGACCCTAAGTCACAAACCGGATATGTATTTTTATTGAACGATGGAGCTGTCAATTGGTGCAATTCCAAGCAGAGCGTCATGGTGGGATCTACGTGTGAAGCAGAATACATAGCTACTTCGGAAGCAGCAAATGAAGGAGTCTGGATGAAAGAGTTCATATCCGATCTAGGTGTAATACCTAGTGCATCGGGTCCAATGAAAATCTTTTGTGACAACACTGGAGCAATAGCCTTGGCGAAGGAATCCAGGTTTCACAAGAGAACAAAGCACATCAAAAGACGCTTCAATTCCATCCTCGATCTAGTCAAGGAGGGAGACATAGAGATTTGCAAGATACATACGGATCTGAATGTTGCAGACCCATTGACTAAGCCTCTTCCACGGGCAAAACATGATCAGCACCAAGACTCCATGGGTGTTAAGGTCATTACTTTGTAATCTAGATTATTGACTCTAGTTCAAGTGGGAGACTGAAGGAAATATGCCCTAGAGGCAATAATAAAGATGTTATTTGTATTTCCTAATATCATGATAAATGTCTTTTATTCATGCTAGAATTCTATTAACCGGAAACTTAGTACATGTGTGAATACATAGACAAAACAGTATGTCCCTAGTATGCCTCTACTAGACTAACTCATTGATCAAAGATGGTTATGTTTCCTAGCCATAGACATGAGTTGTCATTTGATCAATGAGATCACATCATTAGGAGAATGATGTGATGGACAAGACCTGTCGTGGAATTAACACGGCAGATGTCCGGTTTAACGGACTTGATGATGGAACCATCGCACGGGTTAGCTTGAAAGGGTTCATGGCGCACAAAGGACACAAAGGATTTTATACTAGTTCGGCCCCCTTTGAGAAGGTAAAAGCCTACGTCTAGTTGGTTTGGTATTGCTTGGGCGTCGGTTTACAGGGAGCGGAATCGCTTGCCTGCGTCTCGACGTATCGATTGTTGCTTGTCCCTGAACCGGTGCCGGGTCGTCCCTTTATATAGAGGTGACGCCTGGTCCGATTTACAGAGTCCCGAGGCCGGCTCATAATCGTGTCCGCCTCGGTCTCTGTCCTTTCTTTCTTATCTCTCAAGTTACATCTCCTCGGCGGTTTACAACCGTATTTCTATACATGGGCCTTGAAATCTCATAGGCCGTAATCTCTACTAAAATAATGAACCAAGTACAATATAACTAAACCGGTTTACAATATCCGGTTTATACCTACTAACCGTATCCCTGACATTAGGCCCCAGAATGATTTGAACTTGTTCATATCAGTCTTCATTGTCTTCCGCGACTTTTCTTCTGTCTTCATTTTTTCCTGTAAACCGGCTCTGACGTCATCTTCCGAAATCATTAAAGTCTGACAATGACATCAGCTCCGCATTTATCGCCGCGAGCTGTACTGTAGCTTATTTTTAATGGTTATCCCGAGAATCGAGGCGTTTCAACGGATCTTTATCCGATTTTCTTCCTTGATTACCGCACCTGTCGTTTCACATCCGCCTCTTCGTCTATAAATACCGCTCTGCTCCATTCATTATCCCCTCTCGCGTCGTCTTCCTCCTTTCTCCTCCTGACCCTCTAGAACTCCATTGCTGCCTGAGCCCGAGAACACCGCCGACGACCACCGGATCTTCCGTCTTCGACCGGCCGCTGCATCAACCTGAATCTTGACAAGATTTTCTGCGCCGCCGATCCTCACCGTCTCTGGTATGTTCTTCCTCCTCACTGTAGATCTTATCATATTCGCCATTGCTCCGCCCGTGTTCTTCCGCCATTAGAACTCCCGATGAAGCTCCATTCTTTTGCAGATACTTATATCATAGGAATCTCGTAACCCCTTAAGCCTTAATCTGTAGATCTCGCTTAACACCAGATTGGATCTTGCTGTAATGACTCTACTGCCTTTATCCGTTCCGCCATTAGGGTTCTTCACAAGCTTTATGCTGTTCATTCTCTGAGACCTGCAACTTCGTAATATTTTTACCTTCCTGATCTTACCGCAATGCGTTTGGTATTTTAGATCTTGCTGCTTGTATTTCTGTTGCTACCTGCTTTAAATCTCCTTTTTATGCACATCCTGTAACCTCATCTGCTCTGAATTGGTCCTCTGTAGATTTCCCGTGTAATTTTTGTTTCTTTATCTCATTATGCTCAGATCTATTCTTCCTTAGCAACACATTGAAAACTTGTTTTTCCCTTCAATAAATCTGCTAAGTATGCTTCGGTTTAGATCACCATATCATAAACCGGAAATGATGTAGACTGATGCAATGACGTAGCTATTCCTCTTCAACTGCCATTTTTAAACCGGAAATGATACATCTTGCATTTATGATTGCCGGTTTAACTTTGCTAGATAGTTCTTACCTCCCTTGCGCAATACACATATATAGGTCCCAGATCTTTTGTATATTCATAATTTGTTCTGTACCTTCTTTTCTTCAGTACCTTGTTCAAATGGCTGCCAAGCAATACGTTTCGTGCGACTGGGTTCGTTCAGCTGTGACTGAAGAAGATTTAGTCAAGCTGTCGAGTATTGGTACGTTAGGTCCTCGGGCCGAATTGAAATGGCGCGCTCCGGGTAATGAACGCCTTCCTGCTCCCAGGTCCGGAGAGGTCATAGTATTTATGGATCATATCTCTAGGGGTTTCTCTCCCCCCGGTTCAAAATTTTTCCGGGACGTCCTTGCCACCTTCCAACTGCATCCACAAGACATCGGACCAAATTCTGTTTCCAATATTTGTGACTTTCAAGTTTTTTCTGAAGTGTATCTGCAAGAAGAACCTTCAGTTGATCTATTCCGGGATTTCTTCCATGCGAACCGGCGCACTGAACTCACTAGCGGGCCTCACCAAGAACTTGGTGGTATCAGTATTCAAAAAAGGAGGGATGCAGTTTTCCCGCACGCCTCTTTACACACTCACCCCAAGGACTGGAACAAGTCTTGGTTTTATTGCATCGACACATCTCCTGAAGGTGAAAATCCGTTGCCGGGTTATCGTGAGACTCGCATCCCGGCGAATCATCCTCTGCCGCAACGGTTAAGTGCTACTGAACGGATTCAATTTTCACCTCAACTTTCCAAACTGAGAGCTTTCATGGCTAATGGACTTCTTGGAACCGATTTTCTTCGCTGCTGGTTGTCATGGAGCATTCTCCCCTTAAGCCGGCGCTCTGATTTAATGTGCAATTATTCCGGTAAACCGGAAGATCCTCAGAGGTTTACTAAAGAGGAACTTTCTGAATCGGAGGTGATAGAATCGGCCAAAAAGATTGTCAACCCCGCCTTAACAGACTGCTCCAAGGTTGGCTTGGCCCCATACTTTAAGAGGAACACACAGCCTGATGTAAGTTTTCCTTAACCCGTGCTTCATAAACCGTCCTTCTCTGAACCATCCTTTACTTACTTTTGCTTTTTATTCAGGCTGATAACCCCTTCTGGAGAAGGAAACTTCAGGACAAACCTGTAAAACAGACTCGCCGGAAAACTCCTGCAAACAAGAAAAGGAAGGCAGTCGTTGACGCCGGTTCTCCCTCTGAAGATGATGATCCGGACTCCGAGGTATGCTTTACTCCGGTTTACATTTGCCTTTATATACTTGTCCATATTTCTAATGATGCCCTTTTCACAGGATCCACTCGAAGGCGATAACCCGGTGGAGATTGAGGTAACCCTTATTTCTTCCGATTCAGAACCCCCTCCTCAAAAGATCCGTCGGACTGTTAGAAAGTATCAATTTTCTCACCCTTATGCTAAGTTGGATCCCAATTTTGATTTGAAGAAGCAACAGCACGAAGCCTAGCGCCGGACCACCCGCCATTCCGGTTTAGCAGTTGAATCCTCTGGAATCTCCTTAACCCCGGCTCGGAAACGCCGTGCTGAGGTGATACTTTCTCCAACACTTCTTCATCCCAAGGCCGGTCTTATTAGAAAACCACTTAAACCGACTGATCCTGATTATCAGGAAACTCCACTATCTTCATCTGGCGAATCAACTGCGACACAGCTTCCACCCTTGAAGACAGCCCCAGGGTGATTCTCTTTACCTTTTCCGGTTTATATCCTTCCTTTTCCTTTATAATGCTGACCTATCTTTGTTCATTTCTCCAGTAAACCGAAACCCAGCAAAAAGGCTAAGGGTAAGAAGCCTGCTGTTGATCCTTCTGCTGATGAACCAGCAATCGAACCGTCGACAGCTATCCCTCCTGAAGGTACCCCTGTTACTCCGGTTCAAGAACCTGTTCTTGATATTCCTGCCACTGATGCTGCCCAAGATCCACCAAGCCCAGCCCGGGTTAGCTCTCCTCAAATTAATCCGGGCTCTCCTGATCCGGCTCAAGATAAAAATATTCCTCCCAATGCACCTTCTTCCCCTGACGTTGTGGTTACTGGCGCTGCTTATGTTGCGCCAGCCGAACCCACCGTTTTAGCAAAACACACTGCTAAAACGGAGAAGGTAACTCAGGAAAAAGGGAATTTAAACGCGGATATCTCCAGCCTTTCCAGCCTGAGTCCCCAGGATATTTATTCCGGATATCTGAACCGGCTCCACAGCAGCCGTGACTATGAAGCTAGCCTGGTGAACCTCATGAGAGAGAAATACGAGGTAAATTTTCCTGTTCTGACTTTGCTTTTTTCAACGCATCTTTACCTTATAACAGCTCCCAAGTTCCGGTTTATCTGCTTTATAGCAGGTGATCCGGAACTTTTGTAGGCTTGAACTGCTGTCTAATACATTAGCCCCCAAGTATCAAGTAGATAACTTGATTATGTAATTGATACTTGTAAAAAATCTTGCCTCTGACGCATTGCTTCAACTGCCATTAGCCCCCAAGTGTCAAGTAGACAACTTGGTTGTGTGCTTGAGACTTACATTTCATCTTTGCTGGATTGCTTCAACTGCCATTAGCCCCCAAGTGTCAAGTAGACAACTTGGTTGTGTGCTTGAGACTTGTATTTTCTAACTGTGTTTTTGAACTTGTCTGCAGGCTGAGTTAAACCGGAACGCTGTAGAAAATAGCGAACTTCGAACCCGTCTTATGGAGACCGAGGCAGCTGCTTCAAAGGCGAAAAAAGAACTTAAAGTAAGTTTGAAAACTGCTGAAGACTTGAAGAAGTTCTTTGATGAGGAACGGACTGCTTTTGAAGTCCAGAAGAAGGATCTTGAAAAGCGTGTTCAAGATGCCGAAGGAGCTCTTAACCCGGTCACTGAAGAATTGGCCGGTTTAAAGCACCAAGTTAATTTGATGATTTCTGCTATCTTTGGTAATCATAACTGTAGCTTTCGTTTGTTATCTTCGCAACCTATAACCTGCACCGGTTTAACTTTTTCTTGTTGTATGTAGGACGCCGCGTCTCCCATCTTGGAGATGACGTACGGAAGAAACTGAAAGCTTGTTATACTTTGGTGGAGCAATTATATTCTGGGGCGCAAAGGATCATCAGCGCTACCTCTTTTGGTAAACCGGCTCCTTCAACCATCAAGGCCACTTTGAACAGTTTGTCAATTCTTCCAACCCGTCTTGAAGAGGTGAAGAAATCAGCTGCTCGGGGAGGTGCTCTTCTGGCCTTGACAAGAGCTAAGGCTTGGGTTCCAGACATTGATCCGGCAGAAGTGCTAACCGGGTTTCCAGACACAAAGGAAGACGGTTCAGCTTTTGGTGAAAAAGATCTGTATGTTCTGACGAAGGAAATGCGTCCACTCGCGAGCAAGATAGCGGTGGAAGCTGACTTATCCCGGTACCACCCTGCGTACAACCTTCAAAACGAGCGTGTGGAACGTCCGGTCTATGATGTTTCAAACTTAACTCCGCCGGTTCGTCCTCACACTTATGCTCCTGATATTGAACCTACCGAGTTGATCAACGATGAAGTGTATTTCCGTGCTTTGGCCAAGATTGACTGGCGTGCCCCAGATTTCCCTCCGCTTCATGAGGAAGAAGATGTTCCGGAACCAGATGGTGGCCAGTCATCCCGGCAAGGAGGAACGGAATCTTGAACACTTAGTGATGTAATCGTACTCGTTATTCCATAAACAATGCTTCCGGCTATTTGGCTTTCGTGCCTTGTAATAGGCTTAAACTGAAATTGCAATGTACTGTGATCCGGCTTTTGGCCATTTTATAAATATTCTGTTACTGACTTGTTGATTGATGCGAATCTCTTGCCCTTTGATAAACAACTTAGATACCTTAATTGCATGCAGGCAAAACACCTTAAACCGGCAAGATGTTTTAAAATTACCTTAATAAGTATTTGGAACTCTTCAACCCTAACTTGTCCATAAATTTTCCTTTTCTATGTCCAGCAATTCGTAACCTGTATCTGACCCCGTGCTGCCAATTGTCAGCTCATAATGGTACCAGGCCGATTTAATAAGCACTGGTCATTATACCTGATCCTATACTGCCAATTTGTTAGCTCATCAGGAAGGTCGATTCGGGTTATGATATACACCGGTTTAATTCTCGCTGGTGTTCATGACCCAGACTTATGATGTTATAAATAGGTGGTCAACTTCTGGAGCTGTTCCACTCGGTTGAAAATGTCATAGAACACAAAACACCAAAAAACACACAATTTTTGTAAATCAAACTATGTAATCGAGGCTTTTTCAAAGAGCTGCCAGGCTCAAAAACTGTCGAAAGAACCAAGCCATCATTTTAACGTGTGTTGATACCGACTGCGGATTGATACCGACTGCGGATTAATACCGACTCCGGATTGATACCGACTGCGGATTGATACCGACTCCGGATTTTTACCAACTGCGGATTGATACCGACTCCGGATTTTTACCGACTGCGGATTGATACCGACTCCGGATTTTTACCGACTGCGGATTGATACCGACTCCGGATTTTTACCGACTGCGGATTGATACCGACTCCGGATTTTTACCGACTGCGGATTGATACCGACTCCGGATTTTTACCGACTGCGGATTGATACCGACTCCGGATTTTTACCGACTGCGGATTGATACCGACTCCGGATTTTTACCGACTGCGGATTGATACCGACTCCGGATTTTTACCGACTGCGGATTGATACCGACTCCGGATTTTTACCGACTGCGGATTGATACCGACTCCGGATTGATATTGACTTGTTTGGGGAACCCAAAACTTCATAATATAACCATTCAAGAGGTATGTGGGCGATACCACTGTCCTCAGGGGCCTTTGACATTCCTCCTAACCCGGTCCGGGGTTGTTTCCTTTCTGTGAAGCTTCCCTTTCCTTGAACCGGATAGGAGCTCATATTCCGGTGAATTCTGCTGCTCCTTCACACACCCTGCAAAGGTTAATTTCTAAAAACCAGCCAACATTGAAATACGATTCTTTGATAACAAACTGATATGGACATTTGCCGCAAATTCGATGTATGTGGAAAAAAGGGCTGAGCCCCCGGTTTACCGAGGGTGCCGGTTTATTCATTATTTCATAATATATATATATAGGATACATGGGAGCCTATGGCTCAAGTGTAATATGGCCGTAGATGGGCAATGTTCCATGGCCTTTTCGTCTCCTCTTCTGATGTCCGTGAATCTTTGTGCTCTCGAATGTCCACCAAATAGTATGAGCCGTTGCGTAAATTTTTGCTGATGACAAAGGGCCCTTCCCACGGCGGGGATAGCTTGTGCATGTCCGTTTGATCTTGGATAAGCCGGAGCACCAAGTCGCCCTCCTGGAATGTCCTTGTTCTGATCCGGCGGCTGTGATATCTGCGCAGGTCTTGCTGATAAACCGCCGACCGTGCTGCAGCTATGTCACGCTCTTCATCCAACCGATCCAAACTATCCTGCCTTGATTCTTCGTTGATGGCTTCTACATAGGCCGCCACCCTTGGGGAATCATGACGTATGTCGCTTGGAAGAACTGCTTCTGCACCGTAAACCATGAAGAAAGGTGTGTAACCTGTAGACCGGTTTGGCGTAGTGTTAATACTCCAAAGGACAGATGGTAACTCTTCAACCCAACATCCTGGGGTTCTCTGCAAAGGTGTCATAAGCCAGGGTTTGATTCCTCGCAAAATCTCCTGATTTGCCCTTTCTGCCTGTCCATTGGACTGGGGGTGAGCCACAGAAGATACATCTAAACGGATATGCTCTCGTTGACAGAACTCTTCCATCTCACCCTGAGATAAATTGGTGCCATTATCTGTGATGATGCTGTGTGGAAAACCAAACCGGAATATTACTTTTTTGATGAACTTAACCGCTGTGGCCGCATCACACTTGCTTATAGGCTCCGCTTCAACCCACTTCGTAAACTTGTCCACTGCCACTAGTAGATGAGTTTTCTGATCTTGGGATCTCTTAAAAGGACCAACCATATCAAGCCCCCAAGTTGCAAAAGGCCAAGTTATTGGTATCATCCGGAGTTCTTGTGCTGGAACAAGGGCACGTCTTGAGAACTTCTGACAAGTATCACACTTGCGGACCAAGTCTGCCGCATCTGCATGTGCCGTTAACCAATAAAAGCCATGCCGGAAAGCTTTAGCCACCAACGATTTTGACCCGGCATGATGACCACAATCCCCTTCATGAATCTCCCTTAAAATCTCACAACCTTCCTCAGCTGAAACACACCGTTGGAATACTCCAGAGGTGCTACGATGATGTAGCTCTCCGTTGGCAATTGTCATAGACTTGGAACGCCGGATTATCTGCCGTGCTTCATCTTCGTCCTCTGGCAATTCCCCCCGGCTTAGATATACCAAATAAGGTAACGTCCAATCCGGAATAACATGGGTTGCTGCAACCAACTGTGCCTCTGGATCTGGAATAGCTAGATTATCCTCTGAAGGTACTTGAACCGAGGGATTGTGCAACTCATCTAAAAAGGTGTTTGGTGGTACCGGTTTACGTTGCGAGGCTAGCCGGCTTAAAGCGTCAGCTGCTTCGTTCTTCCGCCGGTCTATGTGCTCCACCTGATATCCTTTAAAATAACCTGCGACCGCTTCAACCTCTCGTCGATAAGCCGCCATGAGTGGATCCCTTGAATCCCACTTGCCCGAAACCTGCTGTGCCACTAGGTCTGAATCACCCAGGCACTTAACCCGGCTCAGATTCATCTCTTTTGCCAATCTCAAACCGTGAAGTAGTGCCTCATATTCTGCTGCGTTGTTAGTACAAGGAAATAACAACCGGAGTACATAACAAAATTTATCACCTCTGGGGGAAGTTAAGACAACTCCGGCCCCCGATCCCTCCAACTGCTTTGAACCGTCGAAGTGGATCGTCCAATAAGTAAGATCCGGCTTCTCCTCAGGCGTTTGCAATTCTGTCCAGTCGTTGATGAAGTCAACCAGTGCCTGAGATTTTATAGCAGTTCGTGGTACATACTTCAACTCATGTGGACTGAGCTCAATGGCCCATTTAGCTATCCTGCCTGTTGCTTCTCTATTCTGGATTATATCTCCCAATGGAGCTGAACTAACCACAGTTATTGGATGCCCTTGGAAGTAATGCTTCAATTTCCGGTTTGCCATAAACACCCCGTACACCAATTTCTGCCAATGAGGGTATCTTTGCTTGGACTCGATGAGTACCTCACTCACATAATAAACCGGACGCTGAACCGGATGTTCTTTCCCTGCTTCCTTGCGCTCAACCACAATTGCAACGCTGACTGCCCGTGTGTTTGCAGCAACATATAATAGCAAAGGCTCCTTGTCTATAGGGGCAGCTAAAACCGGCGGCTTCGCTAGTTGCTGTTTCAGCTTCTCAAATGCTATATTCGCTTCATCGCTCCAAATAAACCGGTCCGTTTTCTTCAACATTTGATAAAGCGGGATCGCCTTTTCTCCTAAGCGACTGATAAACCGGCTTAACGCCGTGATCCGGCCGGCTATGCGCTGAACATCATTTATGCAAGCCGGTTTTGATAAAGATGTGATGGCCTTGATCTTCTCCGGGCTGGCTTCTATTCCCCTGTTCGAGACCAGGAACCCCAAAAGCTTACCGGTCGGGACACCAAAAGCACATTTCTCCGGGTTAAGCATCATCCTGTAAGCCCGAAGATTATCAAAGGTTTCCCTGAGGTCCTCTATCATTGTTCTTTCCTCCTTTGACTTGACCACAATGTCATCCACATATGCATGTACGTTCCTTCCTATCTGCCCTTTCAAACAATTCTGAACACAACGCTGATAGGTTGCTTGCGCACACTTGAGCCCAAAAGGCATAGACACATAGCAAAAAGCACCAAAAGGGGTTATGAATGCCGTCTTCTCCTGGTCTTCAACTGCCATTTTGATCTGGTGATAACCTGAGTACGCATCCAGAAAACTCAGCCGCTCACACCCTGCTGTAGCATCAATAATCTGATCAATGCGAGGAAGAGCAAAAGGATCAGTCGGGCAAGCTTTATTGAGGTCTGTGTAGTCCACACACATCCTCCACTTCCCATTCTTCTTTAGGACAAGCACCGGATTGGCCAACCATTCCGGATGGAAAACTTCCACTATGAATCCTGCTGCCAAAAGCCTGGCCACTTCTTCTCCTATAGCCTTGCGCCTCTCTTCGTTAAAGCGGCGCAGATATTGTTTTACCGGTTTAAACTTCGGATCGATATTCAACTTGTGCTCAGCGAGTTCCCTCGGTATACCTGGCATGTCAGAAGGTTTCCATGCGAAGATATCCCGGTTCTCACGGATGAACTCGATGAGCGCGCTTTCCTATTTGGGGTCAAGGTTAGCGCTGATAGTGAACTGCTTGGACGAATCTCCTGGCACAAAATCAACTTGCTTGGTCTCCTCTGCCGATTTAAATTTCAAAGCCGGATCATGCTCGGTAGTGGGCTTCTTCAGCGGAGTCATATCCGCCGGATCAACATTATCCTTATAGAACTTTAACTCTTCCGTGGCACATACCGCTTCTGCATAGGCTGCATCACCCTCTTCGCACTCCACTGCTATCTTACGACTGCCATGCACTGTAATTGTGCCTTTATGACCCGGCATCTTGAGCTGCAGATAAACATAACATGGCCTAGCCATAAACTTAGCATAAACCGTCCTTCCAAACAAAGCATGATACGGGCTTCTGATTTTAACAACTTCGAAAGTGATCATCTCTGACCTGGAATCATGCTCATCTCCAAAGGTAACCTCTAAGTCAATCTTACCAACTGGATAGGCTGACTTACCTGGGACCACCCCGTGAAACACTGTGTTTGATGTCCTCAGTTGTTTATCTGTCAGACCCATACGGCGAAAGGTCTCGTAATATAATATATTGATACTGCTACCTCCATCCATGAGTACTTTAGTAAACCGGTATCCTCCCACCTGAGGTGCCACTACCAAGGCTAAATGTCCCGGATTATCTACCCGTAATGGGTGATCTTCTCTGCTCCAAACAATGGGCTGCTCCGACCATCGTAGAAACTGTGGCGTTGCCGGTTCTACCGCATTGACGGCCCGCTTCAAAACCTTCTGGTCTCTCTTGCATAAACTCGTGGTGAAGACATGATACTGACCGCTGCTTAACTCCTTCGGATTACTCTGGTATCCGGATTGCTGTTGCTGTTGCGGACGCTGCTGCTACTGATTTCCTTGGTTACTATGACCCCCTGGCCCTGTTGCTGATTATTCTGACTGTTGTAACCACCTTGATGATACGACTGATTCCCCTGACCCTGATAACCACCTTGATACTGATTTCCTTGACCATTGTAGTTTCCTTGAGTACTCTGGCCACCCGGCCGGGGTTGATAACCACCACTGTTCCCTTGATAACCGCTGTTGCCCCTATATCCTGAACCGGAGCTGTTCCCTTGGTAACCCGGACCATAAAACCCGGGCCCCGAACCGCCACTTGGGGGCCGGCTAAAGGGATTAAAACGGCTGTTCCCTGGACCCATGCACTCTCTTCCAGTGTGCTTTGCAGGCCCCCTTGCTCCGCTATGCCTTAGACAGGGTTGATCCGGATCCTGCTCCCAACCCGGGTTTCCTCCCCCAACTTGGCGAGTGGGACCTTGCTGATTGACCCGAAAACCACCTTGAACCTGTGTATTAGCCACAAAATCGGAGCTATTCTCTGCCTTCCGTTTGCCCAAGAAGCTTGAAGTAACCGGATTAACCGGCGCCGGTTTACCAGACTTGCTGGCCTTCCCTGTTTTATCTCCTTCTGACTCCGGGTACTTAGTATTATCTGAGTCCCCGTACTTCACCAGGGCGCTCATCAAAGTCCCCATATCATTGCACTCCCGTTTGAGCCGTCCGAGTTTTAATTTCAAGGATTCAAACCGGCAATTGTTCTCCAATGTTACAATCGCTGTGCTCGGGTTAATGCCGTTTGAGGAGTGCAAGATCTCTGCCACTCTGCGTACCCACGCTGCTGTAGACTCCTGTTCTCCTTGCACACATGCTGCTAAATCTATTATCGACATAGGTTGCTTGCACGTATCCTTGAAATTTTTGATGAACTGGCTGCGCAGCTCTCCCCATGATCCGATGGAATTCGGTGGTAATGCCTTTAGCCAAGTCCGGGCCGTGCCCTCCAGCATCATAGTGAAATATTTAGCACAAGCCGACTCATCCACATCCAGCATCTCCATGGCCATCTCGTAACTCTCCACCCAAGCTTCGGGTGGTAAATCGGCGGTGTAATTAGGCACCTTGCGAGGTCCTTTGAAATCTTTTGGCAGCTTGACGCTCCGCAGGGCAGGGACAAGACACTGTATCCCAAAACTGCTCGCTGTAGCTCCAGCCCCCGTAGCGCCGGCGTAAACCGGCGTCGACTGGCGGATCTCCTCCCGGGCCTCCGATCTAGGCCGGTTTTGATCTGGGGCCGGTATCTCTGCCCCTGCCGGATTATTCTGCCTACGCTGATGCCTCCTCCGTTCACTGCTAGATACTTCAGGCTCCTCCCAATGTCTAGAGTAACTTCGATTGGGACGCGGTGTTGAATGCAACCTCTCCCTGCTGTGAGAATACGCTTGATGCTGTATTAATGCCGTATTAAGCAGCTTCTGGGCCCTGCGCGCTTCTATCGCCACCGGAGATGTTCCTTCAGCAGGTAAAGCGGCCAACCGTGCGGCCGCAGCAGCGATATTATCCACAGGGTTTGAGTAATGTCCTGGAGGGACGGGCACATAAGGCACCGACGTAACCCGTCGCTCCCGTTCGGCGGTGGGCTGCAGAACCGGCTCCTCCTGAACCGGCGGGCTCCTCCGGTTTAAGGCCGGATTATTGCTGGCCCCCGTTCCCGGGGTTCTAAACAAATTCGCAGATTCGTAACCCGGCGGTAGGCGGGATCGATACTTTCTCCCCCTGACTGCCTCCACCGAAGCTTGCTCCATCCTCAAGTGAAAAGCTTGATCATCCAACTCTGCTTGTCTGATAGCTAACATCTCTCCTTCTGCCTTTAAATCCTCCTTCAATTGATTGATCCGGGCCGTTAACTGAAGAAGCACCGCATCATGCTGCACCTTGTCTGCTGGAGCCACGACCTCCACTGCTTTAGCTGCGAGCTCTTCGATCAAGGTGGATAGAACCTCCGTGAGGGGGGGATTTGAACCGCTTCCCCCTGCGCCGGCTTCCGCTGTTGTTCCGTTCACCGGGGGTTGTGAACCGGCCATGAAGACCGCCACCCGGTTTGGCGGGTCACAGGGGTCCGGAATACTGTTTCCATCGGACTCGCCCTCAGACCGGCCGTCCCGCAACTGATACAGAGATTCAGTTTCCCCGGATGAAGACTCGTCATCTGAGTAGACGACTGTTGCCCCATCAGATTCCGAACCATCCTCGGTTCGACCTCCGTGAACTGCCCCCACAAACACATGCCTCACGGTAGGCCGGATCCGGGGCGATCTCGCCCGCTGAGCCGGCTCGACGATGCTGGGGAGGGTGTCCGGCTCAGGTCCCGGTTCGCCAATTTTGCCGATGAAGACTTGGATGCTGCCGAAGGGGACCCGGTACCCGTATTCGATTGAATCGGCCTCCGGTCCCCAACCCGCGTCGTCGATGTAGATCCGGCCGCGACGACTCTTGGTCATCCGGCCGACTGCGTAACCCTTTAACCCTTCGAAGCCGCCTTTCAAGAACTCGAAACCATCGTGCGCAGGCCCCAAGGTGGGCGCCAACTGTCGTGGAATTAACACGGCAGATGTCCGGTTTAACGGACTTGATGATGGAACCATCGCACGGGTTAGCTTGAAAGGGTTCATGGCGCACAAAGGACACAAAGGATTTTATACTAGTTCGGCCCCCTTTGAGAAGGTAAAAGCCTACGTCTAGTTGGTTTGGTATTGCTTGGGCGTCGGTTTACAGGGAGCGGAATCGCTTGCCTGCGTCTCGACGTATCGATTGTTGCTTGTCCCTGAACCGGTGCCGGGTCGTCCCTTTATATAGAGGTGACGCCTGGTCCGATTTACAGAGTCCCGAGGCCGGCTCATAATCGTGTCCGCCTCGGTCTCTGTCCTTTCTTTCTTATCTCTCAAGTTACATCTCCTCGGCAGTTTACAACCGTATTTCTATACATGGGCCTTGAAATCTCATAGGCCGTAATCTCTACTAAAATAATGAACCAAGTACAATATAACTAAACCGGTTTACAATATCCGGTTTATACCTACTAACCGTATCCCTGACAAGACCCATCCGTTAGCTTAGCACTATGATCATTTAGTTTTACTGCTATTGCTTTCTCCATAACTTATACATGTTCCTATGACTATGAGATTATGCAACTCTCGAATACCGGAGGAACACCTTGTGTGCTATCAAACGTCACAACATAACTGGGTGATTATAAAGATGCTCTACAGGTGCTTCCGAAGGTGTTCGTGGTGTTGGCATAGATCAAGAATAGGATTTGTCACTCTAAGTGTCGGAGAGGTATCTCTGGGCCCTCTCGGTAATGCACATCATAATAAGCCTTGCAAGAAGATGACTAATGAGTTAGTCACGAGATGATGTATTACGGAACGAGTAAAGAGACTTGCCGGTAACGAGATTGAACTAGGTATTGAGATATCGACGATCGAATCTCGGGCAAGTAACATACCGATGACAAAGGGAACAACGTATGTTGTTATGCGGTACGACCGATAAAGATCTTCGTAAAATATGTAGGAGCCAATATGGGCATCCAGGTTCCGCGATTGGTTATTGACCGGAGAGATGTCTTGGTCATGTCTACATAGTTCTCGAACCCGTAGGGTCTGTCAGGGATATTACTAGCAGGTATAAACCGGCTAGTGTAAACCGGATTATGATAATGTAGTTGTATAATTGTAAAACCCAGTAGAGGTTACGGCCCATGAAGGCTTAGGGCCCATGTATAGAGTTACAGTTTGTAAACCGCCTGATCATGTAAACTTGAGAGACAAGGAAGAAAGAGCAGAGACCGAAGCGGACACAAGTATGAGCCGGCCTCGGGACTCTGTAAGCCGGACCGGGCATTGCCTCTATATAAAGGGACGACCCGGCGACGGTTCGAGGACAAGAAACAACCCGTCGAGACACAGGCAAGCGATCCGCTCCCTTTTCATCGACGCCCAAGCAATACCAAACCAAACTAGATGTAGGCTTTTACCTTCCTTGAAGGGGCCGAACTAGTATAAACCCTTTGTGTCCTTTGTGTGCTTTTAACCCCTTCAAGCTAATCCGTGCGATGGTTCCTCAACTAAGTCCGTTAAACCAGACATCTGCCGTGTTAATTCCACGACAGTTGGCGCCCACCATGGGGCCTCCGCACGATGGTTTCGAGTTCATGAAGGGCTCAAGGGTTACGCGGTCGACCGGATGACCAAGAGTCGCCGCGGCCGGATCTACATCGACGACGCAGGCTGGGGACCGGAGGCCGATTCAATCGAATACGGGTACCGGGTTCCCTTCGGCGGCATCCACGTCTTCATCGGTAAGATTGGTGAACCGGGACCTGAGCCGGACGTCTTCCCCAACATCATCGAGCCGGCTCAGCGTGCGAGATCGGCCCGGATTCAGCCTGCCATGAAGCACGTTTTCGTTGGAGCAGTTCACGGAGTTCAAGCCGAGGACGGATCGGATTCCGGTAGCGAGACAGTTATCTATTCCGACGACGAATCTTCCTCCAGAGAGACTGAGTCCTTGTATCAGTTGCGGGACGGCCGATCGGAGGGTGTGTCCGACGGAGACAGTATTTCGGACCCCTTTGATCCGCCAAACCGAGTGGTTGTCTTTATGGCCGGTTCACAACCTACGCCGCAGTCCACGGTGAACGGGGTGATGACAGCAGAGGCTGGTGTAGGGGGAACGGCCAGGCCCTCTCGCCCTCTGACGCTCTATCCACCTTGATCGAGGAGTTCACAACCCAAGCCATGGCAGAGGTAGCTCCAGCAGACAAGGCGCAACACGATGCAGAGCTCCTTCAGCTGAAAGGTCGGATCGATCAAGCAAAATAAAATCTGAAGGCGGAGAAGCCTATGATAGCAATGAGGCAAGCGGAGTTGGATGATCAGGCTTTTCAGCTGAGGATGGAACAGGCCTCTACACAGGGAGTAAGGAATCGAAGGTACCATTCTCGTCTACCGCCGGTTTACGAGGCGATGGATCTTTTCAAGACACCAGGAGCGGGGACCAGCAATGATCCGACGGTAAACCGGAGGGCGGCCCCGGCGAGGGATGAGCCGGTTCAGGAGCCCACTGCGGAGCAAGATCGGCGGGTTATGTCTGCGCCTCACATACCTACCCCTCCGGGTCATTATTCGAACCCTTTGGATAATATTGTTGCTCCCGCTTTGCGCCTGGCCGCTATACCCATTGAGGGGACATCCCCCGTAGCAATGGAGGCACGCAGGGTTAAGGATCTGCTTAACACAGCGTTAACACAGCAGCAAGCATATTCTTATAGCAGGGAGAGGCTTCATTCAACACCACGCCACAGTCGGAGTTATACTAGGCATTGGGAAGAACCGGAGGTGTCCAGTAGTGAACAGAGGCGACACCGTCACAGACAGGATAATCCGGCGGGCGCAAAGGCACTAGCTCAGGAGGAAAACCGGGTTAGATCTGTGGCCCGCGAGGAGGGCCGCCAAACGACGCCGGTTCACACAACCACAGCAGAAACAGGAGTCACGACGAGTTCTTTCGGGGTGCAGTGTCTTGTTCCCGCTTTACGGAGCGTGAAGTTGCCCAAAGATTTTAAGGGTCCACGTAAGGTGCCTAATTACACAGTAGATTTGGCCCCGGAAGCTTGGGTTGAGAGTTACGAGATGGCCATGGAGATGCTGAACGTGGATGAAGCGGCTTGTGCGAAATACTTTACCATGATGCTTGAGGGTACAGCCCGGACCTGGTTAAAGGGTTTACCCCCTAATTCCATCGGATCATGGGGAGAATTACGTCATCAGTTTATCAAAAATTTCAAAGATACGTGCAAGCAGCCAATGTCAGTTGTAGATCTGGCAGCCTGTATACAGGGAGAACAGGAGTCTACAAGTGCATGGGTGCGGCGAGTATCAGAAATCTTGCACTCTTCAAACGGCATCAATCCCAGTACAGCAATAGTGACACTGGAAAACAATTGCCGTTTTGAGTCTCTGAAGTTAAAACTGGGATGGCTCAAACGGGATTGTAATGACATGGGAACTCTCATGAGCGCTTTGGTGAAGTACGGGGACTCAGACAACACTAAGTATCCAGAAGCGGATGGAGATAAATCTGGAAAGGCAAATAAATTTGGTAAACCGGCGCAGGCTAGTCCGGTTGGTACAAGCTTCTTAGGCAAGCGAAAAGCGGAGGGTGGCTCCGACTTCGTGGCCAATACCCAAGTTCAAGGGGGCTTTCAGCGCAATAAGGGTAAACCGCCTCCACAAACGGGTGGAGGGCCTGCTACCTGGGAGCAAAAATTGAATGAGCCTTGCCCGAAACACGGATCAAGGGAACGTCCAGCTAAACACACTATAGGAGAATGCAAGGCCATGATGGAAGCCATGAGCCGGTTCAGATCTAACAACAGGCCACCAGGCGGCGGATCAGGCCCCGGGTTTTACGGTCCGGGTCACCAGGGGAACGGCTCCGGATCAGGATATCATGGCAACAACAGTGGTTATAATAACCAAGGCAATAACCAATATGGTCAAGGCGGTTATAATAACCAAGGCAATCAGCAGCATGGTCAAGGTGGCTTCAATAACCAAAACAACCAACAGCAGGGCCAGGGTAATGACAATAACCAAGGCAATCAGCAACGTCAGCAGCAGCAGCAGCAATCCGGATATCAGAGTAATCCGAAGGAGTTGAGTAGTGGGCAGTATCATGTGTTCACTACGAGTTTGTGTAAACGGGGTCAAAAAGTTTTAAAGCGGGCGGTCCACGCGGTTGAACCGGCGACACCACAATTTCTACGCTGGTCAGAGCAGCCTATTGTGTGGAGCAGGGAGGATCATCCGCTGCGAGTTGATAATCCGGGCCACTTGGCCTTAGTGGTAGCGCCACAGGTGGGTGGCTACAAATTCACCAAAGTCCTCATGGACGGCGGCAGTAGCATCAATATCTTATATTATGAGACTTTTCGTCGCATGGGGCTGACGGATAAGAAGCTAAGACAGTCAAACACGGTGTTTCATGGAGTGGTACCAGGTAAATCAGCTTACCCAGTTGGGAAAATTGACCTAGAAGTTACCTTTGGAGATGAGCAGGATTCCAGGTCAGAGATGATAACCTTTGAAGTTGTCAAGATCCGGAGCCCCTATCACGCTCTGTTTGGAAGAACGGTTTATGCCAAGTTTATGGCCAGGCCGTGTTATGTCTATCTACAGCTCAAGATGCCGGGTCACAAACGAACCATCACGGTTCATGGAAGTCGCAAGATTGCGTTGGAGTGTGAAGAAGGAGACGCTGCTTACGCGGAGGTAGTGTGCGCTACGGAGGAGTTGAAGTTTTACAAGGACAATGTTGATCCGGCAGATATGTCCCCGTTGAAGAAGCCAACTACAGAGCATGATCCGGCATTGAAGTTTAAGTCTGCAGAGGAGACTAAGCAAGTTGACTTTGTGCCAGGCGATTCATCCAAGCAGTTCACTATCAGCGCTAACCTTGATCCTAAATAGGAAAGCGCGCTCATCAAGTTCATCCGTGAGAACCGGGATATCTTTGCATGGAAACCTTTTGACATGCCAGGTATACTGAGGGAACTCGCTGAGCATAGTCTTAACATTGATCCAAAGTTTAAGCCGGTCAAGCAGTATCTGCGCCGCTTCAATGAAGAAAGGCGCAAGGCTATAGGAGAAGAAGTGGCCAGGCTTTTGGCTGCAGGGTTCATAGTTGAAGTTTTTCACCCGGAATGGTTGGCTAATCTGGTGCTGGTGTTAAAGAAAAATGGAAAGTGGAGAATGTGTGTGGATTACACGGACCTAAACAAGGCTTGTCCAACTGATCCTTTTGCTCTCCCTCGCATTGATCAGATCATCGATGCTACAGCGGGATGCGAGCGGCTAAGTTTTTTGGATGCATATTCAGGGTATCACCAGATCAAGATGGCAGTTAAAGATCAAGAGAAGACGTCCTTCATAACCCCTTTTGGTGCTTTTTGCTATGTTTCTATGCCCTTTGGGCTCAAGAGTGCCCAAGCAACTTATCAGCGTTGCATACAGAATTGTCTTAAGGGGCAGATAGGGAGGAATGTTCATGCCTATGTGGATGATATTGTGGTGAAATCAAGGAAGGAGGAGATGCTGATAGAGGACCTCAAAGAGACTTTTGACAATCTCTGGGCCTATAAAATGATGCTTAATCCGGAGAAGTGTGCTTTTGGTATTCCGGCGGGCAAGCTCCTTGGATTCTTGGTGTCAAATAGAGGAATAGAAGCTAATCCGGAGAAGATCAAGGCAATCACATCTTTGACTAAACCGGCTTGCATCAATGATGTTCAGCGTATCGCCGGCCGGATCACAGCATTGAGCCGGTTCATCAGCCGTTTGGGGGAGAAGGCGATTCCGCTTTATCAGATGCTGAAAAAGACGGACCGGTTTATATGGAGTGATGAGGCGAATGCTGCGTTTGAGGATTTGAAGCGGCAGCTGGCAAAGCCATCGGTCCTGGCTGCCCCTGTTGATAATGAGTTGTTGTTGTTATACGTCGCCGCCAATGCACGGGCAGTCAGCGTGGCAATCGTGGTGGAGCGCAAGGAAGCAGGGAAGGAACAACCGGTTCAACGTCCAGTCTATCATGTCAGTGAAGTTCTCATTGAGTCCAAGCAAAGGTACCCGCATTGGCAGAAGCTGGTATATGGTGTGTTCATGGCAAACCGGAAATTGAAACATGATGACCCTCAACCGTAAGGGATCTGTTGCAGCGTTTTCGATAAGTAAGAGTGTCGAACCCAACGAGGAGCAGAAGGTATTGATAAGCGATTCTGAGCAAGAAATTACTGCAAGCACTGAAAGATAACTTTTAGGGGTTTTCTCGATATAAGCAACAGGAATGTAAAGGCAAGTAATGTAAAAGATACTGAGAGTAACAAGTGGCCCAATCCTTTCTTAGCAAAGGGGAGGCCTAGCAACTGAACTTATAAAGACTAAAGCGTTCTTGAGGACACACGGGAGAGGTAGTCATGTGCTTACTCCATATTCCGTATCGATACTATGTTATGTGTTGATAAGTGTTGGTGGGTGGATCTATGCTAGTGCACTCTCTAGACTAAGATGAATGCACTCTTATGATTAAACACCTTGCAAGCATCCGCAAATACAAGATAGAATTTAAGGCAAAAGCCTAACCATAGCAATACGATCGAGGATCCATTATTCCCTTATGCAAAAGCGTGTGAACTGGGGTTCAGGTTTCTGTCACTCCGGCAACCCACCATAAGCATTCTTTATACACAATGTATTCCCCTAGGTCCTTAATAAGGCGAAGTGTTGGGTGTTCGACTCACACAACACCACTAGTAGAATGACAACACAACTTAAGTATCAAACAACACATATTACTTCAACAGCATATGACTACTAACAACAAGACTTTCCCCATGTCCTCAAAAACTAAGGTAACTACTCACAAGACATAAAAGAGATCATGATCAGTGGGGATAAATATGTGACAAACAATCTGGACATAATAATATTTCTCCAACAAAACTCAATAGCATTCACCACAAAGTAGTAATCAAAACCGATAGAGTAGAGAGGATAGGTAGTACAAGTTACAACACGAGTTGCGATGGAAAGATGAGATTTGGATGAAGATGGAGATGGTGCTGGTGTTGGGGATGATGTTGATGATGATCTCGATGATGCCCGTGACGATGGTGATGACGATGGCGACGATCTCCCCTTCCGGGAGGTGATCTCCCCGGCGGAATCTGCCCACCGGAGATGCCCTTTTCTTCTCTGTAGGTTTCCGCCTCGAAGCGGCAGTGGAACTCCGTAAAAAGTCCCGTGCCTAGGGTTTTCGGGGGACGGAGAGCATATATGCAAAAGGGGGCGGCCAGAGGTGGGCCAGGGGCTCCAGGGCCCCCCCCCCCCCGGCGCGGACAGGGGGGCGCGCCACCAGGCCGCCTGGGCACCCTGTGGCCCCCCTCTGACTCCCCTTTTGCGTGTCTTCGTTATTCTTCTGAAAAATACCTCCTATCAATTTTCAGGTAATTTGGAGGTGTTCTTCTTCAGCAACTCAGTATCCACTTTTTCCTGCTGAATCCTGCGTCTGCTGTTCCGGCGCCGGAAAGTTGCAAACTGTGTAAAATAGACCAAAACAACATAAGAACATCATCATAACGTGAAATATATGAATGAATAAAGATGAATTATGATACAAAATAGTGATGCATTTTGGACGTATCAACACCCCCAAGCTTAGACCTCGCTTGTCCCCAAGCGAATATGAACTCGGTAAACCTGTCCACAAGTTTAGAGAGTGAAGTGTCGATAAATAGAATACGGACAAGAAGCATCATAGTCTCTTCACCAACTCAAATAGCCTCAACAGCAATCTTCAACTCATAAGGTTCTTATGAAAGAGTGTCAACACTTATATTCGAAAGTAGGACCAATGGAAACTCATTATATCATGGCAAACATGTCCTTTGGTCAAAGAACAACAAATAATTTTAACTTTTGCTTTTGATGGGGTTAATTGAAGCTTTTTGAAATAACAAGTTAATAAGCAAGAAGTGAAAGTGTTAACACAAAGGAAGATATTTGCCTTAGCTGGGTATGACAAACAACTTACTTATCAAATGATAATGTCAACAAGGATATGATATGACAAATCTTAATGCATCTTTATATGAATGAATCCTTATCAACATCAAACGTATTCTCTCTTTGAGAAATAGAGGGAAGTAGAAATAACTGACTCAACTTAAAATTAAAAGATAGGCCCTGCTCTAGGGTAGTAGGGAAAACTCATGTGCTATCCTCAAATCAAACAGAACGAAAACAAGTTTTTTGAGAGGTGCATGATTCGTCAACGAATGATAATAGATAACTCAATTACTTCTTGAACTGGACAAGTTTCGAGGAACGGCTCCCGTATGAGGACGATAACATCCTCTTATTCTCCTTTGTTTATCACTGCCAAAGTTTTCTGATTTCTCATGAACAAAGCGTGAAGGAGGGTTCGTTTGTTATATTATTTTAAGCCGGGCGCACTCAATGCAGTTCCTTTTCGTATTATGGATTTGCACATTATACATGCAATCCCGGGGTGAAGCTTGTCCAACTCAAAAAGGTCATGAATTAGCTACTACTTCCTCATGAGCTAAAGCAGAGGCACAAAATAAAAGATTTTGAACATTTAAGGATAACACATAAATTATATACTTTAGGAGGTGGTAGTGGAGTACCATGAGTAGGTAGGTATGGTGGACTCATATGGAAGGTATTGGCTTAAGGGTATGGACGCACAAGCAGAATTCCGCTTAGTACAGAGTTAGGCTAGCAAAGGTTTTGAAAGAGCAGACAACTGATGATGACTAAGATGCAAAGCAATATAAAGCATGAACATTGAAATAAGCATAACACATAAAGTTGTCTTCCTTGTCAACATAACACTTCAAGCATAATAACATAAAGGTTTTGACTATGTCGATACTTTAAGAACATCATGCTTGTTGTTATGACCAAAGCTATGTTTGCCAAGATTAAATAAAGTTTCATAGCCATACCTGACATAAGGTTAATACTCCCCATAAGAATCATCATATAAGGTCGATTGCGTGAAGAGAATACCGAGTGCAGCAAAAAGGAACCGATAAACTTCTCATTAATATTCCATCATAAACGACTCCACACACACGGATACAATTCTTCACCAAAGGGGTGATAGACCTCAATGCACACACCTATCTCATATAATAACCTCCCTAGACATGATACGACTCTACTTGACTTCTAAAAGGCAAAAGGTAAAAGATAAAGATACCGGGCACTCCCCCAAGCTTGGAACAAGCCAAGGGAATGCCATTACCCACGGAGATCTCACTCATCATCCTTGTTGGCGTTGATCAAGTAGTTCTTGGCGAAGCTCTTCCATGGAAGGGGTTCTCCAGTCTCATATGAGAAGCTCGTCTCCTGGATCCTGCATTCAGCACCCAAACCCATGTGTAGAAACCTTAGTTCATACTCACAGTTCTGGTTATGTAGATCATTAATTTGCCCTTGGAGTTCTATAATTATGTCTTCAGACGCAGCGATTATTTCCCACATCTCCTTCATCTCCTTCAGAAAGTAGTTCTTCAGCTCGTTGGTGATGTCAAAGTTAGCTTCGACACCACGCTCGGTCATCTTCTTGTACTTGAAGACTTCTTGCTCCACTTCTTCCAGCCTGGCCTGGACGCTCCCCTCCTTGATAGGTCCCTTCAGATCTTCTTGATGAAGGACGCCCTCCTTCATCTGAACAACCTGAGGGTGCTTCTTCACCTCAGCGAGGTAAGGGTTGATGACGTTGACGACGAACGTGTCCTTGGGGGAACTTGGAGAAGCCATGGCACCTAAATTTAGCTGAAAAATTTCCTGGCAGAAACAGATCGAAGAGAAAACACGCGAAATCGCAAGATACGTTGCTGGAACACCCCGGGCAAATATATAGGAAAATTTTATGCACAGAAAGGAAGGTAACGGACCAAAGCGGGGTCGGACACGGGCACCAGGGTGTCCAGGCAGCCTGCCGGCGCGGCCCGGGGGGGCGCGCCAGGGGGGCGCCTGGACTCCCTGGTGGTCGTCTCCGGCTCCACTTCGACTCGGAATTTTACTAATTTTACAAAAACTCGTAATACAGAACTTTTATGATGTTTTGCGGTGTTTTCTTACCGTACTACATACCTTTTCTTTATTCTGCTTCTGCTGGCGTCTGAAACAGGGCTGCAACATGTTCTTCGTGGGTTGTTGTGTATATTATATTCACATCAACATCGACAGGGTCTCCTGCTATGTAATGTTTAAGTCTTTGCCCATTCACAACTTGAGGTTTGGTGCCTTCAAAATTATTAATCTTAATTGCACCAGACCGATAAACTTCTTCAATATGAAATGGTCCTTCCCACCTGGAAAGTAGTTTACCTGGAGAAAACCCGAAACGGGATCTAAACAACAAAACTTTATCACCAACATTAAATTCACGTTTCAGAATCTTCCTATCATGCCACCTTTTTACCTTTTCTTTGAACATTTTTGCGCTCTCGTAAGCTTCACTCCTCCATTCATCTAGAGAAGTCAAGTTCATGAGGCGCTTCTCACCAGCCAGTTTTGGGTCAGCGTTAAGCTCTCTAACAGCCCAGAAAGCTTTGTGCTCTAGCTCTAATGGCAAATGGCAAGCCTTACCATACACCATCTTATAGGGAGACATCCCCATGGGGTTTTTGTAAGCAGTTCTATATGCCCACAAAGCATCTCCTAAATTATTTGACCAATCCTTCCTATTTCCGTTTACTGTTTTCTGCAAGATCAACTTAATCTCTCTATTGGTGAGCTCAACTTGCCCACTAGTTTGAGGATGATAAGGTGAAGCAATTCTATGATTAACATCGTATTTAGCCAAAGCTTTCCTAAAAGCTCCGTGCGTGAAGTGTGATCCTCCATCGGTCATGAGGTACCTTGGTACACCAAACCTAGGAAATATTACATCCTTAAGCATTTTCAAAGATGTTTTGTGATCAGCACTTTCAGTGGGGATTGCTTCAACCCACTTGGTCACATAATCAACAGCTACTAAAATATGAGTGTACTTGTGCGAAGAAGGGAAAGGACCCATAAAATCAAAACCCCAACAATCGAAAGGTTCAATCACTAGTGAGTAATTCATAGGCATCTCATTCCTTCTACTAATGTTACCAACTCTCTGACATTTATCACAGGCTAAAACATAATTTCTAGCATCTTTAAAGAGAGTAGGCCAATAAAAACCTGATTGAAGAACCTTATGTGCAGTCCTCTCCCGGCATGATGTCCTCCATAGGGACTGTCATGGCACCGTCTGAGAATGTCCTTCTGCTCATGTTCCGGAATGCATCTCCTCACGATCCCGTCGAGACCTTCTTTGAAAAGATGTGGGTCATCACAAAAGTAGTGCCTCAAATCATGAAAGAACTTCTTCCTCTGCTGAAATGTTAGACCTGGAGGCAAATACTTCGCAACAATAAAATTAGCATAATCTGCATACCAAGGGTCGGAAAGGGGTTGTATTTTTACAACGGCAAGTTGCTCGTCTGGAAAACTATCGTTAACTGGGATGGGGTCATGCGGTATATCTTCCATTCTTGAAAGATTGTCCGCTACCGGATTGTCTTCCCCTTTCCTATCAACAATCTGCAAATCAAATTCTTGGAGAAGGAGTACCCATCTGATAAGCCTTGGTTTGGCATCCTTCTTTGTCATAAGATATTTAATGGCAGCATGATTAGTATGAATAATAACTTTAGAATCAACAATATACTGCCTAAACTTATCACAAGCAAAAACTACAGCTAAGAATTCCTTCTCAGTAGTAGCATAATTTCTTTGAGCACTATCAAGGGTCTTACTAGCATAATGTATAACATTCAATTTCTTATCAACCCTCTGTCCTAAAACAGCTCCAACAGCAAAATCACTTGCATCACACATAATTTCAAAAGGTAGGTTCCAGTCAGGTGGTTGTACTATAGGAGCAGTTATTAAAGCTTTCTTAAGGATTTCAAAAGCTTCCTTACAATTTTCATCAAACGCAAAAGGGACATCCTTCTGGAGAAGATTAGTGAGGGGTCTCGAGGTTTTAGAAAAGTCTTTAATAAATCTTCTATAAAACCCTGCATGACCGAGAAAACAGCGAATACCTTTGATGTCCTTTGGATAAGGCATCCTCTCAATAGCTTCGATCTTGGCTTTGTCCACTTCAATTCCCCTTTCGGAAATCTTGTGACCAAGAACAATTCCTTCATTAACCATAAAGTGGCACTTCTCCCAGTTGAGTACCAAATTTGTCTCCTCGCATCTCTGCAAAACTTTATTAAGGTTGTGAAGACAATGGTCAAATGAAGATCCATAGACGGAGAAATCGTCCATGAAGACTTCCATAATATCCCCGCAGAAACCATGAAAAATAGCAGACATAAACCTTTGAAAAGTAGCAGGGGCATTACATAAACCAAAAGGCATACGTCTGTAAGCATAAGTACCAAAAGGACAAGTAAAAGTGGTCTTCTCTTGATCGTCAGTGTTAACATGAATTTGAGAGAAGCCAGAATAACCATCGAGATAACAAAAGTGGGTATTTTTGGATAACCTTTCAAGCATTTGGTCGATGAACGGCAACGGGTAGTGATCCTTCCTGGTTGCCTTGTTCAACTTCCTGTAATCAATACACATTCTATATCCAATAATAATTCTCTGAGGTATTAGTTCATTTTTATCATTAGGAACCACAGTTGTACCTCCTTTCTTAGGAACACAATGTACCGGACTTACCCACTTACTGTCAGCTATAGGGTAGATGATACCTGCCCCTAGAAGCTTGAGAATCTCAGTTCTCATGACATCCATCATCTTCGGGTTCAACCGTCGTTGATGATCAACAACTGGTTTAGCATCAGGCTCAAGGTTGATAGTATGTTGACAGATAGATGGACTAATCCCCTTAAGGTCATGAAGGGTATAGCCAATTGCACCTTGGTGTTTACGAAGTACTTCCAATAATCGCTCTTCTTCATATCCTGAAAGGTTAGAATTGATAATAACAGGATATACTTTCTTTTCATCTAAATAAGCATACTTGAGCGTATCGGGAAGAGGTTTAAGATCAAACACCGGGTCTTCTTTCGGTTTCGATAAAATTTCCAAAGGTTCAACCGGAAGGTTGTGCTTCAGGATAGCAGGCTGCCTCAAGAATATTTCATCTAGTTCATTTCTTTCCTGCATATGTAAATCATTCTCGTGGTCCTCCATGTATTGCTGCAAAGGATCATCAGGGGGAATAGCAATAGAGGCAATACTTTCAATAATTTTATCATCACTAGGTAAATCAGTACCACGAGGCTGCTTAGAGAACTTAGAAAAATTAAATTCATATGGCTCACCATTGAATTCAACAGAAACTTTACCTTTCTTGCAATCTATTATAGCTCCACAAGTTCTAAGAAAAGGTCTACCAAAAATGATGGGACAAAAATTGTCCCTGGCTGAACCAAGTACCAAAAAGCCGGTAGGGTATTTTACCTTTCCACATAGGACTTCAACGTCCCTCACAATTCCGATAGGAGAGATAGTTGATCTATTTGCAAGATGAATAGTAACATCAACTTCCTCAAGTTCACAAGGGGAACTCTCACCGATGATTTCTTCATAGAGTGAATAAGGAATAGCACTTGCACTCGATCCCAAATCACATAGCCCATAATAATTGTTGATCTCCTATTTTAACAGATACCACTGGAGTACCTGAAATTGGGCCTTTGTTCTTGGCTGTGACAAGGTTAGTGGAAACAGCACAAAAAGTTATATTGGAATCCAAAACATCATCAGTAACAAGGTCTTTAATCAATGCAACTCGAGGATCGACCCTAATCTGGTCCTCAGGTTCATCAACTCTTCTCTCACTTTTATTTATTATGCCTATTACAAGAGAGTGTTCCTTTATCCTCGTGGGAAAAGGAGGCTTTTCATATATGACTATAGGCAAAATAGGCTCAGCAACATAAGTATCAATAGGTGGTTCTTTAAAAGGTGCATGGTGCTGGTCTCTATTCTTTTAAAAAGAATCAACATGAGAGGCAAAATTCTTACATAAATCAATCACTAGATGGGAATCAAGACCAATCTTAGAGCAAAAAGTATTGAAGTAATCAGTTTCCACATAGCTCTCAATATAGTCATGTTCATAATTTATAGCGGGTTCAATACCTTTATAAATTTCCCAATCTTCAGTATTCCTCTGGATTCTTTCAAGGAGATCCCACCTTTCTTCAACACTCTTCTTCTGAAATACCCCACTAGAGGAGGCATCCAGCATCTCCTTATCCTGACGAGAAAGCCTGGCATAAAAATTTGTAAGTATAATTTCCTTGGGAAGCTTATGAATTGGGCATTTGAGCATTAGAGACTTCAATCTCCCCCAAGCTTGAGCAATGCTTTCTCCGTCACGAGACCTAAAGTTATAGATATAATTCCTGTCTCGATGAATTTCATGAAGAGGATAAAATTTAGTATAAAAGAGAGACATAAGCTCCTGCCAGTCCAGCAAGTGTGGGTTATCAAGAAGCCCATACCAATCTGAAGCTTTATCTATAAGGGATACGACAAACAATTTCCTCATGACAAACTCCCTCGATACACCTGCAAGCTTAAATAATGAACATAGTCGTGACAAATATAGCAAGTGTTCACCGGGATGTCTGTCTCCTGCATAACGATTAGTCAAAACATAATTGATAATGCGAGCTGGTATTTTATAAGGCACAATTTCAGTAGTGGGTGGATCAACCCCCACAGGTGTGGGGTGTCTTCCCGCAAGCAACGCTCCAATAATAGGGTTATCCATAAGGACAGAGAGCAGCAATAACAAAAATAAAAACAGAATTATAAAAACACTTTCTTACCAGTTTCACTTTACCAATAGCGCTACGCTCCCCAGCAACGGCGCCAGAAAACGGTACTTGATGACCCTCAACCGTAAGGGATCTGTTGCAGCATTTTCGATAAGTAAGAGTGTCGAACCCAACGAGGAGCAGAAGGTATTGATAAGCGATTCTGAGCAAGAAATTACTGCAAGCACTGAAAGATAACTTTTAGGGGTTTTCTCGATATAAGCAACAGGAATGTAAAGGCAAGTAATGTAAAAGATACTGAGAGTAACAAGTGGCCCAATCCTTTCTTAGCAAAGGGGAGGCCTATCAACTGAACTTATAAAGACTAAAGCGTTCTTGAGGACACACGGGAGAGGTAGTCATGTGCTTACGCCATATTCCGTATCGATACTATGTTATGTGTTGATAAGTGTTGGTGGGTGGATCTATGCTAGTGCACTCTCTAGACTAATATGAATGCACTCTTATGATTAAACACCTTGCAAGCATCCGCAAATACAAGATAGAATTTAAGGCAAAATCCTAACCATAGCAATACGATCGAGGATCCATTATTCCCTTATGCAAAAGCGTGCGAACTGGGGTTCAGGTTTCTGTCACTCCGGCAACCCACCATAAGCATTCTTTATACACAATGTATTCCCCTAGGTCCTTAATAAGGCGAAGTGTTGGGTGTTCGACTCACACAACACCACTAGTAGAATGACAACACAACTTAAGTATCAAACAACACATATTACTTCAACAGCATATGACTACTAACAACAAGACTTTCCCCATGTCCTCAAGAACTAAGGTAATCACTCACAAGACATAAAAGAGATCATGATCAGTGGGGATAAATATGTGACAAACAATCTGGACATAATAATATTTCTCGAACAAAACTCAATAGCATTCACCACAAAGTAGTAATCAACACCGATAGAGTAGAGAGGATAGGTAGTACAAGTTACAACACGAGTTGCGATGGAAAGATGAGATTTGGATGAAGATGGAGATGGTGCTGGTGTTGGGGATGATGTTGATGATGATCTCGATGATGCCCGTGACGATGGTGATGACGATGGTAATGATCTCCCCTTCCGGGAGGTGTTCTCCCCGGCGGAATCTGCCCGCCGGAGGTGCCCTTTTCTTCTCTGTAGGTTTCTGCCTCGAAGCGGCGGCGGAACTCCGTAAAAAGTCCCGTGCCTAGGGTTTTCGGGGGACGGAGAGCATATATGCAAAAGGGGGCGGCCAGAGGTGGGCCAGGGGCTCCAGGCGCCCCCCCGGCGTGGCCAGGGGGCGCGCCCCCAGGCCGCCTGGGCACCCTATGTCCCCCCTCTGACTCCCCTTTTGCGTGTCTTCGTTATTCGTCTGAAAAATACCTCCCGTCAATTTTCAGGTAATTTGGAGGTGTTCTTCTTCAGCAACTCAGTATCCACTTTTTCCTGCTGAATCCTGCGTTTGCTGTTCCGGCACCGGAAAGTTGCAAACTATGTAAAATAGACCAAAACAACATAAGAACATCATCATAACATGAAATATATCAATGAATAAAGATGAATTATGATACAAAATAGTGATGCATTTTGGACGTATCAAAACATTATTTCCAAGGCCACCCAATAACTGTTGTTAGTTCAGCACCGTTGGGGGATATAATCCAGAACAGGGAAGCTACTGGCAGAGTAGCGAAGTGGGCCATTGAGCTTAGTCCCCACGAATTGAAATATGTGCCACGCACCGCAATCAAATCTCAAGCATTGGTGGATTTCATCAATGATTGGACAGAGCTGCAAACACCAGAGGAGAAGCCGAATCTTACATACTGGACGATTCACTTTGACGGTTCAAGGCAATTAGAAGGCTCGGGGGCTGGAGTTGTTTTAATTTCCCCGCGAGGAGACATGTTTTGTTATGTCCTCCGTCTATTGTTTCCTTGTACTAATAATGCAGCAGAGTATGAAGCATTGCTTCATGGTTTACGGATGGCCAAGGAAATGAATTTGAGCTGGGTCAAGTGTTTTGGTGATTCAGATTTAGTGGCACAGCAAGTATCCGGCAAGTGGGATTCAAGAGATCCTCTCATGGTAGCTTATAGACAAGAAGTTGAAGCAGTTGCAGGATGTTTCAAAGGGTATCAGGTGGATCACATAGACCAGCGAAGGAAAGAAGCGGCCGATGCTCTGAGCCGGCTGGGTTCTCAACATAAACCGGTACCACCGAATACTTTTTTGGATGAACTGCACAGTCCATCAGTTCAAGTACCATCGGAAGAAGACCTGGCTGTTCCTGATCCGGAGGCACAGCTAGTTGCAGCACTTCATGTTATTCCGGATTGGACGTTGCCATATTTGGCGTATCTAAGCCGGGGAGAACTGCCGGACGACGAGATCGAAGCAAGACAGATAATCCGGCGCTCTAAGTCCATGACAATTGCAAACGGAGAACTTCATCATCGCAGCGTTTCTGGAGCGTTTCAGCGGTATGTGTCAGCTGAGGAAGGTTGTGATATTCTTCGTGAGATCCATGAAGGGGATTGTGGTCATCACGCCGGTTCAAAGTCCTTGGTGGCTAAATCTTTTCGACACGGTTCTATTGGCTGACAGCCCATGCTGATGCGGCGGATCTAGTCCGGAAGTGTGATGCTTGTCAGAAGTTTTCGCGACGTGCTCTTGTTCCGGCACAGGAGCTCCGGATAATACCGATTACATGGCCGTTCGCGACTTGGGGGCTTGATATGGTAGGGGCCTTCAAACGATCCCAAGATCAAAAAACTCATCTGCTGGTGGCTGTGGATAAGTTTACGAAATGGATTGAAGCAGAGCCTGTGAGCAAGTGTGATGCAGCAACAGGGGTTAAATTTATCAAAAAGGTAATTTTCCGGTTTGGCTTTCCACACAGCATCATCACAGACAATGGCACCAATTTATCTAAGGGGGAGATGGAAGAATTTTGTCAACGCGAGCATATTCGACTAGACGTATCTTCTGTAGCTCACCCTCAATCCAATGGTCAAGCTGAAAGAGCAAATCAGGAGATTTTGCGAGGTATCAAGCCCCGACTTATGACTCCCTTGCAAAGAACACCAGGGTGCTGGGTTGAGGAGTTACCTTCTGTCCTTTGGAGTATCAATACTACGCCAAACCGGTCCACATGTTATACACTTTTCTTTATGGTATACGATGCTGAAGCGGTCCTTCCAAGTGATATCCGTCATGATTCGCCAAGGGTGACGGCCTATGTTGAAGCGGCCAATGAGCAGGCGAGACAGGACAGTTTGGACCATCTGGATGAAGAGCGTGATATAGCAGCAGCACGGTCTGCAATTTATCAACAAGACTTGCGCAGATATCACAGCCGCCGGATCAAGACCAGGACGTTCCAGGAGGGAGATTTGGTACTCCGGCTCATCCAAGATCAAACAGATATGCACAAGCTATCCCCGCCTTGGGAAGGGCCCTTTGTGGTCAGCAAGAATCTGCACAACGGTTCATATTACCTGGTGGACGTTCGAGAACACAAGGACTCACGGACATCGGAAGAAGAAACAAAAAGGCCGTGGAACATCGCCCTCTTGCGGCCCTACTACACCTGAGCCATGAGCTCTGCTGTATCCTATGTATATATTATGATTAATGAATAAACCGGCACCCTCGGTAAACCGGGGGCTCAGCCTTTTTTCCAATACAAGTGTCTTATGGTGATAACCATACATTTCTTATTATATGTCATATTTTAAAATACTTTGATCAGTCTAACTGGTTGTGCAGGGCAATTTCCGTATATGCACTCTGGAGCTGTGACTACTGAAGGGATTCCTGTTCAAACATAGGTCGTATTTGAACCAAAGAGAACATACCCAAACTTACTGAAGGGATTCCTGTTCAAACATAGGTCGTATTCGAACCAAAGAGAACATACCCAAACTTACTGAAGGGATTCCTGTTCAAACATAGGTCGTATTCGAACCAAAGAGAGCATACCCAAACTTACTGAAGGGATTCCTGTTCAAACATAGGTCGTATTCGAACCAAAGAGAACATACCCAAACTTAATGAAACCATTCTGTTCAAACATAGGTCGTATCCGAACCAAAGAAAACATGGCAAAGGCCAGTAGGGGGCAGGATCATATCCGAATCCTAGCTTATCCCCTATGGTCCGGTTTGTATGGTCGTATCCGAACCATAAGCTCAATGGATCGTATCCGAATCCGTTGCTTGGCTAAATTTTTAAGGCCAGTAGGGGGCAGGATCGTATCCGGATCCTAGCTTAGCCCCCTATGGTCCGGTTTATATGGTCATATCCGAACCATAAGCTCAATGGATCGTATCCGAATCCATTGCTTGGCTAAACCTTGCTTTGGAGCCTGGCAGCCCGCAAAAAGCTTCGACTACATGGTTTTTATTTGCAAACTTGTATTTCTGGTATTTGTGTTTTATGGTTCTTTGATCCGGAGTGGGACAACTCCAGAGTTGACCACGTATCTTCAAAAGTCTGGACAGAGTTCCAGCATGATCTAAACCGGTAGATTCTATAAAGCCCGAAATTATTATTGGGTCTATCAAAGGCTCCCTCAAAATATTGCAAATTTCACCGGATTAAGAATATCAAGCATACTTGATCGCAGGTATGAAGTTATTTCTGGTACAAACAAACACTTGTCTGATGTATTTTGTGAGCAATTTAATTGGTCCAGCGGTAAACCGCTAGGACATCTTTTAAGTGTTATCCATGCAGAAACAGATAATATGCAAGATAAACCATATCAGGCCAGATTTAAATTGGAAAACATCAAAGAAGAGTTGGGACATCCGGATTAAGACGGACAGTATTTTAATCTATCATATTACAAGGCACAACAGGCCTGAGCGGATTAAAGTTTTTTCCAGCAAAATGAGACTGCAACTACAAAGATAAGTATGTGGCCTACGCTTCCTCCTCCTGTGACGGCTGAGGATCAACTTGTTCCGGAGTTTCTTCTTCTTGAAGCAGCTGAAAGTCAGGGACGCACCAGTCGATTTTTGTTAAAGCGCGGAAGTACATCTCTTCCGTGATAAGTTCAGACGGATCAACATCTAGGGCGAAAGTATGGGGGCGCACTGGTGGGATTAGATTACGGTAACATAAACCGGCCGATCCACCCGCTCGTTCTGTAAATCGTATCCCGGATGATACCTGGTCAAGTCTGATTCGGCAGCAAGCTTGCTAGCGAGAGGACGCATCTCCTTAGTCAAAGCGTGGAGATCTTTGGCAGTGAAAGCTGATCCGTCTTCTTTAGTACCGGGATACCCGTTCAAGGCTTCTTCTGGATCAAAATCGGGAACCCACGCTTTGGCTCTGATGAGCGCCATGAGAGAACCGGCTCGAGCAGCAGACTTCTTCACTTCCTCCAAGCGTGCTGGCAAGACAGAAAGTTTCTCTAAGTTGCCTTGGATAGTGGTAGGGGCCGGTTTATTCAAAGACGTTGCGCTTATGATCCTTTGAGCGCTGGAATACATCTGCTCGACCAGAGTATAAGACGCTTTGAGTTTCTTCCGTAAATCATCCCCAAGATGGGAAATGCGGCGACCTACATATGATTGTTATAGTTAAACCGGACCGGAATACAGATTGCAAGGATGAAAGCATGTGTACAGATTAAGTACTTACCAAAGACGGCAGAAGTCATCAGTTCGATTTGCCGTTTTAAACCAGACAACTCTTCTGTCACCGGATTAAGAGCTGCTTCAGCATCTTTTGCTCTTTTCTCCAGCGCGTTCTTTTGCACTTCAAAAGCCATCCGCTCCTCTTCAAAATATTTCTTCAGCTGTTCAGCAGTAGTTAAGCTCAGCGCCAAGTCTTTCTTGGCCTTAGCAGCAGCAGATTTAGTTTCAGCAAGTCTATTCCGGAGTTCAGTGATTTCTTCAGCCCTCCGGTTCAAATCAGCCTGCAAGGAAAATCAAGTGGAATAAGGGCAAAATTTAGACAAGTCTCAAGCACACAAACAAGTTGTCTACTTGACACTTGGGGGCTAATGGATAGTTGAAGCATCAAAGGAAAAATTCAGACAAGTCCCAGACGCATAAACCAAATTATGCCCATGGCACTTGGGGGCTAATGTAAGATTATTTGCTCAAATTGGAAGTACCGGTTCACCTTCTAAACGTAGCTAAACCCTAACTTGGGGGCTACCATGATATAGACAGAAGTACAACAAAGGCAAAAATAAAAGGCAAGGGAGATACCTCATACTTGTCCTTCATCATGTTGACCAAGCCCGCTTCATAGTCTCGACTAATATGAAGCCGGTTCAAATACCCGGAATAGAGCTCCTGGGCACTCATGTCGGCGAAACTAGACAATTCTGTACTCCATTTGCCCTTTTCTTGATGCAGATTCTCCGCTTTAGCTGTATGCTTGGCCAAAACAGTGGGCTCAGCAGGAGCGGTGTAAGCTGTACCGGTTACTTGAACATCCGGAGAAGGAGCAGTTGCTGGTGGAGTAGCAGTGTGAACCGGACTAGTGGGAGCCGGGCTAGTCCGAGGAGGGTTGGCCCGGGCAGGACTCGCCGGTTCATAGACATTCTCAGTGTTGGGATTTTCAGGAGCAGTGGCATAAGTATGATCCATAGGAGCAGGATCTTCAAGCTGAACTGTGGGCTCGCCTTCTGGAGGGACGGTTGTATCCGGATCAACCACCGGATCATCAGTGGCAGTCTCAGTAGTTGTTTTGCTGGCCTTTGCCTTTTTGCTAGGCTTAGGCTTGCTGAAATAAATGGGAAAAGAAGTCAGAACTATAAAGCAAATGCAAAGACAAACCGGATAAGATAAAGGACTTTCCCAGGGACAGTCTTCAGAACTGGGACTTGTGTGGCAGTGGATTCGCCAGAAGAAGATAAAGGAGTCTCCTGATAATTAGGGTTAGACGGTTTAAGTGGTTTGCGTATAAGCCCGGCCTTGGGATGAAGAAGAGTTGGAGAGAGTATAACCTCAGAACGGCGCCTCCAGGCCGGAGTAAGGGATATTCCGGAAGACTCAACCACAAGACCACTATGGCGTGTAGCCCGGCGAGCTTCATGTTGCTGTTTCTTCAAAAGAAAATTGGGGTCCAGTTGAGCATAAGGGTGAGAAAACTGATATTTCCGGACTGTCCGATGAATTTTTGGTGGAGGTGGTTCTGAATCTGAAGAAAGAGTGATTACCTCAGTTTCTGCCGCTTTATCGCCTTCAGCCAAATCCTGTGAAAAGACACCGTTAACACAAGTCTGGATAAAGTGAACAAATCATGGCCAGATTAAATCATACCTCAGAGTCCGGATCATCTTCCTCAGCATGTGAACCGGAGCCAGCGGCCGCCTTTTTCTTCTTAATAGCGTAAGTTTTCTAGCGCGGCTGTTTGCCTGCCTTCTCCTGAGGTTTCCTCTTCCAAAAAGGACCATCAGCCTGCGCACAAGAAGAAAGGTAAATAAAGAATAATTTAAACGGACGGATTAAAAGCGAACAGAAGGACTGAAGGCTTACTGCAGGCAGCTTGTTCTTCTTATAGTAAGGAGCCAATCCGGTTTGGCTGCATTCTTCTAAAGAGACGTTGAGCATCTTCTTAGCAGATTCAATGACTTCCGATTCAGAAAGCTTTTCCTTGGAAAACCGTTGAGGATCATCCGGTTTTCCAGAATATTTACACATCAGACTCGGGCGAGGACTCAGAGGAAGGATACTCCAAGAAAGCGAGCAACGCATAAAATCAATTCTGGTTAATCCGTTGGCCATAAAGGCTTTCAGCATGGCAAGTTGAGAAGCGAACCGAGGCCGTTCTGAAGAACTGAGACGTTGCGGCAGAGGGTGATCTTCAGGAAGACGGTATTCACGATAACCCGGCAATGGGTTCTCTCCTTCAGGTGATGTGTCAAGGCAATAAAACCAAGACTTGTTCCACTCTTTCGGATGTGTATGAAGAGCGGCATGGGGAAAGACTGCATCTCTTCTCTTTTGGATGCTGACCCCGCCTAATTCTTGATGAGGACCGCCAGTAAACTCAGTTCGCCGGTTCAAATGGAAAAAATCCTGGAACAAGTCAACTGATGGCTCCTCTTGCAGATATACCTCTGAGAAAACTTGAAAATCGCAGATGTTTGAAATAGAATTTGGACCTATGTCTTGAGGGTGAAGTTGAAAAGCGACAAGCACGTCCCGGAAGAATTTTGAACCGGGAGGAGTAAAATCTCGGGCCATGTGATCAAAGAAGACAATAACTTCCCCCTCTCTGGGAGTAGGGGGACATTCATCTCTTGGGACCCGCCATTTTAGGACTGATTGAGGGCCCAGAGTACCAACAACAGCCGCATTAACTAAATCTTCTTCCGTAACGACGGAAGGGACCCAGTTGCAAGAGACAAACTGTTTGGCAGACATAGTAGCAGAAGGAAGGTGCTGAAAAGGCGAAGTATAAAATCCGGATTATTCAAGTACAGATATATAAACCGGATCGCATATGCAAAGTCACACCGACGGTTTAGACAAGGGACTAATGACATAGCTAACCCGACAGTAAGCAGGAAATACACTACTACCGGTTCATGATAACAAAAGAGAGGAGCTAAACCGTCGTGTTCATTGTTGATGCATTACAGAAGCAATATATGACTGACTAAACCGGTGAATATGATACAAATCTATAAGGATGAAGAAACAAGTTTCTACGGAAAGCTAAGGTAAAACAGATCTGAGCAGTAAGAAAAAAGAAAAATTATACAGGTCTACTACAGGAAGAACTACAAGGATCCTATACAGAGCGGACAAGTTTAAAGGTTGAACCTAAAGGCCGAAATCTAAGTATAAGGCAGCGGAGCAGAAACAGGTTTCAAAGACAAAACTAAAGATTGAAGCCACGGCGAGCATGGTATATAGGACGAACAGATGAAGCTTTCCTAGGTCTAATGGCGGAGGCACGGAAAGAACCCTAAAGGCTACAGATCTACAGCAAGAGAGAAAGAATACCTGAGACAGCAGGAAACGGCGGCGGAGTTATCTGGTCACGTTCGGGTTGATGCGGCGGCCGGACTTGCTGGCGACGGCGAGCTTGATGGACGACAGTGGAGGCTTGAGCTCGGGCGGCAGAGGAAGAAGACGAGCGGAAGGAAAGGAAGGAGAGATGCAGCAGTATTTATAAAGGGAGAAAGACGAAACGGCAGGCGCGATATTTGAGGAAGTGAGAGATTGGATAAAGATTCCCTGTCGCCTCGATTCTCGAGATGGCCTTTAAACAAAGGTAATAGACAGCTGCGCGCGTTAAATGCGGAAGTGATGTCATGGTCGAATTAAGTGATTTCCAAGGATGACGTCATCGCCGGTTTACAAAAATGAAAAGACACAAGAAAGAAGATCATGCAAGACTGGGAAGACTGATATGAACAAGTTCAAATCATTCTGGGGCCTAATGTCAGGGATATTACTAGCAGGTGTAAACCGGCTAGTGTAAACCGGATTATGATAATGTAGTTGTATAATTGTAAAACCCAGTAGAGGTTACGGCCCATGAAGGCTTAAGGCCCATGTATAGAGTTACAGTTTGTAAACCGCCTGATCATGTAAACTTGAGAGACAAGGAAGAAAGAGCAGAGACCGAGGCGGACACAAGTATGAGCCGGCCTCGGGACTCTGTAAGCCGGACCGGGCATTGCCTCTATATAAAGGGACAACCCGGCGATGGTTCGAGGACAAGAAACAACCCGTCGAGACACAGGCAAGCGATCCGCTCCCTGTTCATCGACGCCCAAGCAATACCAAACCAAACTAGACGTAGGCTTTTACCTTCCTTGAAGGGGCCGAACTAGTATAAACCCTCTGTGTCCTTTGTGTGCTTTTAACCCTTCAAGATAATCCGTGCGATGGTTCCTCAACTAAGTCCGTTAAACCGGACATCTGCCGTGTTAATTCCACGACAGGGTCCGCACGCTTAAAGGTTCGTTGACGATATAGTATTTAATGAGTTATGTATGTTGGTGACCGAATGTTATTCGGAGTCCCGGATGTGATCACGGACATGACGAGGAACTCCGGGATGGTCCGGAGATAAAGATTAATATATGGGATAATAGTGTTTGACCTCCGGAAGGGTTCCGGAATTCACCTGAAGGGGTTCCGGATGTTTCCCGAAATGTTTGGGTATGAGAACACTTTATTTGGGCCAAAAGGGAAAGCCCACGAGGCTTTAGGAAAGTGCAAAAGGAAGTTTTGCGGAGACCAGAGGCTAGACGCCAGGAACCCTGGCGTCTAGGGGGTAGACGCCGGGAACCCTGGCGTCTAGCCCTGGAGTCCGAGTGGGACTCTTTCCTTTCGGGCAAAACCAACTTTGAGGAGGCTTTTGCTCCAAGTTTCGACCCCAGGGCTCAACATATAAATAGAGGGGTAGGGCTAGCACCCAAGACACATCAAGATACACCAAGCCGTGTGCCGGCAACCCCGACCCTCTAGTTTATCCTTCGTCTAGTTTTTGTAGTGCTTGGCGAAGCCCTGCAGAGATTGTTCTTCATCAACAACCATCACCATGCCGTCGTGCTGCTGGAACTCATCTACTACTTCACCCGTCTTGCTGGATCAAGAAGGCGAGGACGTCATCAAGCTGAACGTGTGCTGAACGCGGAGGTGCCGTACGTTCGGTACTAGATCAAGACGGATCGTGAAGGTGCACGACTACATCAACCGCATTGATAAACGCTTCCGCTTTCGGTCTATGAGGGTACGTAGACACACTCTCCCCTCTCATTGCTATGCATCTAGTAGATAGATCTTACGTGATCGTAGGAAAAAAAATTAAATACTACGTTCCCCAACAAGATGACGTTGTACTTTGAATGTCTTTGACTCTAGGGCAGTGTCCTTGGGAAGGGCATCTAGGCCAGGCCTATTATCCTACCCTAGGTACATGTCATCGCCATTAGCCCATGAATGGATCGAGGTCCGAGCGAAGAAAGGAGCTGAAGTTGGTTCTGACTCGATCCTTATGCTTCGGTGGCATTTTACTTGAGTCTGGGAATCATGTTGAAACTTCAGCTTTATTTCAGTTGCCTTGATCGATTCAGAATTCGTTGAGTGAACTATGATGGTAATCTTGGAGTGTCGATATGGTATGAAATCTTCGGCACGATTGGTTGCTCTATGGTTCCTGGATTTCACGGGATTCGAAATTTCGGGGAAGCGCGCGGGACGGAGCACGCCACAGTAAACGGATGGATAGACAGGGGTGCCTCGATTCTCACGCCACCTTTTCCACCACATATCGGGCGCGCGACTGTTGCGGGGTTTGACAGGAATGCTCGGGCCCACAAGTTAGCCACTCGGAAGCAGGCCCATAAGACAGCGTCGAGGCCGATGCGTTTGCACAGTGCACCTTATCCCCCCTTCTTCCTCTTCTGTTGCTGCACCGCGTCCTTCTCCACTCTCGATGCCGCCGCTCTGCCCATGTGCAGTCCGCCACAATGGGAAAGGACAAGACAGCGGCTCTGGAGCGCGCGAAGAAGGCGCTGGCGACGGCGAAGGGCAAGAAGATGAGTCGGGGGTCATCGTCGAGGTCCGGTCTGCCGCCTGGTTGGATCCAGGGGGACTGGATTCGGTCCGCGATCCCGCAAGAAGACTTGGAGGATCTGGTCGATGGGGGCTTGATTGCGAACGAGTCTTGGAGGCTGCAGGGGAACGAGACCGAGCCTTAGCCACAAGAGGGTGAGTGTGTCCTCCTCGCAACTCATGTCGATCACGGTTTCTCCCTGCCTCTGCATCCATTTTTCTGGGGTTTCTTGAACTTCTTTGGTGCCCAACTTCATCATTTCTCTCCCAACACAATCGCATACCTCGTTGCATATGTCTCTGTGTGTGAAAACTTCTTGGGTTGTCGACCGCATTGGGGTCTGTTTAAGCACATCTTTACCTGCCGCTCTCAAGCTGTGAAGAAGGCAAATCCGACTGATGAGAAGACGCACATGATCAAAATGTGCGGTGGTTTAGGGATTCAGACGAGGGGTAGGAGTACTTTTCCTCCTATGACCCTTCCTGAGTCGGTTAGGGGGTGGCGGTCGACCTGGTTCTACTCCAAAGCTGTTCCAACTCCGGGACAGTCGATCGGTCTTCCCCCCTTCACATTGGATCAAGTCCACCAGCCCTCCTCATTAGTCGTGACTCCAGCAGAGAAAGTAGAGGTGGACATGTTAGTCGGCCGAGTAGTTCAACTAGTCCGCGATGGTGTGACTGGCATGGATTTGCTGGACATGTTTCTCAGTCGGTGCATCCAGCCTCTCCAAGCCCGCGATCATCCAATGTGGATGTATTCAGGCACCAATGACACCGCTAGGGTCCACCCAGAGGAGGTCACCAAGAAGACGGTGGAACAGTGGTTGCAGAGTATCACTGGAAACAAGGACAACCCCAGGAGGACCAGGAGAGTTCTTCCATTCGATGCAACCCATGAGCTGGACAAGGTCTGACCTTTGTTAGCGAGTGTCTTTTTTGTTCTGATTATTAGCTGTCTTTGAATCTGATTGATGTTTGTTCAACGCTTTGCCTTGCAGATTTATACTGACATGTATTTGATGCCCAATGGAGAGCAAGTCCAGGAGGGAGTGGAGGGCGGAGGCGAGGTCGCGGATTGGAGATCCGATGATGAAAGCGAGGAAGAAAGTGAGGACTCAAGTAGTGGCGAGGAAGTCGACTCACCACCTTGTTCTGAGAGGCGTTCTAAGCAGACACAAGATCCAGTAGGCGCGCACGGCAAAGCGGTTCTGCCAAGTACGCACGTATCGGAGCGCACTCGGACATCTACCCCCGATTCGACTGAGAAGGCCCCTAAGCAGCTCAAGGTTGCACCTACAAAGCCTCGGAAGGCTCTGCCTAAGATCAAGGTGGACATTCCTATTGCCTCCACGTAAGTGTTCCTCTTCTTTGCTCTTCTTTTGTTCAAGAACTTTTATGCATGTTGCCGATTCACTCTCCTGTTTGACCGAGCAAATTCTGAAACCTCTAGTGTTGCTGCTTCTGGGACCTCCATGGACATTGACAAGGATCAAGGTGATGAGGAGACTGAAGACGCGGTCACTTCAAGAGCGGGTATAGCTCCATAGCCATGTCCTTACTTTGTTGACTGCTCTGTCGGTTGACTGAGTGTTCCTTTGGTCGAAAGTTTTGTAGCGCCACCCAATGTTATTGAATTTCTAGATGATGATGAGCATGAAGAAGTGCCCCAAAGAAACCCAGGAAGAAGGGGCAAGAAGGTGCCTGCTACTCCAGACGCCCATCAACTTGGTGATCCAATTCGGGCTTCTGTTTCCTTTGTTGTACCTGTGTCGACTGATCGTCCTTCGGCGTCGATCGCCCAAGTCCTTGCCCTGTCCGTGCAACTCCATGCTTCAGATCCTCTGGCTGCTTCAACTATTCCACCATCTTTGCTCTTCGTTACTCATCGTGTCCTAGAGGACCAAGTGAGTGGGGCTAAGGAGGCTATACGCCAAGCAGGCCTGATGATGGAACAAATGGTGGTGCACGAGGCTAGCAAGGCTACCTACAATGACAGCTCTACTCTTCAAATCAATGTCCGGATGAGTTCTTTTCCGACTGATTTTCCAGCTTGATCTTTACTCTGCTAGGATATTCTAGCTGAAAACTGCTGCTTTGTTATTCGCAAGATGACGTCCGCGGATGAGCATCTGGAACCTTTAATGTGCATCTATCATGAGTCTGCTCTTTGCAACCACTCACCCACTGGTGCTTTACCTTTGCTGTATAGTTCTTGCACTTGAGTCGACCAGGTCATGTCGAATGTATCCTTGAATCAGTGGGGGCACGCAGAGTGCACCCACTGGGTGTAGTCCTCGAGACCACGGCCGACTGCGGGCAGTCGACTGTGGTCTAAGAATGAATGATGATGTTGTTATTGTTTTTCTCTCTTTCTTTTTTTACTCCTTCCACTCGTACTGGGCGGATCGCGTCGAGTGGGAAATCAAACCAGTGGGGGCACGCCAAGTACACCCCCTAGGTGTAGTCCCCAAGACTACTGCTGAATGTTTGATTCGGTAGTAGTCTTAGAACTCTTTTGGCGTGATAATTCAATCTCTGCACCTTATCAGTCGGAAGCGACCGTCTCTTGCTTTTGTTGACTAACTTATCTTATTTGTTGACTACAGAAATTTTGTGAGTTCGGAGCTCAGTTTGCTGAATTGGAGAAAAAACTGATCCAACTCAATCTCGACCAGGAGCTGGCCAGGGAGAACTTGCAGAAGGCTACGGGCGAAACAGTTGGTATGAAAGGTACAAAACTTGTTGACTGTCCTTGAATAGATGTGCGTAGTGAAAACAGACAACTCCAAGATCGTCTGAAGAGTGTTATTTCTTTAGACAAAATGAAGCATGCTCTAGAGCAGAAGGACCTCGACCTTGCTGCGGCGCAAGAGAAATCTGAACTTGCCGACTAGAAGCTGGCTTCGGTCGACAAGTTAGAAGAAGAAGATGCTAAGTTGAAGACTGCCCTTGATGAGGCCAACAAAGAAGTGACGCGGCTGAAGAAGGACAAGTTGGATCTGACCAACAAAGTTGGAGATCTCACCCAGAAGAGGGACGAGCTGGAGACTTATTTGGGAGGACTCGCCAAGAAGATGTTACTTATGCTTGAAGGTACTTTCCTTTGTCCGACTGATTTGTAACTGTCGACTCATCGTACAATTGTCGACCCACTATTTCTCTGTATGTGCATAATTCTGTCAAAACTTCAAGGAAGAGATTGGGCGGATTGAGACGAATCTGGATCCCATTCATTCCCATGTCAAGGACGAAGCTGCGATGAATGTGCTGCGACTAGAATCTCGCCTCGCCAGCATTATGGAATATCTTGCGTGACTGAAGGTGGCGGTGTCGCGGATCGACATGGAGCTCTGGCGGGGTGCGATAATCCAAAATGACCTCAAGTCTCTGATGACTCGACTGAATGAAATCCTCGGTCGAGTGTAGGCGTGGAAGAAGTCATCTACTCGGTGCGGCGCTAACGTGGCTCTGTCTCTGGTCCACGTTCATTGGAGGGAAGTTAAAGAAGAGAAGCTAGCAGCTCTCATGGTCGCCAATACCAAGAAGCTTTAATTCCAGACATTCATGGACACCTTCATTGGCACTTCCACTCGTATCGTTGACGGGGTCGATCTGGACGAGTTCGTCGAGCCTGCTAGCCCTCCTCCTTCGGAGTGAACAAACTTTATGCCTTGATTTAATTTGCCTCGGAATGCCGAGTGATTTTGTAACCGTTAAAATACTTTAGGCCTGACGCCCAAGTACTCCTGTTCGCGGTTCTGAACTTTGCTGGATTTATCCAAACTTGGTTTTCCTTGGAATATGATTGCTTTGTTTTCACCACTTCCAGATTTCTTAATTTCGAGTGGAACTTGGTTCTTCACTCGAAACAGGTGTTGTACTTGTGGTGCAGCCCGGAGTGCAACCATACGTTGTACTTGTAGCGCAGCTTGGAGTGCAACCATACATTGTACTTGTGGCGCAGCTCGGAGCCCGACCATGTGTTGCACTTGTGGCGTAGCTTAGAGTGCAACCACACATTGTACTTGTGGCGCAGCTCGGAGTACGACCATATGTTTTACTTGTGGCATAGCACAGAGTGCAGCTAAGCCCCCGAGTGAGAGGGTTGCTCTTCGCTCGGAGTGTTTTTGAAACTTAGGTGAGTACAGGGTTGCAGCTAAGTCCCCGGGTGAGAGGATTGCTCTTCACTTGGAGTTATTTTGAAACTTAGGCGAGTACGGGGTCACAGCTAAGCCCCCGAGTGGGAGGATTGCTCTTCACTCGGAGTTATTTTGAAATTTAGGCGAGTACGGGGTCGCAGCTAACCCCCGAGTGGGAGGATTGCTCTTCACTCGG
>LR738715.1:164263297-164323804 GCA_902687465.1 Secale cereale
GTGAGAGGATCGCTCTTCACTCGGAGTTATTTTGAAACTTAGGCGAGTACGGGGTCGCAGCTATGCCCCCGAGTGGGAGGATTGCTCTTCACTCGGAGTTATTTTGAAACTTAGGCGAGTACGGGGTCGCAGCTAAGCCCCTAAGTGGGAGGATTGCTCTTCACTCGGAGTTATTTCAAAACTTAGGCGAGTATAGGGTCGCAGCTAAGCCCCCGAGTTGGAGGATTGCTCTTCACTCGGAGTTATTTTAAAACTTAGGCGAGTACGGGATCGCATCTAAGCCCTCCGAGTGAGAGGGTTGCTCTTCACCCGGAGTGTTTTTGAAACTTAGGCAAATCCGATTCATGGCTAAGCCCCCGAGTGAGAGGGTTGCTCGTCACTCGGAGTGTTTTTGAGACTTAGGCGAATCGGATTCGCGGCTAAGCCACCTACTGGGAGATTTAAACACATGTGTTTACAGGATAACAAGCAAACTGAAGGATTCTTATTACAACTCGTCAATCCTAGTGTTTAGGTATATAAACGGCGGAGCAGATCAGCATTCCACGAGTGTGGCACGTCTTCTTACTTAGCTACGTTGTAGAGGTGATACGCCCCGTTGTGGAGCACCTTGGTGATGATGAAGGGACCTTCCCAGGCCGGAGCGAGCTTGTGAGGTCGTTTCTGATGCACTCGGAGCACAAGGTCTCCTTCTTGGAATGCTCAACCTCTGACATTACGAGCATGGAATCGACGCAGGTCTTGTTGATAGATGGTCGACCGGATCAGAGCCATCTCACATTCTTCCTCCAGGAGATCAACTGCATCTTGGCATGCCTAATCTGCCTCACCTTCTGAGAAGAGTTCCACTCAAGGAGCATTGTGTAGCAAGTCACTCGGAAGCACAGCCTCAGCGCCATACACCATTAAAAAAGGAGTTCGGTCGGTCGACCGGTTTGGAGTTGTTCTCAGTCCCCATAAGATAGATGGCAATTCAGTCACCCAATCTCCAGCAGCATGCTTGAGATCGTGCATCAGTCGTGGTTTCAATCCTTGAAGGATCAAGCCATCCTCCCTTTCTGCCTGCCCATTTGACTGCGGGTGCGCAACAGATGCGTAATCGACCCGGGTGCCTTGCGAAGCATAGAATGCCCCGAATTCATCATAATCGAAGTTGGAGCCATTATATGTGATAATACTGTGAGGGACTCCTTATCTGAATATCAGCTCTCTGACAAAACTGATGGAAGTGCTTGAATCAAGATTCTTGATAGGCTTGGCTTCGATCCATTTGGTGAACTTATCGACTGCCACAAGCAAATGAGTGAAACCGCTTCTGTCGGTCCTAAAGGGTCCAACCATATCCAACCCCCAAACAGCAAATGGCCAGACCAGCGGAATAGTCTTCAAGGCGGACGCGGGCTTGTGAGACATGTTTGAATAGAACTGACAGCCTTCGCACTTGTCGACTATATCTTTTGCCATCTCATTTGCTCGCGGCCAGTAGAATCCGGCTCGGTATGCTTTGGCCACGATGGTCCGAGAGGATGCATGGTGGCCACAGGTCCCCGAGTGGATCTCATGTAAGATCATTCGACCTTCTTCTGGGGAGATGCAACGCTGAGCAGCTCCAGTATCACTCTCTCTGTAAAGTTGTCCACCTATAACTGTGAAGGCTTTGGATTGACGGACTATTTGGCGGGCCTCATCATCATCTTCTGGGAGTTCCTGTCTGAGCAGGTATGCGATATATGGCACCGTCCAGTCGGGGTGATCACTAGAACCTACATGATCAAGTCGACTATAGCTGGGACTTCAATCTCAGTCGGATTGGTTGAACTTATCGGTTGTGGGGGCTCTTCCGTGAAGGGATCTTTCTGTACTGACGGGGAGTGGAGATGCTCTAAGAACACATTACTGGGGATAGGCTTTCGAGTGGAACCTATCTTCGCCAGATCATCAGCAGCTTGATTCTTGATTCTAGGTATGTGGTGGAGCTCTAACCCCTCAAACTTATTCTCAAACTTTCTCACTTCATTGCAATAACCAGTCATCGCTGGGCTCCTGATATCCCATTACTTCATTACTTGATTGACGACCAAGTCTGAGCCGTCGTAGACCATCAGGCGACGGACGCCAAGTGAGATGGCCATACGCAACCTATACAAAAGTGCCTCATACTCTGCTTCATTGTTTGAAGAATCAAAGTGAATTTGGAGGACATAGCTGAGCATGTCACCTCTGGGGGATACCAAAACCACACCTGCACTAGACCCATTCAGCATTTTGGATCCATCGAAGAACATAGTCCAATGTTCCGAGTGAATCTGAGTCGGTTGCTGTTGTTCAATCTACTCGGCGAGGAAATCTGCTATTGCTTGGGACTTGATTGCTTTCTTTGCCTCAAACTTGATATCCAATGGAAGGAGTTCAATCGCCCACTTTGCCACTCGACCAGTTGCATCCCTATTGTTCAGAATTTCGGATAGTGGAGCGTCGCTGACGACTGAAACTGAGTGGTCTGAGAAGTAGTGCGCAACTTTCTTTGCGGTCAATAAATTGCATAAACGAGCTTCTGATAATATGGATATCTTTGCTTGGACGGAGTCAAGACTTCAGAAATATAATATATTGGGTGCTAAACTTTGTAGGCTTTGCCTTCTTCTTCCCGCTCGACCATGAGGACTGTGCTGACAACTTGTCCAGTGGCTGCAATGTACAGTAGAAGAGGCTCTTTGCTGATTGGGGCAGCAAGCACCGGCTGGGTGGAAAGTAGGGCTTTGAGCTCTACAAACGATGCTTTGGCTTCAGGAGTCCACTCGAACTTGTCAGAATCTTTCATCAGTCGGTAAAGAGGCAATGCCTTTTCACCGAGACGAGAGATGAATCGGCTCAATGCAGCCAAACAACCAGTAAGCTTCCGAACGTCGTGCACACGCTCGGGGCATTTCATTCAGAGAATTGCTCCAACTTTTTCCAGCTTTGCGTCGATCCCTCCTTCGGAAACGAGAAAACCGAGTAACTTTCCACCTGGGACTCCAAATGTGCATTTTGACGGGATAAGCTTGATATCGTACCTTCTCAAGTTAGCAAAGGTTTCAGCGAGATCAGTAAGTTGGTCGAAACCTTAACGTGACTTGACCACGATGTCATCCATTTATGCTTCCACATTCTGACTGATTTGTTTGAGCAGACACTTTTGAATCATGCGCATGAATGTGGCGCCAGTATTCTTGAGGCCAAAAGGCATGGTAACATAGCAAAAACACCCGAATGGGGTGATGAAGGTTGTTTTTATTTCGTCAGGCCCATACATTCGGATTTGATGGTACCCGGAATATGCATCCAAAAAAGACAAACGCTCACATCTCGCAGTTGAGTCGACAATTTGATCGATGCGGGGGAGAGGGAAATGATCTTTCGGGCAGACCCGATTAATGTGTTTGAAATTGATGCACATACGAAGTGAATCATCTTTCTTTAGGACCCTGGCAGCGTTGGCGAGCCAGTCGGTGTGGTATATCTCGCGGATGAACTATGCTGCCAGAAGCCGAACCACCTCCTCGCTAATTGCCTTCCTCTTCTCCACGGCGGACCGACGGAGATGCTCTTTAACGGGTTTTGCTTTTGGGTCGACTCACAAACAGTGCTTAGCCAGTCCCCTGGGTACACCTGGCATGTCCGATGGTTTCCATGCGAAGATGTCATAGTTCTTGCGGAGGAACGGGTTGAGCACTTCTTCCTATTTGTTGTCAAGTGTTGTTGAGATGTGAGTCGGAGCAGCATTGGGTTCAGTCGGGTGAATATGCACATGATTTGTCTCTCCGGCCGACTGAAATGCAGACTCCGAAGCAGGTTTCTTGGCTCGCAACAAATCACTCGGATCTGCATTCTTCTGATATTCTTCCATTTCTACTACTGCCATCTGTTCATCGGCAATCTTTTAGCCCTTCTGGAAACACTCTTCTGCTTTCTGCCGATCTCCAGTGATTGTGATCACGCCTTTGGGACCAGGCATCTTTAACTTGAGGTACACGTAACACGGTCGAGCCATAAAACGGGCATATGCAAGCCTGCCCAGAATAGCATGGTACGCACTGTGAAAATCCACCTCCTCAAACGTCAACTTTTCCTTGCGGTAATTCTTTGAATCACCAAAAACCACATCAAGAGTGATCTGACCGAGTGAATCGGCTTTCTTCCCAGGGATGACACCGTGGAATCGCATGTTGCTCTCACTAGGCTTGGACATCGGGATGCCCATCCCTCAGAGGGTCTCAGCATACAAGATGTTCAAACCACTGCCACCATCCATCAAAACCTTGGTCAGTCGAGTGCCCACAACAACTGGGTCGACCGCCAACGCTTGCCGCCCGGGGGTAGCAACGCACGCTGGATGGTCGGACTGGTCGGATGTAATGGGAGTTCTTTGACCACTTCAAGTACGTCGTTGTTGCAGGAGCAACCATGTTTACTTCCCTGTTGATGACTTTCAGTCGACTTTTGCTCTCGATGTCAGCAAAAATCACTAAAGTGGTATTGATATTGGGGTAACCATCATCTTCCTCTTTGTCCTCTTCCTTATCAGATTCCTTTTCTTTCTCATTGGGTTGAACCTCTCGGAAGCTCTGAATCAGGAGTCAACACTGTCGAGTGGTATGCTTGGGGTAAATGAAGTTCCCCTCCTCATCCTTCTTTGTGTGTATATGACACGGTAAATCAAGCACATCATTGCCCGCTTGATCTTTCACTTTCTTGGGAATCCAAGGACCTTTAGGCTTTCCTTTGAATTTCCCTTGGTTTACAACTGCGGCCTCACCAGGACATGCGGGTTAGCTTTTCGCTTCTGCTTCAGACTGGAATTCCCTCCTCTGTCGTCTTGGCCGACTGGTTTGTTCTTGCCACTACGGAGTCGGTCTTCTTCCTCGCCATTAGCATACCGAGTGGCTATTTACATCATCCGAGCCAGAGACATGTCCCCCGTCCGACCGAATTTCAGGTTAAGCTCTCTGTACCGTACGCCCTCCTTAAAGGCACAAACTTATTGATATTCTGACACATTCTCCACGGTATGATGAAGAGTGGTCCACCTCTGGATGTAATCTCTCAAAGTTTCATTTTGATTCTGGACACAATGCTATAATTTGGCCAGCCCTGCAGGTCGTTTGCAAGTGCCTTCAAAGGTTCTGACAAACACTCGAGCCAATTCTTCCCAACTGAAGATGCCACCAGGAGCCAACTGATTCAACCAAGCTCTGGCTGAGCCCTCCAGCATCAAGGGGAGGTGCTTCATGGCTACATCATCATTGCCACCACCAATCTGCACAGCCACTCGGTAATCCTCTAGCCAAGTATCCGGATTCGACTCACCAGCGAACTTGCTTACTCCCATCGCCAACCTGAAGTTGGGAGGGATCTCAGCAGCCCTGATGGCTCTGCTGAACATTTAGGCCCAGAAACGTCCACTCTACTGCCACTCGGACGATATCTGTCCTATCCTTCTCTGTGTGCCCTGTTCCTGCCGACCAGACCCTGGATAAGAATCGATCTCGCATCAAACCCGGGCTCTCTTGGGTCCATTGGGATCCTTCGCTCATCGCCATACGGGCGCCTGTCATCGTACTGTTGGGGCAGATACGATCTGCCCCTCGGAGGTGGCGTAGGCACTCGACGGTGGTCATCACGGCCGTGTCGATGGTCATACTACTCGTAGTTCCGACCCAGATACTGCTCTTGGCGGTGCCCTCGACCCTCATGCCACGAAGGCGATCTTGGGCTATGAGCCAAGTGGACTATGTCTGCCACCATGGACTTGCTGTGAATTCTGTTGCGCGACTGAGAAATGGCTGTGTTTTGCTCACGTGCTGCTCGGAGCATCGCTCGAATATGCATCAAGCCTCTTCCATCCTCTAATTGGGACGGCTGAATTGATTCTGTTATATGGGTTGCAGCTGTAAGATTTTGGATCGGAGTGCGGTATACCTGGGGCTCAGGAAGATACAATTGTCGTTGTCGTCGACTGGATTCGAGGATCAATCGGCGGGAATGCTCGTCGAGTGAATGCTGAAGGTTCTCGAGACGTGCACGCTCGGCCAAGGTGGCCAGGCGCGCGGCCTCTAGGGCCCGAGCCTCTGAAGTCTCCCCCATGATGGGGGTCTGGAGCGCCTCGACGTTACAGCGATGCAGCTCTTCCCTTTGCTCCGTAGTGAGGGCTTGAGACTCATACTCATCGTGACCGTACGACGGACCACCGCCGCCGCTGCCGCCGCGAGGGTACTGAGGTGGGCTGCGATGGGAGTCGGCCATAAGGACCTCCGCCGTGGGGTTGCTGCTTCTGCACTCGGAAAGTGTGTCCAAGGAACCAGTCGACCGGCCCGTAGAGGTATTCGTCAGCCTCGATCACCGCGACTTGGGGAGTGGCCAACTAGCGAGCCACCGCATGCTTCACCCACCGCTGGAGCCGCGATCGACCGGACCGCTTGCAACGGCATACAGCGAGGAGAGTGGATGATGAAGGAGCCGACCGATACTGGGTCAATGGCTGCCGCAGGAGGACGCCATAGGCACTTGCGCGAAAGTGCGCCGCCCCGCGGACGGGAAGGGCCTCGATGTCGAGGGGGCCTCCTGGAGCCAGGCGGAGTCATCGGCAATGAAGACGAGCGCCCCAAGTCGGATCTCGCGGCCCAAAGCCAGACCGCCGCCGGAAACCATGTTGATGAAGATCGGAAAAAAATGCAACCTCGCCGGAAGTCTCTAAGACACCTACCCCACGGTGGGCGCCAACTGTCGTGGTACTAACTCTGGCAGTAAGAGTAGGGGGTACGTATGAGGAGGCAAGATCCTAACTACGACGAGGTTGTACACACGAGTTTACGAGTTCAGGCCCCTCTCAGAGGAGGTAAAAGCCCTACGTCTCGGTGCCCTGAGAATATGTGGTGTGTGTTACAGGGGGTGTGAACCCTTGTACCAGAGGAGGGGGTGGCTTATACAGAGTGCGCCAGGACCCCAGCCATCCTACACAAAGTTCAATGTACATTAAGACAGGGCGTTACTGGTAATGCCAGCTATAAAGAGCTACTAGATCGTCGTTGGCGCGCGTTGCCGTGCCCATCAAATTTATCAATAAAATGATAGAAATTTACATCATGAAAAATAATAATTTTTCATAAAGTCCGATCACACATTTGATGGCATAAAATTATGGGATAATGATTTCTCAAAGCTGTAAAATATAGCAAAGAGGTGACAACATATACCCAAACTGTACAATTAAAGAAAGCAACAACGCTGATTGTGGTAAGTAACCCCTGATACATCATGTTAACCGGTAACCCAACAAACAAGACATATATATCTTTTCCTTTTAGCTTAATACATGCAAACAGTGTTATTCAAAAGGATGGCTGCCATTAATACAGACTTTTGTCAACAAAGAATTTCTGCTATTTATTTCATTTCCATATGTACCGTGTTCTTAAAAGGTGTCCACTTCATGTCAGCAGATATAATGAGCGTTTGTGTTCAGCCATGTCTCTTGGAAAAATGATCATGAAGCAGATTAGTAAACATTGAAAAGAGATATATGATTAGAACGCATACATTTGGTAACATCTTTTTCCTTCCATATGTGCCCTGAATCCACTATAAAAAGGCTAGCCATGAATCCAACCAAAATACGTGCGCAAGCTTTGCAGCCCTGCAAGGCTGCAAGTTTTTTCCCTGGTTTTGTTGTTGGAATAGGGTCGGTGTACCAGACCAACAGAGTTACTCGTTTAGTATTAAGTTGTAATATATTGGTCCCAGAAACAACAAAATATGAAGAGAAGGGCATAGATGTACTCGATGCATACATGAAAGGAAGGGGCACAATGAATCTCCATGAAAGATAGTACTAATCTATCTAGGAGCCATGGATGAACCTCATATAGGGATGCTGCAATCAAAGAAAATAGTGGCTGGCCTCTGCTATTCCTGTGTGAAAGACATGCGATTAGAAGAACATTCGAACCAAAGCCATATTTCTGAACTGAACAACGAACCGAGGCACAAGCTGACAATATGAACACCAACAATGTAATTTTTTTCAATAAAGGGTGTAATGGAAAACATCTATTCGTTGGGCCAGAAAGTTGACTACAGACCAAAGAAATCAGAACAAGGCAAGACCTGGTACTGCTGTCTCCTCGAGGGGCTTGTCCTGGTGCGCCTATGGCCTATAAGTGATCAGGCAGGCGGGCGTTAATGGCGATGAAGAACACCATGACGGGGGGCAGGTTTGCCTCTTACACGGAGGTGGATCACCTGCAACACAGCGCCTAGGGTTGATCCCCTCGAGTGCCGGATCCATCGGGCGGCTTGCGTTGACTGGATCCCCAGCCCCTCGCGCGCGTCGCGTGGCTCGCGTCCGCTGGATCCTGTCGACCGCTGGTTCCTCGGGTCCGCCGCATCCCGTCGACCACCGGTTCCCTCACGTGCGTCCCCTCCCGGTGCGGATCTAGCGTCACCATGACTCCCCACCAGCACGTCGGATGGATACACAGCTCGTCGGGACTGGATTTTTCTCTCGCATCGGAATTGGATGAACACTCACCGGTCGCTCGTGTCTAACCCTAGTTCAGTCGATGGAACCGCACAAGTGGACCTCGTTCAGGGAAGCGCATGGGCTGGAATGGGCTGGCCGACAGCCTAGTTAACCACAGGGCTACATTTCGGCCTGCGGAGCAGCAGCCCAAAGGACAGCCGGCCCAGTTTTTTTCCAGATGCGGGATAGATGGCTTTAAACAGGAGATCCGACGATCAAAAAAGTCCAGATCACGTAAAGGGACGGCTAAAAACGCGAAGCGCTGAGAGGGCTCGCTTTAGGTGTGGTTATAATGTCCTTAAATAAATGACCTTTAAGACTATAGAGTGAACTCCCGACCGTTGCCATCTTGAGCGACTTTAGGACTTCTGTACTCCGAGTGTTTTCTTGTACGTATGGTCGAGGGACTTCGTCCTGGTCGAATGGAATTGGGTTATCCGAGTGGAATAGTTGGTCGACTGGGTTGCACTCTAAGGTGACTTCAGTCGGTAGATGTTGTTGTACTTTGAATGTCTTTGCCTCTAGGGCAGTGTCCTTGGGAAAGGCATCTAGGTCAGGCCTATTACCCTACCCTAGGTACATGTCATCGTCACTCAGATCCTGAGATAAGGCCTCCTCCATGGCCAATCGAGCTCGCCTTTGAGGTTAGATATACAGACTCGGATTTCTTTCATCCATTACATTGTGTGTGCAGCCATCGATGATTACAATGCTAACGAGGAGTGGTGTTGTAGGTTGCTCTTAAGAAAGAGAGAGAGACAACCCAGGTGCTTCTGGCGGAGAAGGACCGGCAGGCGGAGGAGGAGCAGCGGGAGTTCGAGGAGAAGATGACAAGGTTGATGGAGGAGGAGAGGGCACGGAATGGCATGCAGAACCAGGCCATGTACGGTCTCATCGTGGTAACTTTCTTCTTCATATTAGCCAAATCACTCACATAATGTTCTTTTCATTAATAACTAGTATGAATGACCCGTCAAAACCAAATGTGCAGTCTGTGTGCCAGAAGGCCGGTCAGACCCCTCCGCCGATGCCGGGGACCATGGTGAGTTTAATTTGAATGGTCATTAGTTACTAGTATTAACATTTGAGTGTCGTCATGCTAACGAGACATTGCAAATGATCTTTGGTGCAGCGTGCCTCCAGACAAGCATCACACGATCCTTCTCCAGGTGGTGGTACCCGCACGAGCCACGCTGGTACTTCACCTCCATGGTGACGTAAGTTTTCTCTAGTGTTTTGCTTCACAAATGCATAAAGACCTAGACTTAGCTCAATTTTCTCCAAAATGGTTACCATAATGACCTAGACTTAGCTTATCTTCCTCCAAAATGACATAATTAGCTTAATTAGCTCATAAAATGATCCATTTTACCTTAGTTAGCGCTAAAACGATCTATACTTTGCTTTGTTTCCTCCAAAATGACCTATACTTAGCTGCTTTATATCAAAAATGACATAATATGCTTAGTTCACTCAAAAATAGCATAATTAGCTAGGTTAGCTCCATTTTACCTAAGTTAGCTCACAAATGTCATTTTTACCTAAGTTAGCTAAAAATGTCATATACTTCTTCTTCTTCTTCATTTTCTTCGTCGTCTTCTTCTTCTTCTTCTAGTCTTTCTTCTTCTAACTTTCTTGTTTCCCATTTTGCAGGTTTCATTCACTTACCATAAGCTTGCATGGATTGTAATGCCCTGGACACACCCGCCGGTGGTCGTTACTCCTGGCGGGATCTAGACTGGCCTCACATATCAGTACTAGTCTTTTCTGCGCATTTTGTCCTCACTCGTGCGCAGCCAGGAGCAACTTCCTTGTCGGTCACCCATCCTGAAACTACTCCAAGTTGAGCACGCTTAACTTTAGAGTTCTTTCCGGATGGGCTCTCGGAAAAGAAGGGATTCCTTATTGATATCAGTAGTTTATCATCCCTAATAAGCCAGGCTATCACATACACCCCCACTCAGAGGAAACTACGTCCTCGTCGGGCCACAAGAACGTTCCCTCTTGGCACAAACGTCTGTGCATGCAGTTCGGTACATGTGCCATGTCGTGTGCCACGACGGGTCACAAACGTCATGAACAACATGACCGCGCACCTGTCCGCAAACATCCGTGTAACTGATGGGCCTCGAACCCCTCGTTGGTTACCCCAAGTGGAAGGTGTAAGATGCAGTAAGTAGAAGTGTTTTCCCTTAGCAAAGATGCCAAGTATCGAATCCCCAGAGACTCCTAGGTTCAACAGGTAGGTGTCAACTGCTAACGGCGCAATTAGCAATCAACGTGGACCTGCACACAGATACAAATAACTTTGCTCCCAACGAGTACAGAGAGGTTGTCAATCTCTCCGGCCTTGTAGTTCACAAAGGGTTAAAAGCAATATGATAGTAGTGATAGATAGTTTTTGCAATAGTAAGTAAAATAGCGAAAAATAAATAGTGGATGTGATCAATGATGGTAATATGGACCGGAGTCTCATGATGTTCACTAGTGATGTCTCTCTCCCAAAAGACGATAAAACAGCTATGTGAGGTAAACAAATTACAGCTGGGCAATTGACAGGACCACGAACGCAAACCAATGCTGACTACATTGCAAGAAAGGTTGAGGTTCAAAGCATGGGCGGTACGCCAAAGTAAGTAGACCGAAATCCATCAATATCTACTACTAATCATCCACCTTGAGATATCTATCCAGAACATCTCGCTGGTATTAAGTTGCGAGTCCCACCCATAGTGTAACTCAATGCAACAGACAACTGCATTAAAAAAACTTTGCGTAAAGTAAACAATCCTTGCACCCGCGGGCACAAGCACCGTTGTTTTCCCCCTTGTGGCAATAGCACATCCCCTAGACTCATGTTTCTGTCACTCAAGCTAGTCATCGAGGGGCATGAACCTACAATCGAGCATAACGTTCCCTCTTGGAGTTACTACCTACTACTCGGCCAAGGCAATAAATAACAACGGAGAACATGCAAGAATTACTTATGAACTAAAATATAAAAGAGGTGAATCAAATATATTACTCAAGATCAATCTGAACATAATCTCATAATCCATCGGATCCCAACAAACTCAACATAGCAACAGCATAAGGATTACATAGGTGCCTCGATCATGTACGGCAGCTCACGAGGACTAATTAGTGAAGCACAAGAACGGGAGGAGAACATCACATAGCTACTGGTCATGGACTCATGGTCCAAGGGAGACTACTCACGAGTCATCCGGGAGGCGTCCATGGCGGTGGAGAAGCTCCCGGTGGTGATCCTCCCCTCCGGCAGGGTGCCGGGAAGAGTTCTCCTGGTGCTCCCGATCTTGGAAGCGGCGGCGGCGACGGAACAAAGATGGGATCGCGAAAAGAAGTCCTGTTCTGAGGGTTACGGGGAACCCTTTAAATATATGCCAAAGTAGGGCACCGGGGGAGCCTCGGGGGGCCCAGGCGCCCCCCCGGCGCGGCCCGGGGGGGGCGCGCCCACAGGGCGCCTGGAGCCCCTGTGCCCCCCCCCCCCCAGGCTGCCCTTCGGACGCAGTGTTGTTTCCGGTTCGCTGATTTTTTATATAAGTTTTCTGGATTTTTCTGGGCAGTTCTCGAAACGTGAAAACCTGAAATACAAAAATAGCCGAAAACAGAAACTGGCACTGGGGTGCACTGAATTAGTAAGTTAGTCCAAATATGATCAAAAGAGTATGGAAGTGTATGAATATCATAGCAATATCACCCAAAAGTGGCACGGAGCAAGCAGAAATTATAGATACGTTTTGGACGTATCAACATCCCCAAGCTTAATTCCTGCTCGTCCTCGAGTAGGTAAATAATAACAAGAATAATTTCTGTGGTGACATACTATTAACCATATAGGACTTTCTCATAGTCATATGACAAAAGCTTACTGAGACAATGATTCTAAAGTAATTAAGTTGTCTCAAGAGAAAATCACAAATGACTGAAAGTTTTACAACATGAAACTGAAACATCAAAAAGATTTGCAATGAACATGATGTGCAAATATGATAAAGTGATATCTAGCTTGCCCCCTTTAGTGATGCAAAACATAAGTGCAGGGGCACCTTCAAGGTTTAAGCAATGACTAGATACAATCATTTCAGAATAAACGATATCACAATCATGCAAAAGACAATGCTACTTTGGGACAATGCACATTACACTCAGAATGACAATCATGCTCTCAGTAGTTGGTGCTTGAAGTGCTAGAGCTTTTTATTTTGAAACATGGAAGCAATTGTGTCAACGGTAGTAGTACTTCATATGTGTCATGTATAAAACATCCTATAAGTTGCAAGCATCATGCATCGAATACCAATAGTGTTTGCTCCTTGTCCTAATTAGCTCGGATCCCCATGGGTTATCATTGCATTGCATATGTTTTAACCAAGTGTCACAAAGGGGTACCTCTATGCCACCTGTACAAAGGTCCAAGGAGATAGATCGCATTTGATTTCTCGTTTTTGATAGATCTCAACTTGAGGACATCCATACGGGGACAACATAGCAAATAGATGATGGACTCCTCTTTAATGCTTAAGCATATTCTCATGAGAGATTGAGGATTAAGGTCCAAGCTAAAACTTCCACCATGATGCATGGCTTTGGTTGGCGGCCCAATGTTCTTCTCTAACAATATGCATATTAATTCAACCCACGGTAAATCACCCTTACTTCAGACAAGACGAACATGCATAGCAACTCACATGATATTCAACAAAAGTGTGACAGTTGATGGCGTCCCCAGAAACATGGTTACCGCTCAGCAAGCAACTCATAAGAAATAAGATACATAGGCAACATATTCTTTACCACAATAGTTTTTAGGCTACTTTCCCATGAGCTATGTATTGCATGGTTAATTTGCTTAGTGCAGGTGGAGGTTAGCAAAATACTGGGAGCGACCAACTAAGAGAGCAATGACGATCATAATCATGCAGAGCGACAAAGCAATATTGAATTAGGCATGGTAGTTATATCGCTACTTAGAAACAAAAGATCATCAAGGCTTGACAGACTTTCTTTATAGTCTTTAATATGCGTGAGCATACGCCAAGTCAATCAAAATAAATTCTCGAAGGAAGATATTACTAAACCATACCACATCATAGGCAAACAAACCAAGTTGGTACTCCAATATCACATTGGGAACCCCCCAGCTATTTGATATTAACCATAAGAAAACCTGAACTACTAAGCACCATCATGAAAGTAGCATCTTTATCATAGAAACATTAACCCATGCAACGGAAGCAAACTCTCTTAATAAGGTGAGCATGGCAATTAAAGAGAGTTCAAGCAACCAACTAAATAAAAGCTCTTGAAAAGATAAGCATGAATACTAAGAGCAGAGCACGATAGTAGCTATTAAAAGACAAAGAACACACACAGCATAGATAGACATAAAAATTCTATGTAATGTTCTAGGTAGAGGTGGAGCGTGTTTCTCTCCCACATAAAGGAATGCTGGGTTCCGACTCGTTATGAAAAACTAAAAGGAAAACTAAAAGCAAGACGCTCAAAGCATAGCACATAACACATGAAGTGATAAAAATATAGCAAAACGAAAGACGAACTGATAATGTTGATGGAGAAGGGGATGCACGGGGGCATCCCCAAGCTTAGACGCTTGAGTCTCCTTGAATATTTCTTGGGGGTGCACGGGGGCATCCCCAAGCTTGAGCGCTTGACACTCCTGAATCTTTTTATCATCTTCCCTCGCACACTTGAAAACTCCCTTCATACATAACTCATCATAATCTGATTAGCGAGGTTAGTACCCTTAATAAAATAATTATACCTTGCTGGAAATAAGGATATTATTGAAGTTCTACTGTTTCTCAAGATTGCCAAAAGGTTTTTGCAAAGAAAAAGCAAGTTCTCAATTTTCGAAGTGAAGGTAAGGCAAAACAGGACAGAATCTGTGAAAAACAGAACAGCAGGAAGTAATTGACCTGTTCGGGATACTTATACAACTCAAATCAAAAAACTCAGAACTGACGCACGAAAGACAATTATATAGAGAACGCTGTCGAAAAAATTCAGACCAAAAAGATGATCTGGTGATTTTATACGAATTTTTCTATCCAAGGACAGAATCTGTTTCCTGGACAGCACCTCACAACTTTTGAACTTTCTAGCAATCAGAGGCTATACTTGGCACAAATATGAAAAGCAAAGATACAATGATGATGCTACAGCAGTAAACAACATCAAGACACAACAAAAGCAAAAAATTTATTCATGTGGGCTGCCTCCCAAAAGCGCTTTCTTTTATGCCTTTAAGCTAGGCATAATGCAAAGATCAAGTTTTATCAAGAGTAAAAGAATAGCTAGCCCGTACAACGGACTCAAAAGGTAACTTGACCTTCTTACGAGGGAAGTGTTCCATCCCTTTCTTGAGAGGAAACAGAAATTTTATATTACCCTCTTTCATGTCAATGACAGCACCAACGGTGCGCAAAAAGGGACGCCCAAAATAATTGGACATGAAGGATCACATTCAATATCCATGATAGTGAAATCAACGGGCACATAATTATCATTGACAACAATAAGAACATCGTCAATCCTCCCCAAAGGTTTCTTTATGGAAGAATCAACGAGACGAACACCAAAAGAACAAGAATCATAAGGTTTCAATTTAAGCATATCATATATCCTTTTGGGCATAACAGAGGTACTAGCACCAACATCACATAATGCATAACAAGAGAAGTCATTCAAATAAATTTTTATCATAGGATCCCAACCATCTCATAGGATCCCAACCATCTTCTAGCTTTGTAGGTATGGAGGTTTCTACTCTAAGTTTCTCCTCCCTAGCTTTGATAAGAGCATTAGTGATATGCTCTGTGAAGGCAAGGTTAAGCGTGCTAGTGCGGGGATCTCTAGACATCTTGTGAAGGAAATCAATAACTTCTGTAAGAGTGCAATTATCAAAATCAAGGTCACGAGCATCAAGTAAAGTGGTAGTGGTGTCCTTAAGGCTCACATGTTTGGTAGTTTCTATAGCATCACCATTAATAGGTCCATTGGGACCAGGAGTACATTGGGTGCTAAGAGTGTGAACATCCTCAATAACTTGGATAGTAGCAACAGTGTGGTGGGTAGGAAGGCTCTTAATTCTTTCCTCTTCCTCCCTTTCTCTAGCCCATCTTTCTTTAAGCTTAGCCATCATCCTAATATTTTCATTAATTTGTACTTGAGTAGCATTAATAGGGATGACTTCCCTCTCCTTAAGAGGAGAAGTTTCAATTTTTAGCAATTTTAACTCATTGGCTAAGTGGTCTACCTTAAAAGAAAGATCATCTAGTTTATGTAGTTTCTCTTCTACATTCTTATTAAAGGCTTTTTGGGTAGTGATGAAATCTCTAAGCATGGTCTCTAGTTCAGTGTTGGAGTTCTTGGTACTAGGATAAGCATTGTTGTTCCCATAAGAGTTAGAGGGGAACGGTCTAGGATTGTTACTATAGTTACTCCTATAAGCATTGTTGTTGAAATTGTTTCTAGAGATAAAGTTGACATCTACTTGTTCTTGAGCAATCAAAGAATTTAAAGGAACATCACGAGGATCAACAGTAGATTGCTTCGAAAGTAGAGACATGATCAAGTCAACTTTTTCATTGAGGGAGGAAATCTCCTCGACAGATTTTACCTTCCTACCTGTTGGAGCGCGTTCGGTGTGCCATTGGGAATAGTTGGTCATCATCTCATCGAGAAGCTTTGTGGCAGCACCAAGTGTAGTTGACATAAAAGTTCCTCCCGCGGCCGAATCTAACAAGTTCCGCGAGGTAAAGTTCAAGCCTGCATAAAAAGTTTGGATAACCATCCAAGTAGTCAAACCGTGAGTAGGGCAGTTTTTGATAAGAGATTTCATACGTTCCCAAGCTTGGGCAACGTGTTCATTATCCAATTGTTTAAAATTCATGATGTTACTTCTAAGTTGAATAATTTTAGCAGGTGGATAGTATTTTCCAATAAAAGCATCTTTGCACTTGTCCCATGAATCTATCCTATTCCTAGGCAAAGACTGAAACCAAATTTTAGCTCCTCCTCTCAAGGAGAAAGGAAAAAGCTTAAGCTTAACAATATTACCATCTATTTCTTGGTACTTTTGCATATCACAAAGTTCTACAAAGTTGTTCAAGTGTAAAGCAGCATCATCTCCAGCACCGGAGAATTGATCTTTCATGACTAAGTTTAGTAAAGCAGGTTTAATTTCATATGAAGGTGCTGAAGTGGCAGGTGTAGTGATAGGTGTGCTGATAAAGTCACCGTTGTTGCGACTAGTGAAGTCACACAACTTGGTGTTCTCGGCGGAACCCATAGTAGCAAGCAAGCAAGATAACTATTTTTGTGATTTTCGATAAAAGGTAATAAAGCAAAAATGAAAAGTAAACTAACAAGACAAAAAGCAAAGGTAAAAGATAGCATGCAACTCCCCTATCCTGAAGAGTGGAGTCCCCGGCAACGGCGCCAGAAAATACTCCTTGATGGGCCTCGAACCCCTCGTTGGTTACCCCAAGTGGAAGGTGTAAGATGCAGTAAGTAGAAGTGTTTTCCCTTAGCAAAGATGCCAAGGATCGAATCCCCAGAGACTCCTAGGTTCAATAGGTAGGTGTCAACTGCTAACGGCGCAATTAGCAATCAACGTGGACCTGCACACAGATACAAATAACTTTGCTCCCAACGAGTACAGAGAGGTTGTCAATCTCTCCGGCCTTGTAGTTCACAAAGGGTTAAAAGCAATATGATAGTAGAGATAGATAGTTTTTGCAATAGTAAGTAAAATAGCGAAAAATAAATAGTGGATGTGATCAATGATGGTAATATGGACCGGAGTCTCATGATGTTCACTAGTGATGTCTCTCTCCCAAAAGACGATAAAACAGCTATGTGAGGTAAACAAATTACAGCTGGGCAATTGACAGGACCACGAACGCAAACCAATGCTGACTACATTGCAAGAAAGGTTGAGGTTCAAATCATGGGCGGTACGCCAAAGTAAGTAGACCGAAATCCATCAATATCTACTACTAATCATCCACCTTGAGATATCTATCCAGAACATCTCGCTGGTATTAAGTTGCGAGTCCCACCCATAGTGTAAACTCAATGCAATAGACAACTGCATTAAAAGAACTTTGCGTAAAGTAAACAATCCTTGCACCCGCGGGCACAAGCACCGTTGCTTTCCCCCTTGTGGCAACAGCACATCCCCTAGACTCATGTTTCTGTCACTCAAGCTAGTCATCGAGGGGCATGAACCCACAATCGAGCATAACGTTCCCTCTTGGAGTTACTACCTACTACTCGGCCAAAGCAATAAATAACAACGGAGAACATGCAAGAATTACTTATGAACTAAAATATAAAAGAGGTGAATCAAATATATTACTCAAGATCAATCTGAACATAATCTCATAATCCATCGGATCCCAGCAAACTCAACATAGCAACAGCATAAGGATTACATAGGTGCCTCGATCATGTAGGGCAGCTCACGAGGACTAATTAGTGAAGCACAAGAACGGGAGGAGAACATCACATAGCTACTGGTCATGGACTCATGGTCTAAGGGAGACTACTCACGAGTCATCCGGGAGGCGTCCATGGCGGTGGAGAAGCTCCCGGTGGTGATCCTCCCCTCCGGCAGGGTGCCGGGAAGAGTTCTCCTGGTGCTCCCGATCTTGGAAGCGGCGGCGGCGGAACAGAGATGGAATCGCGAAAAGAAGTCATGTTCTGAGGGTTATGGGGAACCCTTTAAATATATGCCAAAGTAGGGCACCGGGGGAGCCTCGGGGGGCCCAGGCCCCCCCCCCCCGGGCGCGGCTCAGGGGGGCGCGCCCACAGGGCGCCTGGAGCCCCTGTGCCCCCCCTAGGCTGCCCTTCGGACGCAGTGTTGTTTCCGGTTCGCTGATTTTTTATATAATTTTTCTGGATTTTTCTGGGCAGTTCTCGAAACGTGAAAACCTGAAATACAAAAACAGCCGAAAACAGAAACTGGCACTGGGGTGCACTGGATTAGTAAGTTAGTCCAAATATGATCAAAAGTGTATGGAAGTGTATGAATATCATAGAAATATCACCCAAAAGTGGCACGGAGCAAGCAGAAATTATAGATACGTTTTGGACGTATCAGTAACCAATGCCCCGGACACACCCGTCGGTGGTCGTTACTCTTGGCGGGATCTAGACTGGCCTCACATATCAATACTAGTCTTTTCTGCGCACTTTGTCCTCACTCGTGCGCAGCCGGGAGCAACTTCCCGGTCGGTCACCCATCCTGAAACTACTCCCAGTTGAGCATGCTTAACTTTAGAGTTCTTTCCGAATGGGCTCCCGGAAAAGAAGGAATTCCTTATTGATATGAGTAGTCTATCATCCCTAATAAGCCAGGCTATCACATGGATAGAGTGCTTGTTTTCTCTTTCTGCTTTTCTTTTGTATCGATGAACAATGTGGAACTTGTTATATGGATGGATGGAACTGCGTGTTGGATGAACAATGTGAAACTATTGTAATATGTATGGATGGAACTATGTGTTGGTTATGTATATATGATGAAACTTGTGTGTTGGATATGTCATATGTATGCTATGAAATTGCCCTGTGCAAAAAAATCATATATTTTGTTGTGAAATTGCTTGGATATAAGAAAAAATTGAAAAAGAGGCAATGCAGCCTCTTTGCCATCTACCACCGACAGCAAAGGGCTCTTTGCCGTCTGCCACAGACGGCAAAGAAGCCATGTGGCAGCAACCTCTGCAACCTAGGAGCTATGCCACTTGGTTACTTCGCCGTTAGGTGGCAGCCGACGAAGGATATGGGATTTCTTCGTCAGCTGGCAGACGACAAAGGCTACCGTTAGCCACCTAACATGGCTAACACCTATTCTTTTACCGTCCACATTCTTTGATGTCTGCCACCGACGGGAAAGGTTCTTTGTCGTCTACCACCGACGACAAAGGTTCTTTGACGTCCGCTTTGAGGAAGCAGACGGCAAAGAACCTGTTTACCGTGGCTTTCTTTGGCGGGAAGCTTTACCGTCGGTGGCAGACGGCAAAGAGGTTTGCCGTCCGCTTTTGGTACCTTTGCCGTCAGTCATGGAAGACGGCAAAGATGCTAATTCCTGTAGTGCTACATGTTTAGTTTCTATAGAATTATGCAATCTCATCTCTTTTAGCCAACCATAATATATGTGAAATATGCAGTGCCATCCTGTTTAACCAGGCATCATATATTTGAATGATATCTTGCCAATCCTTTTCTTCATTACATTTCCACTTGTCGACAATGTTTGTAAATTCAAAAACTCTTCCTGTGAATCAGCCATTTGAGTGGGTGATGGATAAATCTGGACTGAAAACAAGGTCTTCAGAGCAAATAGTGCTACCTGTCGAAGCAGATCTCTTGCTGGGTCCCGATAGCTCCTCAGAGATGGATTCAGAGACAGATGACCAGTCATATTCGCCCACCGAGGTGTATGCTCTAACTTGGCACGGTTATACTTCTCATATCATGCATATGGTGTCTTGCATTGCATAGTTTAGACATCATATACACAATATTCAATAACATGTTCTTAGTTCACACATCGTATATGCGAATGCCCTGTGCGTATATAAATCACATATGTGAATTATATCATGTGATCCTAATTACTTAGATAACATGTATGTGAATTATGTCATGCGAACCTGTTTACTAAAGACATCATATAATTATCTCATGCCATCATGTTTAGTTAGTCATCATATCTTTGAATTATGTCATGCTATGCTATCCAGTTTAGATACACATCATATATGTGAAATTATGTCATGCTATATATCCTTTTTAGTTAAAAAATATACATGTGAACTATTTCATGCCCTCTTTTTTCCACACTATCTATCGCATTTGTCTCTCATACAAGGTATGTACATTCAACTATGTTTCTTGTTTATCAGCCATTTGAAATGGAGCAGGTGATGGCAGTATCTAGCGGAGTAAAAACGCGATCTTCAAATAAAACAGTGCTACCTCTTGGTGGAGATAGCACCCCAGTTGTACATGCACGAGAACCATCTCTACCACACATAAACCAAACTCTCGCAGATTGTACCCCTACCGTGATGGACAGAGAACCAGCTTCACCCAATCTAACCCTAACCCCAGCAGATTGTAACCCAATTCCATTTGACACAACACCATCTCCACCACAGATCTACTAAACAAGAGCAGTTGGTAAGGCAGCTCCAGTGCCGAAAGCGCCAGTACTACCACGGCGAACCCCAACTCCACAAGTTAGTAGACCTATTCCTGTGGGCGAAGCACTACCAGCCATTCGTAGTTTATCATCTATCGCATTTGATGTTGTTAAATCCTATGTGTGTATCTTCCCATCATGGAAATATTATATTGAAGATGAATGAAAATGCTAGTTGCAGGTGTTCGTCCAGGAGTTATGTGTAAGTAATGTTATTCATGGCAATTACTTTGCTTTGTCCCATATATTCTACCTCCATGTTGGTTATAAACTTATAATACATCAAATGTTCCCATTTTTCTCTATAGAGAAGGACCGATTTGGAAAATCAGGACCTGTGCTAATACATTTGTTGACTTCAAGAATGCTTGGTGGTAGTATTGGAATTACATGAAGAAAACGTACTTCACTAGCAAAGAAACTCATCAAATTCCCTTACGTTCTCTCGAGACACATTTACGGGACGATGGCTGGGAACGCCTTGTTCTGTACTGGTCCCGAACCAAGAATGTGGTAAGGTCTATGAGCTCATTTTTTTATTTTGAAGTACTATATCCTCCGTCTTACTGTACTCTGTTCGTGTAGAACAAGTGCTTAAAACTGAAGAATAATTGTTCTCATTTAAGATTCCCTTGCTATGGTGCATATTGCTATGCTCTTGTATCATTGTATTTACTCATATAAACTTATTTTTAGATGGAAGGATCCAATCGAAACTCCAATGGCACAATAGGTATGCTTAAGCATGTTTCTTTAACAGGTTTTCTCTTCTAAATTACTCTATTGATTTCAATTTCAATTGTGTATACAGTTGACTTCTCATATCATGCACATTACTAGCATCACAATAGAGCCAATAGTGTTTTTGTACATGTATACCCGTGCTACCCATCTGAAATCTTGTTGTGCCGTGTAGTTTCCCACACTTGTATTCTTTCAATGCTCTTTGTCTTGAACTGATATGATTTGAACCGTGTCTCTATTTTGATTTGGTAAGACAATGAAGTGACCATAGGACATAGATATATGTTTGTTTGATGCTTTTATTATGTACTACTTGGCAATAAAAGACTTGGTAGTTTAATCATGTCCACCATACCAGTGAACTGGTTCACCGAAATGAGTTTCATATACTACATGCTAAACATGTTATGTGTCTGCTTGTTTCTTCTTTTAGAATGCTGACAGAATATTGGGGAAGGGTACCTTATTAAGCAATGGTAAAGGAAGTAATGGAGATAAGGTTCAGGATAGTGAGCCATCCTTGTTGGTCTCCATAAAAGCTGATAAAACGGCTAAGAAAAACTATCTTGAAGAGTCTTGGTGTAGTGTTTGAGTTACTAGCCACTACCGCTGGCACAAGCTCCTCGAACTCACTGTCTAAATCAGATCGGTTTCTTGAGTCTCAACTACAAGCTGAAAGATATCAATCAGTTGTGTTGCGACAAGAAGCCGAAGGACTGCGAAAATCCCTAGAGAATTCAGATGCATACTTTCTGGTGCAACAACAAGCGCTGGAGGATTTAAGCGCCAATCAATCGAAAGTTAATAAGCTTGCTAAGCATCTTGCGAGCATGGTGGATACCCAGGATATTGTTTCTTGACCTTTTGTGAAGTGGTTTCAGTTTTGGACTTGTTTTGCTGCGGCGTTTATTTGCACTGGTCGCCAACTTTGACGAGCAGTGTATGTAATATGTTGCTTTGTTCCCCATGTTTGCACTAGTGGCGAACTTTGATGCCTAGTGGTTGTAATATGTGTAATAGTCGTAATAGCCTAGCATATGTTGCCTGCTTATTTATTTCCTTGTTGTCTTGTTTATTTGTTTGCTTGTAGTCAGTGCGGTTCTTTTTCCATGGTGTGCTAGTGGCCGCAATAACCTATTTTTTAAAACTAGGCCACAATAACCATGGGCAACATACAGACCGTTGTCACCATGGTCCCGATATCTACTATAGTGACCATGGGCCTCTTATGGGCCTTCTATGGGTCGTAGAATCATTGGGCCTTCTATGGGCCGTATATCGATTGGCCAAACATGGGCCAATAACGGACCGCATTATGGGCCGTAAAAGGGCTAGAGTGGCAAGTGTCCGTTCATGGGCCGACCATAACGGGCCTTTAAGAGGCCGACAAGTATAATAAGCTTAATTCTACCGACAAGCATAACGGGTCGTCAATGGGCCGTATTTGATGACATTATGAAAATGGCCCAATGGTTTAACGGTCCACAAATGAGACAACTTTAACCACGGGCTGAATTTGGCCCACAAGCGGAAAAGGCCAGTAACGGACCGTAAGCAACCGAATGCTGCAAATCAACCCAAGAATAAATGGGCCCTTAAAAGGCCAAAAGATAACATGGGCTGGGAACGGCCCAATGGAATAATGGGTCATTAATGGGTATGAAGAGATATAATGTTTATTATGGGTCAGTTTCACTACGGGCCGATAATGGGCCAAGAGTAACAAAGGGCCTCATATGGGCCGAAAGACGTCATGGGTCGTACATGGGCCGGAAGTTACAACGGGCTGGAATCATATTGGACGGCCCAGAAGCTAGTGGGCCGAATTCGGAAAGAGCATAATGGGTCGTGAGTTATCAGGCCTGAATGGGCTATATGCAAGCAGGTCGTTAGTAGGCTTTCGATGGGCGGCTTGTTAACCTTTGACCAAGTCAAATGGCCCGACCTCTTGACCTGAATGGGCCACTGTTGGGTCGTGCCATGTGTTGACGTATCATAGGCGCCTCCTGTCCATTGGTTGGTTGACATCTGTTCGCACGTGGAGCTGACACGTGGTTCCTTCAGCCAATGAGAATTTTACACGTGGAAAATCCCCATTGGTCATCGCTGTTAGTGGGTTATCAGATCCAAAACCTGACCCGATAGCTTAAGGGCGACCCATTACGGTGGATGTCACGTGTCGATTACCCTTGATGAAAGCACTTCAATGACGCACCATTTATTGTCATGGAAGTGAACACTTCCGTGATGATAATTTTGGTATTGTCATGGAACACTTCTACGACAGCACAGGTATGACTATCTTGATTATGTCATAAAGTCGTCATGGATGTACATGCATGAAGGAAAACGTGACCTACTGTGACAAACACATATTATCACGGAAGTGTTTTTTTTTGTAGTGAGTATGGCCTTGATTTGCTCAAGCTTTTCCTTGCTCCCATGGCCAGCATTGAGCAAACCAGCTACAACTTTCTCCAGCTCTTTCTTCTCTTGTGCAAGAAGATCCATGTCCACCTTGATCTACTTCATAGCCTTCCTAGTGTTGTGAATGATGTCTGCCTGGGCCTGAAGGATACACCTCTGATCCTTTACTAGCATCAGCTTCTCCATCTTCATATTCATCTCCATCTCTAGCTCTTCCTTCCGCTTCTCAAATTTCTCAACATCCATTGCTTTGTCGTAGTCCACCTTGCCAACACCATCATGCCAGTCAAACATCTTGGAAACATCATCAACCATTTTCTGATACTCATCACGCAAATGATCCTTCTCCTTCCTCAACTTGGCTTACTCAACAACATATGCATTCTTGTCTGGAATCTTGGCAAGGTTTCTCTCATGGAACAATTCCCACATCTTGATGAGGCAGTTCTTCAGTATATCAGGGTGGACTGGATCAATCCACTTAACTTCACCACAGCTCACTGAAGGAAATATGCCCTAGAGGCAATAATAAAGTTATTATTTATTTCCTTATATCATGATAAATGTTTATTATTCATGCTAGAATTGTATTAACCGGAAACTTAATACATGTGTGAATACATAGACAAAACAGAGTGTCCCTAGTATGCCTCTACTAGACTAGCTCATTGATCAAAGATGGTTATGTTTCCTAGCCATAGACATGAGTTGTCATTTGATCAACGGGATCACATTATTAGGAGAATGATATAATGGACAAGACCCATCCGTTAGCTCAGCACTATGATCGTTTAAGTTTTACTGCTATTGCTTTCTTCATGACTTGTACATGTTCCTACGACTATGAGATTATGCAACTCCCGAATACCGGAGGAACACTTTGTGTGATACCAAACGTCACAACGTAACTGGGTGATTATAAAGGTACTCTACAGGTGTCTCCGAAGGTACTTGTTGGGTTGGCGTATTTCGAGATTAGGATTTGTCACTCCGATTGTCGGAGAGGTATCTCTGGGCCCACTCGGTAATGCACATCACTATAAGCCTTGCAAGCATTGCAGCTAATGAGTTAGTTGCGGGATGATGTATTACGGAACGAGTAAAGAGACTTGTTGGTAACGAGATTGAACTAGGTATTGAGATACCGACGATCGAATCTCGGGCATGTAACATACCGATGACAAAGGGAACAATGTATGTTGTTATGCGGTTTGACCGATAAAGATCTTCGTAGAATATGTGGGAGCCAATATGAGCATCCAGGTTCCGCTATTGGTTATTGACCGAAGACGTGTCTCGGTCATGTCTACATAGTTCTCGAACCCGTAGGGTCCGCACGCTTAAGGTTTCGATGATAGTTTTATTATGAGTTTATGAGTTTTGATGTACCTAAGGAGTTCGGAGTCCCGGATGAGATCGGGGACATGACGAGGAGTCTCAAAATGGTCGAGACGTAAAAATCGATATATTGGACGACTATATTCGGACATCGGAAAGGTTCCGAGTGATTCGGGTATTTTCGGAGTACCGGGGAGTTACGGGAATAGAGGAGAGAGGCCAAAAGGAAGGATGCGTGCATCCCTCTTCTGGTCCGAATTGGACAAGGGGTGCAGCCCCCTTTTCCTTCTCCCTCTCCCCCTCTTTCCTTCTCTCCTACTCCGGAAAGGAAAGGGGAATCCTACTAGGACTTGGGAGTCCTAGTAGGACTGCCCACACTTGGTGCGCCCCCTTTAGGGCCGGCCTCTCCCTTCCTCCTTTATATACGGGGGCAGGGGGGCATCTCTAGACACAACAATTGATATCTTGATCTCTTAGCCGTGTGCGGTGCCCCCCTCCACCATAGTTCTCCTCGATAAATATTGTAGCGGTGCTTAGGCGAAGCCCTGCGACGGTAGAACATCAAGATCGTCACCACGCCGTCGTGCTGACGGAACTCTCCCTCGACACTCGGCTGGATCGGAGTTCGAGGGACGTCATCGAGCTGAACGTGTGCTACAACTCGGAGGTGCCGTAGTTTCGGTGCTTGATCGGTCGGGCCGTGAAGACGTACGACTACATCAACCGTGTTGTTCTAACGCTTCCGCTTTCGGTCTACGAGGGTACGTAGACTCACTCTCCCCTCTCGTTGCTATGCATCTGGTAGATAGATCTTGCGTGATCATAGGAAAATTTTGAAAATACTACGTTTCCCAACAGTGGCATCATGAGCCAGGTCTATGCGTAGATCATATGCACGAGTAGAACACAAGTGAGTTGTGGACGATACTAGTCATACTGCTTACCAGCATGTCATACTTTGATTCGGCGGTATTGTTGGATGAAGCGGCCCGGACCGACATTACGCGTACGCTTACGCGAGACTGGTTCTACCGACGTGCTTCGCACACAGGTGGCTGGCGGGTGTCAGTTTCTCCAACTTTAGTTGAATCAAGTGTGGCTACGCCCGGTCCTTGTGAAGGTTAAAACAACACATACTTGACGAAATATCGTTGTGGTTTTGTATGCGTAGGTAAGAACGGTTCTTGCTAAGCCCGTAGCAGCCACGTAAAACTTGCAACAACAAAGTAGAGGACGTCTAACTTGTTTTTGCAGGGCATGTTGTGATGTGATATGGTCAAGACATGATGAGTTATACGGTTTTGTATGAAATGATCATGTTTTGTTAAGTTATCGGCAACTGGCAGGAGCCATATGGTTGTCGCTTTATTGTATGAAATGCAATCGCCATGTAATTGTTTTACTTTATCACTAAGCGGTGGCGATAGTCGTAGAAGCAAAAGTTGGCGAGACGACAACGATGCTACGATGGAGATCAAGGTGTCGCGCCGGTGACGAAGGTGATCATGACGGTGCTTTGGAGATGGAGATCAAAAGCACAAGATGATGATGGCCATATCATGTCACATATTTTGATTGCATGTGATGTTTATCTTATTATGCTTCTTATTTTGCTTAGTTCGACGATAGCATTATAAGATGATCCCTTACTAAATTTCAAGGTATAAGTGTTCTCCCTGAGTATGCACCGTTGCGAAAGTTCGTCGTGCCGAGACACCACGTGATGATCGGGTGTGATAAGCTCTACGTTCAAATACAACGGGTGTAAGCCAGTTTTGCACACGCAGAATACTCGGGTTAAACTTGACGAGCCTAGCATATGCAGATATGGCCTCGGAACACTGGAGACCGAAAGGTCGAGCGTGAATCATATAGTAGATATGATCAACATAAGATGTTCACCATTGAAACTACTCCATCTCACGTGATGATCGGACATGGTTTAGTTGATTTGGATCACGTGATCATTTAGATGACTAGAGGGATGTCTATCTAAGTGGGAGTTCTTAAGTAATATGATTAAATTGAACTTTAATTTATCATGAACTTAGTCCTCGTAGTATTAGCATATCTATGTTGTAGATCAATAGCTCGTGATGTTGCTCCCGTTTATTTTTTATATGTTCCTAGAGAAAACTAAGTTGAAAGATGTTAGTAGCAATGATGGGGAATTGTTCCGTGATCTGAGGATTATCCTCATTGCTGCACAGAGAATTACGTCCTTGATGCACCGCTAGGTGACATACCTATTGCAGGAGCAGATGTAGACGTTATGAACGTTTTGACAAAAGCTCGGTATGATGAATACTTGATAGTTTAAGTGCACCATGCTTTATGGCTTAGAACCGGGACTTCAAAAACGTTTTGAACGCCACGGAGCATATAAGATGTTCCAAGAGTTGAAATTAGAATTTCATACTCATGCCCGTGTCGAGAGGTATAAGACTTCTGACAGTACTTTGCCTACAAGATGGAGGAGAATAGCTCAACCAGTGAGCATGTGCTCAGACTGTCTGGGTACTACAATTACTTGAATCAAGTGGGAGTTAATCTTCCAGATAAGATAGTAATTGACAAAGTTCTCTAGTCACTATCACCAAGTTAGTAGAACTTCGTGATGAACTATAATATGCAAGGGATGACGAAAGGAATTCCCGAGCTCTTCGCAATGCTGAAGTCGGCGAAGGTAGAAATCATGAAAAAGCATCAAGTGTTGATGGTTAACAAGACCACTTGTTTCAAGCAAAGGGAAAAGGGATAGAAGGGGAACTTCAAGAAGAATGACAAGCAAGTTGTCACTCCCGTGAAGAAACCCAAAGCTAAAACTCAAGCCTGAAACTAAGTGCTTCTACTGCAAAGGAAATGGTCACTGGAAGTGGAACTGCCCTAGATACTTGGCGGATAATAAGGATGGCAAAGTGAACAAAGGTATATTTTGATATACAGATTATTGATGTGTACTTTACTAGTGTTCATAGCAACCCCTGGGTATTTGATACCGGTTCAGTTGCTAAAATTAGTAACTCGAAACGAGAATTGCAGAATGAACAGAGACTAGTTAAAGGTGAAGTGACGATGTGTGTTGGAAGTGGTTCCAAGATTGATATGATCATCATCGCACACTCCCTATACTTTCGGGATTAGTGTAAAACCTAAATAAATGTTATTTGGCATTTGCGTTGAGCATGAATATGATTTGATCATATTTGTTGCAATACGGTTATTCATTTAAAGTCATAGAATAATTGTTATTCTGTTTACATGAATAAAACCTTCGATGGTCATACACCCAATGAAAATAGTTTGTTGGATCTCGATCGTAGTGATACACATATTCATAATATTGAAGCCAAAACATGCAAGGTTAATAATGATAGTGCAACTTATTTGCGGCACTGCTGTTTAGGTCATAATGGTGTATAGCGCATGAAGAAACTCCATAGTGATGGACTTTTGGAATCACTTGATTATGAATCACTTGGTGCTTGCGAACCATGCCTCATGGGAAAGATGACTAGAACTCCGTTCTCCGGAACAATGGAGCGAGCAACAGATTTGTTGGAGATCATACATACAGATGTATGTGGACCAATGAGTGTTGAAGCTCGCGGCGGGTATCGTTATTTTCTGACCTTCACTGATGATTTGAGCAGATATGGGTATATCTACTTAATGAAGCATAAGTCTAAAACATTTGAAAAGTTCAAAGAATTTCAGAGTGAAGTGGAGAATCATCGTAACAAGAAAATAAGAGTTTCTACGATATGATCGTAGAGGTAAAATATTTGAGTTAGCGAGTTTGGCCTTCAGTAGAAACAATGTGAAATAGTTTCACTACTCACGCCACCTGGAACACCATAGTGTAATGGTGTGTCCGACCGTCATAACCGTACTTTATTAGATATGGTGCGATCGATGATGTCTCTTACCGATCTACCACTATCGCTTTTGGGGTTATGCATTAGAGACAGATACATTCACGTTAAATAGGGCACCATCTAAATCCGTGGAGATGACACCGTATGAACTGTGGTTTGACGAGAAACCTAAGCTGTCATTTCTTTAAGTTTGGGACTGCGATGCTTATGTGAAAAAGTTTCAACATGATAAGCTCGAACCCAAATCGGAGAAGTAAATCTTCATAGGATACCCAAAAGAAACTGTTGGGTACACCTTCTATCACAGATCCGAAGGCAAGGTCTTTGTTGCTAAGAGTGGATCCTTTCTAGAGAAGGAGTTTCTCTCGAAAGAAGTGAGTGGGAGGAAAGTGGAACTTGATGAGGTAATTGTACCTTCTCCCGAATTGGATAGTAGTACATCACAGAAACTGGTTCCAGTGATTCCTACACCAATTAGTGAGGAAGCTAATGATGATGATCATGAAACTTCGGATCAAGTTACTATTGAACTTCGTAGATCAACCAGAGTACGTTCCGCACCAGAGTGGTACGGCAACCCGGTTCTGGAAGTCATGTTACTAAACCATGATGAACCTACGAACTATGAGGAAGCGATGATGAGCCCAGATTCCGCAAAATGGCTTGAGACCATGAAATCTGAGATGGGATCCATGTATGAGAACAAAGTGTGGACTTTGGTTGACTTGCCCGATGGTCGGCAAGCCATCGAAAATAAATGGATCTTCAAGAGGAAGACTGACGCTGACAGTAATGTTACTGTTTACAAAGCTCGACTTGTTGCGAAAGTTTTTCAACAAGTTCAAGGAGTTGACTACGATGAGACTTTCTCACCCGTAGCGATGCTTAAGTCTGTCCGAATCATGTTAGCAATTGCCGCATTTTATGAAATCTGGCAAATGGATAACAAAACTGCATTCTTTAATGGATTTATTAAAGAAGACTTGTATTTGATGCAACCAGAAGGTTTTGTCAATCCTAAAGGTGCTAACAAAATGTGCAAGCTCCAGCGATCCATCTATGGACTGGTGCAAGCATCTCGGAGTTGGAATATACGCTTTGATAAGTTGATCAAAGCATATAGATTTATAGAGACTTGCGGTGAAGCCTGTATTTAGAAGAAGTGAGTGGGAGCACTACAACCTTTCTGATAAGTATATGTGAATGCCATATTGTCGATCGGAAATGATGTAGAATTTTCTGGAAAGCATAAAGGAGTGTTTGAAAGGAGTTTTTCAAAGAAAGACCTTGGTGAAGCTGCTTACATATTGGGCATCAAGATCTATAGAGATAGATCAAGACGCTTGATAAGACTTTCGATGAGTACATACCTTGATATGATTTTGAAGTAGTTCAAAATGGATCAGTCAAAGAAGGAGTTCTTACCTGACTTGTAAGGTGTGAAGTTGAGTAAGACTCAAAGCCAGACCACGGCAGAAAAATATAGAGAGAATGAAAGTCATTCCCTATGCCTCAGCCATAGGTTCTATAAAGTATGCCATGCTGTGTACCAAACATGTTGTGTACCTTGCCATGAGTTTGTCAAGAGGGTACAATAGTGATCCAGGAGTAGATCACTGTACATCGGTCAAAATTATCCTTAGTAACTGGATGACTAAGGAAATGTTTCTCGATTATGGAGGTGATAAAGAGTTCGTCGTAAAGGGTTACGCCGATGCAAGCTTTGACACTAAATCCAGCTGACTCTAAGTATCAATCTGGATGCGTATTGAAAGTGGGAGCAATTAGCTAGAGTAGCTCCATGCAGAGCATTGTAGACACATAGACATTTGCGAAATACATACGGATCTGAATGTGACAGACTCGTTGACTAAACTTCTCTCACGAAGCAAAACATGATCACACCTTAGTACTCTATGGGTGTTAATCACATAGCGATGTGAACTAGATTATTGACTCTAGTAACCCTTTGGGTGTTAATCACATGACGATGTGAACTATCGGTGTTAAATCACATGGCGATGTGAACTAGATTATTGACTCTAGTGCAAGTGGGAGACTGAAGGAAATATGCCCTAGAGGCAATAATAAAGTTATTATTTATTTCCTTCTATCATGATAAATGTTTATTATTCATGCTAGAATTGTATTAACTGGAAACTTAATACATGTGTGAATACATAGACAAAACAGAGTGTCCCTAGTATGCCTCTACTAGACTAGCTCATGGATCAAAGATGGTTATGTTTCCTAGCCATAGACATGAGTTGTCATTTGATCAACGGGATCACATTATTAGGAGAATGATCTGATGGACAAGACCCATCCGTTAGCTCAGCACTATGATCGTTTAAGTTTTACTGCTATTGCTTTCTTCATGACTTATACATGTTCCTATGACTATGAGATTATGCAACTCCCGAATACCGGAGGAACACTTTGTGTGCTACCAAACGTCACAACGTAACTGGGTGATTATAAAGGTACTCTACAGGTGTCTCCGAAGGTACTTGTTGGGTTGGCGTATTTCGAGATTAGGATTTGTCACTCCGATTGTCGGAGAGGTATCTCTGGGCCCACTCGGTAATGCACATCACTATAAGCCTTGCAAGCATTGCAGCTAATGAGTTAGTTGCGGGATGATGTATTACGGAACGAGTAAAGAGACTTGTTGGTAACGAGATTGAACTAGGTATTGAGATACCGACGATCGAATCTCGGGCATGTAACATACCGATGACAAAGGGAACAATGTATGTTGTTATGCGGTTTGACCGATAAAGATCTTCGTAGAATATGTGGGAGCCAATATGAGCATCCAGGTTCCGCTATTGGTTATTGACCGGAGACGTGTCTCGGTCATGTCTACATAGTTCTCGAACCCGTAGGGTCCGCACGCTTAAGGTTTCGATGATAGTTTTATTATGAGTTTATGAGTTTTGATGTACCGAAGGAGTTCGGAGTCCCGGATGAGATTGGGGACATGACGAGGAGTCTCAAAATGGTCGAGACGTAAAAATCGATATATTGGACGACTATATTCGGACATCGGAAAGGTTCCGAGTGATTCGGGTATTTTCGGAGTACCGGGGAGTTACGGGAATAGAGGAGAGAGGCCAAAAGGAAGGATGCGTGCACCCCCCTTCTGGTCCGAATTGAACAAGGGGTGCAGCCCCCTTTTCCTTCTCCCTCTCCCCCTCTTTCCTTCTCTCCTACTCCGGAAAGGAAAGGGGAATCCTACTAGGACTTGGGAGTCCTAGTAGGACTGCCCACACTTGGTGCGACCCCTTTAGGGCCGGCCTCTCCCTCCCTCCTTTATATACGGGGGCAGGGGGGCATCTCTAGACACAACAATTGATCTCTTGATCTCTTAGCCGTGTGCGGTGCCCCCCTCCACCATAGTTCTCCTCGATAAATATTGTAGCGGTGCTTAGGCGAAGCCCTGCGACGGTAGAACATCAAGATCGTCACCACGTCGTCGTGCTGACGGAACTCTCCCTCGACACTCGGCTGGATCGGAGTTCGAGGGACGTCATCGAGTTGAACGTGTGCTAGAACTCGGAGGTGCCGTAGTTTCGGTGCTTGATCGGTCGGGCCATGAAGACGTACGACTACATCAACCGCGTTGTTCTAACGCTTCCGCTTTCGGTCTACGAGGATACGTAGACTCACTCTCCCCTCTCGTTGCTATGCATCTGGTAGATAGATCTTGCGTGATCGTAGGAAATTTTTGAAAATACTACGTTTCCCAACACTCACACCTCCCTGCTAAGTCAAACAACAATATTAAATTCAGAAATAAATTAAGTTTGATCACACAATACATACTTAAGAAAATGCATAAATTTAGTACTAAATTCAGTTAAAACAAAGTTAATATACAAGAAGGAGATGTACACATTCAAAAATCTACGCAATTCAATACAGTTAATATACATAGGATATATACAGAGTAAAGGTACACATTCATAAATCCATCCAGTGCCAACTATTTGAAATAGAGATAGATATCATTTTTGCACTCTAGCTACTAAGACATAACATTTATGTACTCTACTTAATGCAAACAGAAACCAACACTTAGCATAATTGAATCACTGACTTTCTGCAAACTTCAAACCACTACACAATAACTGAATCCATCAAGCATAACCGAATCCACTAAGCATGACTGATAATCACAAGTCATAAATGAATCACTAACTTCATATATCAAGTAGAAAATCGCTTTATGCAAATAAGAACACTGACTTCAGATAACAATGAGCTATTGATTTACTACATTACTCACCTGAACATGGCATCCATAGAACCTCCTCCCGGTGTTAGCACCTTCGAAAGCAACACACTTCCTAGGCATCATCTGGTGCAGAGTGCACTTGACAACTTCCTCCATGGGAGCACCACACCACAGTGGCTCAGGGATGATATCAGGTGTGTCCTACATGCAGTACAAGGTAGATCAGACAACCAATGCATCCAATACTTGCAAATCCATCAAGCACATGCTAAACCTAATCCCTTAACCAAATGAATCTAGTCATACAAATGTGCATATCATCAACCCTAATTCCCAAATCGATTGAACCCTAAACCTAACCCTAAATAATGGCAAAGGGAGGAGGGTGAGACTTACAAAGTACTACATGTCCATCAGGTTCCCCCACATGTTGTCGTCGCCGGAACTCTCATCTCCATCATTTCAAGAAGGCATCCTGGCCGGCGACGAGGAAGGGAGGTGGTCGGCGACGATGGCGAGCTCTCTGGTAGGGGAGAACAGAGCAAGGGGGGAGTGGGAGTGGGTGAGCGAGAGTGAGCGAGAGTGCGAGTGGGTGACTAAGCACCTGGTCGGGACGACGCACTCTAATGGCCGTCATCACGCGCGCCGTCAGCCTCGGGCCGATAGAAACCTTACGGGTGGGCCCCACGTGTCATAACCCTGCTTAAACTGTAACGATTCAGCCACTAGGGTCTTTTGGAACAGCCCACCACTTTTCTTGTAGTTTTTTGAAAAATAAAAAAACAATAGTTTTTGCGACCATAGCCCGTAGTGTGGTAGTTTTGTGCTATTCACTCGCCTGCAGAGTCACCTCGGTGCATTATAGGTTATGAATCCCGAGGCCGCCCAGGGAGAGAGGGCGGCAAACACGCAACCAGTTGACTCGCCATTACCCTCCACATTCATCCTTGTAGAGCGCCCATAAGAAGCCGCGGATGATCCGGTTAATCTTCGTGAGGATGGATTTGTGTAGGACAATCGCCATGAGAAAGTATAGGGGCATGGTGCAGAGAACATGCCTGAATAGCTCCAGCCTATCCTCGAGGGATAGCATGGAGCCGAGCTAGGTAGAGAGCTTCTTCTCGAACTTCTCGACGGGCGGTAGGAGGTCCAACGTGGCCGCCTTCCTGACAGAGAGGAGTACACCAAGGTATTTTACCGGGAAGTAGGCGATCGGACAAGTTAGCTCGGTGTTGATGATGTCGAGGTGCTCATCGAGCAGCGGATTAGCCGTTGCCGAGCACTTGGATAGGTTGGTGTGAAGCCCAGTCGCTGTACCAAAGACGCCGAGAAGCCCTCGGACCCTAGAGACGTCGTGGGTGTCCGGGTGCCAGAAGATGACGACGTCATCGGCATACAGGGAAATACTAGATGTCGCGTGGCGGTGGGTAAGGCGGTGGAGGAGGCTTCGCTCAGAAAATAACTAATTTCTCCAAGAGAAGATGCTTCCACCTATCAATACGAATTATATTTCGAAAATAAATTTGTGTTTTCTTAACTACCTCGCCATTAATTAATCATTAAACCCATTATAGACCTAAGACTGACTATACCCCTCGCAATACGAACTAGTTTGGCCTCGATTTTACGGTCACACAGGTGGTGCCAGTCCACAATTGTCTTTTTTTTTCCACCTCCGACGGCTCTGAAATAGTAAGAGTCATGTACGTATGATGGTTTGGCTGATGCTCTTGCTGGGAAACGTCTGCGGTGAGTGGGCAGTTCCATATATGACTCTGAGTCATCTATGATGGTTTAGCAACAGAAACAAGGCGGCTAAAAGCAGCCGTACACAGATAAGCCGCTGGGGCTAAAGGTGTAGACAGGCACTGGAACGAACGTTACACGCCAGACATAAAAATGGAGCGTCAATTAGAGGATGCTTCTTGATCGTCCGCAATGGAGGCCACCTGGCTGACAGGGATGGTGTGTCAAGTTGCGGAAGGCACAAATTCAGTATTGGGCCACCGTGCAGCCAAGGAAGCGAATGCAAAGTCCACGTCCAGAGTGTCAAGGATGCATGCTCTGGGCTGCGGTGGAATGAAAGGAACGTATTGCAAGACACAAGCCATACAGCCTTCGGTAGAATGTACAAGGCACCGCGTACTGTTGCCATGTTCAGCTTCAAATGGCAGTGATTTTATGAGTAACCAACGGAGGACGGCGGAGGAGCCAACGGAGGACAGAGGAGGAGAGTGAATAATAACCGGGCTACATGCATGGGTTTTGCCGCGCACATACTGGCTTAATTCCGACGAATCGTCTCGCTAGATTGCAAAATCCTGCACTGCATCTGCATGCCCCAGGGCCAGGAGCGAGGATCAAATGCTAGCTGCCACTCTGAAAAGGGAACAATTATTCTTTTCATTTCACTCACAGGGACCACCGCCATGCCACCAGCGCCAGTGGCCGATCGATCGATCGCTGTGCGCAAGTAGCAGTGAACAATGCAGAGAGACAGGCAGACAAGGCAAGTGCAGGCAGATATGTGCATATGCATGCATGGCATGAGAGTAGAGTCTCTGCTCTTCTGCTTCTGGCTGGCTTCGACGTGTAGCGCCATTAAGCACGCACGGACAGGCGCGCACAGCGACCTGAATGATCGGCTCTTATCGCCCGAGCTCCCTCGGCTAATGGTGTCGTTCTCACATTCTGGTCGCGCAGTGAAGAACTAGCTCAGCGCAGTAAACTTGGTTGGTTCAGAGCGCGGCCATCGTCTCTGGATGCCCTGCTGCCCGGTGCTTTGTGGGTGAAAATGCATTGTGGACGACCTACAGTGCTAGCTAGCTCATGGACATGATCGATTCAAACTTCGACAGCATGCATGGCCGATGGCTCTGTATACACGACGCCATGGGCTGCTAGCGAAAGTGAAAAAAGTTTAAAGTGGGTACGGAAAAGAAGTAACCCGTCGAGAATAACCGCGCGGCGCAAGCTAGCACTATAGGTCAAGCCGAGAGGCCGATACCAAACCCTACTCTACGTGCAGTTCGGCGGTGAGCCACTGATTCTCGTCACCGGGCCACTTCCGTGATACTCCTACGTAGTACAGTAGATAATTACCGGGGCAAAAGCAAAGGGGTAACTATCCGGATAAAAAGCAAGGGGGTAATTAACCTGCGTCGATGACTTCGCTGTCATGGGCGGGGAGGCGAAGTTGTTGGGTCCGATTTTCCGACAGATGAGGCGTGCAAAAATTATGCCATTCGGGCGCGCGAAGGGATAGGGGAATTCTGAGACAGGCGCATATATGCGGAGGCAACTTCACTCAATTCTTCCAGCCCGGAAGAAATAGTACATATTCCATTCAACTCATTCCATGAACAACGGCCGGCCCCGCGCGCGAATTCGGACACGTACGCTCCCCCCCGGCCACCGCGCGCGCGTGTATATATACGGCCCAGCCCAGCCCCCCCTCCCACATTGCCACCCAAAGCGAGCAACAAAGAGCTCCTCCTCATCACTCGCCCGCCACTCACCTCTGCCCAGGAGACCAAAAGGCCCAACCAACAAGCACCAATCCCACGGAGTCAAATGTACTTGTAGCTTTGTACCGCCCACCAATCAGCGCTGGACAGCAGCCAGCGGCTAATATCTCCTCCAACGGTGGGAGAGATCGGTGTAGGTTGGGAGAGGTCGAGCGAGCGAGACGCGCCGCCGGCCGGCGAGCAGTTTCCAGCCGGCATCATGTGCAACACCGGCGTCAGCCCTCCCCCCTCGCCGCCGCACCTTTCGCCGCCCCTCACTTGCTTCAAGAATTCCTCGCACCTGCTCCACCCCGTGGACGACCACGACGACGACAGCCACCACCGCGGCCGCGCACTGGCGCTCTCCAAGGTATACGCGCGCGCGTGCGTGCTCTACATGTAGATGCGCACATTCTCTCTGGCCTATCGATACCTGCATCTGCATGTGCTTGCTGGCTGCCCACCCGGCCGCTAAATTTCATACTAGCATGCACACGTACAAGCAGGGTAGACATTGAGCTGCTGGCTAGCTAGCTAGCTACAGTACGTGAGAGGTCACTGCCTGACTAGCTGTTTAATGTTTATTTACTGCCTGGCCGGTAACAGCAACCGGCCGGGAGGAAAAGGAAAGCTCCTCGAGCTAGTTTGCTCTTTCTGAGCTGATCGACTTAATAATCTTACGTGCGCTCGTGTGTACGGATGGCACCAGGTGGCCGGCGAGGCGCGGGCGATCGGGCGGCTGTCGGTGCCCATGGCGGTCACGGGGCTCGTCATGTACTCGCGCAGCTTCATCTCCATGCTCTTCCTCGGCCAGCTGGGGGAGCTGGCGCTCGCTGGCGGCTCACTCGCGCTCGGCTTCGCCAACATCACCGGCTACTCCGTGCTCTCCGGGCTGGCGCTCGGCATGGAGCCCATCTGCGGCCAGGCCTTCGGCGCGCGCCGCGGCAAGCTCCTGGCGCTCGCGCTCCACCGGACCGTGCTGCTGCTCCTCGCGGTGGCGCTGCCCATCTCCCTCCTGTGGATCACCTCCACGGGCCACATACTGAAGCTGCTCGGCCAGGACGACGGCGTGGCCAGCGCCGCGCAGACGTTCGCGGCCTACGCGTCGGCCGACCTGGCGGTGCTGGCCGTCCTGCACCCGCTGCGGGTGTACCTCCGGTCTCAGAACCTCACGCTGCCGATCACCGCCTGCTCCCTCTTCTCCGTGCTGCTCCACGGGCCAATCAACTACCTCCTCGTGGTGCGCCTCCGCATGGGCGTCGCCGGCGTCGCCCTCGCCGTCGCGCTCACCGACCTCAACCTGCTCCTGGCGCTCCTGTGCTTCCTCGCCATCTCGGGGGCCCACAGGGATTCGTGGGTGGGTCCGACCTCCGACTGCCTCCGCGGCTGGGGGGCGATGCTCCGCCTCGCCGTTCCCACTGCCACGGCGGTCTGCCTCGAGTGGTGGTGGTACGAGCTCATGATCGTGCTGTCTGGGCTTCTACCCAACCCGCGCGCCACCGTGGCCTCCATGGGAATCCTCATCCAGGCCACGTCGCTCGTCTACGTGTTCCCGTCTTCGCTCGGCCAGGGCGCGTCCACGCGCGTCAGCCACCAGCTCGGCGCGGGTCGCCCGGGAGGCGCCCGCCGCGCCGCTGGCGCCGCGCTCTTCATCGGCCTCGTCATTGGCGCCGTGGCTTCCACCTTCATGATATCCGTCCGCGACCACTGGGGCCGCATGTTCACGTCGGACTCGGAGATCCTGCGGCTCACCGCGGTGGCGCTCCCGATCGCGGGGCTGTGCGAGCTCGGCAATTTCCCGCAGACCGCCGGGTGCGGGGTGCTCCGCGGGAGTGCGCGCCCCGCCAGCGGCGCTCGCATCAACCTGGCCTCCTTCTACCTCGTGGGCATGCCGGTGGGGCTGGCGCTGGCCTTCGGCGCGCGCCTTGGCTTCGCTGGCCTGTGGCTCGGCCTCCTGGCGGCGCAGGCCGCGTGCGCGGTGTGGATGGCGCGCGCCGTGGCCGCCACTGACTGGGACCTCGAGGTGGCGCGCGCCAAGGAGCTGACGAAACCCACCGCCACCCCCAACAACTCCGAATGCAACACCAACACAGCATCAAGCGGCAGTGCTGCCGCTACCACCAATACGGGGATAACTGCTACCGGCAGCAATGCCGGTGGTAACCAGAACAAGAACGGCTACGTGCCGATCAGCGAGAGCGGCAACGACGACGGGCTACAGAAATTAGAGGAAGGGCTCATGTCCATGACCAGCTCCAGCAGCATCGGCGGCAGCAATGGCGACACGAATGCGGTGGATAGAGACAGCGAGAGCAACGGCAGCATAAGCGGCAGCGGTGCTGTTTGTACGGCGGAGGAAGGAAAGGAGCAGAGCGTCTCGGAGAGGGCCCCGCTCATCAGAGTGGGGGAGGAGGAGGAGGAGGCGCACGAGCACGATGGCGATGGCCGTGGGGGTGGCCAAGTCTAGGGTGGTCGCTCCATGGATTAATTCTGGGTTTTGATAACTCTAGGCGGTTGCTATTGACTTGTTTGATCCATCTCCACGCCATCTTCTTTTTCGGTGGTGAGGTTTTGATAAAGAGCGAGCGAGAGAGAGAGAGAGAGAGAGTATTGAGGAGGGAATGATTATGTATATTGGCCTTCTTATTTTTACTTTTCTTCCTTATCATTGCCCCAGATTGCTACAAATAAGCATAACCCCTGGAAGCCTTCTGTAAATACTAGCTACACCATAAGAGGTCCAATATATATTTTATATTTTATATATTCACCAGACGAGAGTGCACATTATTAATCGATGATGAGAGTTGAAAAGTGCTTCCCACGTGTGTGCGCACGCAGCCATCCACCATGGGTGTGGCACTGGCACCGGTACGTATGGCACTGTTGGTGGCTTGAAGCATGATTTGAGACGAGTTGAGGGGGAGCGGCTTTGAGCGAGCCCTGTAGCGCTGTTCCCCGAGTGGATGCAAGCGTGCGGGGCCAATGGTGGCGCCCCGTTGCTGCCATTTTCCACGCACACCGCTCCCACCTCCAACTCATCTGCTGCTCCTTTTTGTGCGTTTCCTTTTGATAAAGCGGCCCGCCGGGAGCGTAGTACGATCCTCCGATATCTACAAAGCACTCCGGCGAAAAAGCTGCCCTTGGTGTCTTGCGGTTTTGCGAAGAATAAAAACTTTATGGCGCAGCGCAAAGGAACGATGCTGCTGCATGCATGCATGCCTCTGTTTCCCCTCCCGGATTACCCTTTTCCCTAAAAGGATCTTACGGCAAAATATTTGGCACTGCTCACCGTACAAACGCCGAATAAAGCGTGGGGTTTATGGCAGCGCCGGGCGTGATGCTGCTCGCCTGCTCGGATATGGAAAAGGCCCTTTTACGCATCAGTGGATCGTTCACGGCCACTTCCTCTTTCTTGTTTCGGGTTTGCCATTTTGTACTCTAATTGTGTGGTTTTTGTGAGCTCTTTTTTACGTTGGGTTTGTGAGCTTTAAGTACTAGTACTACTACCAAAAGATTTTTCTGTCAGCGGAGGTGCAAGCCTTGTGATGGCCAATCCTCATCACCCAGCTTCCGACATTCCTTTCCCGTTTGCACAATTGCGCTTTTTCTTAAGCAGCTAAGCCAGACACCATGACTCCTGACCAGAAAATCTTTCCCAAAAGGAAAAAGGGCGGCAAAAATACGATGGGTCGCTGCCAGTGCCACCACTCATCAAGTGCATTCTGTACCATAGATTTCAGCGCCCGCTGTCCTGGCCACGGACACGGCAAAGGCAGGGGAGGCAGGGAGAGCAGAAGCGGGCAGAAGATAAAGATAGATTCCTTGACGGTTTGACGGGGCTCAATCAGGCTCGCCAATTACCGGGGTCCGGCTGCTATTCGCCGTGCCCGATCGACGAGACGTTTTCCATGAGCGCGCCCATGGTGTTAAGTCAAGTCTATCCATGATGTCTCGCGTGTATCCCTCTCGCTGCTGCACTGCATGCCTGCTTCTCGGCCGTGCAAACTTTCCTAGTAAGCTTTAGCATCCTCAAAGCTAACATGTAAAGGCGAACCAACCTGTGGTTGAATAGTTAGAGAGACAATGGTATGCCAGCCCACCACGGTTCAAATTCTAGTGCTCGCATTATTTCTGAATTTATTTCAGAATTTCTGACGATGCACTTTCAGTGGGAGGAGACGTTTTCGTTGATGACGAGGCGTTTACAGTGACTTTGTAAATCTCAAGATGATATGCCGGCTCAGCCTCTCGAAGGTGCTCATAGAGGTAGTGTGTGTGTGCGTTCATAGAGATGAGTGTATGCGCGTATGTACAAACGCTTGTGTTAAAAAAATGCTAACCTATAAAATATCGACGTATTGTATTTATCTGCGGACTAGCCCAGATCCTACCATTCAACCTTGTACTCTAAATGTTCATTTCTGTTTATTTTCTCAAGTCCGCAACACTTAAAATAATTATTAAAAATACAACAATTTATTCATAAATAACATGCAAATATCTCTAGCACAACAATAGTTTAAATATAAAAAATATTGAGTGAATAGCATAAAATACCACAATTCGCGTCAAGAAACTATCAAAAAATTGTTTGTTACTGATAACTGCCAGGATGGGCGCCGGCTGTTTCAAAAAATCCAATTCGCCCATTGCTAAGAAATTAATCCGGTTTATGACAAGTCGGAGCCGCACCTAAACAAACTGTGTGTTTGACCGTTAACTAACATGTGGGGCCCACATGTTAGTGTCTCTTACACTAATAAAAAATCTCAAAATAAATGACCTCAATTTTTACGGAATAACCACGGTAAGTCTTTAGAAAAGCAATCAGGTCTCGGTAAGTTTTTAAAAGAGCAATTAGGTCCCTATAAGTTGAAAAAAGCAATCGAGACCCTAACGCCTATAAGGAATGGTGTCGGCGGCGTCCAGGTCGCGGGCAGATGTGTGGCCGGCGATGGAGCAACTCGATGCACAGACGACTCTGCGGTGGTAGGTCGCGGGAACCAGTGTGGCCGACGGTGGAGCCGCTCAACGCATCGGCGACCAGGTCGATAAGCAGTAGCATGGCCAGCGGTGGAGCAGCTTGACGCGTCGGTCCATGGCGGCACGGTTCGAGGTGGTGGCGGTGTGATCGGCCTCGGCGCGGAGACAGGGCTCGTCGGGCGCAGAAGGGGGCGGCGTGGGCAGCGGCGAGGGCCAGCGGACGTGGCCGCGTGAAGGAGGCGTCCCAACGTGCCACATGGCGGCGCCATGGGCAACAGTTGGCCGGCAGTCATGGTCGCGCAAAGGAGGTGGCTGCGCGGGCAACAAAATGACTGGCTTTAGCTTGGGCAGCAGTGTGGCCGGCGGCTTCGTGGAGGGAGTAGAAGATTGGAAGCCAGAGAAGAGGAGAAGAATAGGAGGAAGAGAAACTAATGCGCGTGCCCCACATGTTAGGTAATGGTCAAACTAAAGGGTCAAACACACAGTGTGTTTAGGTGTGGGCCCGACATGTCATAATCATAATCAATTGCAGAGCACTCGACGATTTGAGTTTTTTGAAACAACCAACGTCGATTCTAGTAGTTACCAGTCACAAACAAACTTTTGGCAGATTTTTGTAACCCTAACACGAATTGTGGTAGTTTTATGCTATTCACTCATAAATATTACATCTAAGATAATTGGATGTCAACAAATTTTTCGAATAAATGATTCAAAATTGAACGATACTCAAGTCAGAATGTACACATGCCGTCCCACATATTTTGCACCTTGAGCATTCAACAATATATGAACTTAAATGGCTCGCCATCGGTCCCGCAATACAACACAAAAGCATGTCCATGCTATACAATGTGATGATTATCAAGTTGCAATATTTTGTGAGTCAAAGAATTAGCCAACAGGCAAAGCAACAAAAGCAAAATTTACGATCTCAATGGTTCATAAGCTCGATCTCAATGGTTCTTAAGCTCGGTGACCACCTTGTTTCCATTTGTGCAATCGCACCGCAGAAACTTCATGACGGAGTAGGAGATGGTGTACCACATGTTGGCTTGTGATTTCACATTGCGATCATGAATCGCGTGCAAGTCATAGGGCACGTCGTCCTTTTGCTCATGAAATGAAGCATGCACATTTTGCCGAAAGGTTGAGGCCCCTTGCGTCGTGCCTACAAAGTCCACACATACGACCTTCCACGCATCGCACAATAAGGGCCAGTCCTTTTGTAGATGTTTTCAGCTTCTGGTCAAACTAAGCCAAAAGCCCAAAAGAACTCGAATTGAGGTGTTGGGCTTAGCTTATTTCCACGGCCTCCTCCTTCACAATGAAAATAAACTAGGGTAGACCAGCTCCCCGCATAAGCCACTTAGAAACGAAGCGGTATACGTCATTGCCCCTGAAGTTGGTGAAAATTAATGCCAAAATGCCACCGCGCGACCTGCCAGGATGCCACAGAGGAGGAGAGCTCTCTCGATAGGGTTTCCACCGCCGCTGCTGCTCGAGCCACCCTCACCGATCACCCATGATGGAGGTTCGGTTGGAGAACGTAGCAGAATTCAAAAAAATTCCTAGGCTTCACCAAGATCAATCTAAGGAGTCATCTAGCAACGAGCATAAAGGAGTGCATCTACATACCCTTTGTAGATCTTGAGTGGAAGCGTTCGAGAGAACGTGGATGATGGAGTCGTACTCGTCGTGATCCCTATCACCGATGATCCCAGCGCCGAACGGACGGCACCTCCGCGTTCAACACACGTATGATGCAGCGACATCTCCTCCTTCTTGATCTAGCAAGGGGGGAGGAGAAGTTGATGGAGATCTAGCAGCACAACAGCGTGGTGGTGGATGCAACGGGAAAACTGCAGGGCTTCGCCAAGGACCCGCGGGAGGAGGGAGAGGTGTAACGGGGGGGGAGAGGCACTAGGGGCTGAGGTGCGGCTGCCCTCTCTCCCCCCACTATATATAGGGGCCAGGGGGCGCCGGCCCTAGGAGATGGGATCTCCTAGGGGGGCGGCGTCTAGGGGGAGACTTGCCCCCCCAAGGCAAGGGTGGCGCCCCCACCCCTAGGGTTTCCAACCCTAGGCGTAGGGGGAGGCCCAAGGGGGTGCGCCATCCCACTATGGGCTGGTCCCCCTACCCCTACGGCCCATGGGGGCCCTCTGGGATGGGTGGCCCCACCCGGTGGACCCCCGGGACCCTTCCGGTGGTCCCGGTACACTACCGGTGACCCCCGAAACTCTCCCGATAGCCGAAACTGGACTTCCTATATATAATTCTTTACCCCCGGACCATTCCGGAACTCCTCGTGACGTCCAGGATCTCATCCGGGACTCCGAACAACATTCGGGTTACCGTGTGCATATATCTCTACAACCCTAGCGTCGCCGAACCTTAAGTGTGTAGACCCTACGGGTTCGGGAGACACGTAGACATGACCGAGATGACTCTCCGGTCAATAACCAACAGCGGGATTTGGATACCCATGTTGGTTCCCACATGTTCGTCGATGATCTCATTGGATGAACCAAAGTGTCAAGGATTCACTCAATCCCGTATGCAATTCCCTTTGTCTGTCGGTATAGTACTTGCCCGAGATTCGATCGTCGGTATACCGATACCTTGTTCAATCTCATCATGGCAAGTCTCTTTACTAGATCCATAATCCATCATCCCGTGACTAACTCCTTAGTCAGATTGAGCTCATTATGATGATGTCTTACCGAGTGGGCCCAGAGATACCTCTCCGTCGTACGGAGTGACAAATCCCAGTCTCGGTTCGTGCCAACTCAACATACACTTTTGGAGATACCCGTTGCGTACCTTTATAGCCACCCAGTTACGTTGTGACGTTTGGCACACCCAAAGTATTCCTACGGTATCCGGGAGTTGCACAACCTCATGGTCTAAGGAAAAGATACTTGACATTGGAAAAGGTTTAGCATTACGAACTACACGATCTTGTGCTAGGCTTAGGATTGGGTCTTGTCCATCACATCATTCTCTTAATGATGTGATCCCGTTATCAATGACATCCAATTTCCATGGCCAGGGAACCGTGACCATCTGTTGATCAACGAGCCAGTAACTAGAGGCTTACCAGGGACACGTTGTGGTCTATGTATTCACACATGTATCACTGTTTCCGTATAATACAATTCAAGCATGAATAACAGACAATTATCATGAACAAGGAAATATAATAATAATCATTTTATTATTGCCTCTAGGGCATATTTCCAACAGTCTCCCACTTGCACTAGAGTCAATAATCTAGTTACATTGTTATGAATCGAACACCCATAGAGTTCTGGTGTTGATCATGTTTTGCCCATGGAAGAGGTTTAGTCAACGGATCTGCGACATTTAGATTCGTATGCACTTTACAAATATCTATGTCTCCATCTTGAACATAATTCCGGATGGAGTTGAAATGGCGCTTGATGTGCTTGGTCTTCTTGTGAAACCTGGGCTCCTTGGCAATGGCAATGGCTCTAGTGTTGTCACAGAAGAGAGTCATCGGGCTTGACGCGCTTGGAATGACTCCTAAGTCGGTGATGAACTCCTTCATCCAGACTCCTTCCTGTGCTTCTTCTCAAGCAGCTATGTACTCTGCTTCACATGTACAGCCACGACGCTCTGCTTGCAACTGCACCAGCTGACTGCCCCACCATTCAAAATAGACACGTATCCGGTTTGTGACTTGGAGTCATCCAGATCTGTGTCGAAGCTAGCATCGACGTAACCCTTTACGATGAGCTCTTCGTCACCTCCATAAACGAGAAACATATCCTTAGTCCTCTTCAGGGACTTCAGGATGTTCTTGACCGTTGTCCAGTGTTCCTGAAAGTGCAACTAATCCCCGGGTGGTTTTGGCAATTAATAACAACATATATATCATTGAACTAATAGTTACTTGAGAATCATTTCAGAGAAGTTCAGTGATATGGGTATGGCAAGGACTGAAGAAGTGGACCCCTCAAAATGCTAAGGCAAGCATTGGCAAAAGCTCAAGACTCCATTTTTGGTTTAGTGATCCAAGATCACATTGAGTCCATAGGAAAAGCCAATACTATTAAAAGGGGATGAGGTTATGTTGATGATCTGGTTGCTCAAGTGCTTAGTGATACATCTCCTAAACTATCAGCAACTTTCACTGCCATGTACACTCATAAGTAATCTCGGTCCCACCGATAATCCAAACTCAGTCACACCGAGATGAACCACCTCAGCCATAAGCCAAACCCTAGAAAAATCGGATTTTCCGATTCTGAAATCGGTTTCACCGAAACATGAGTTGCCAAGCTTCTGTAACCCTCTGTCATCACATCGGTGTCACCGAGATGATGAAGTCGGTCCCACCGAAACTGGCATGCTCTTGTCATTGCACGAATCGGACTAACCGAGATTGTATATTCGGTCCCACCGAAAACCCCAACGTTCACATTATTTGAACTTTCGGTCTCACCGAGTTGTCCACTTCGGTCCCACCGAGATTGCTCAAATATGTGTGTAACGGTTGGATTTTGTGTGGAGGCTATTTATACCCCTCCACCCCCTCTTCATTCGTGGAGAGAGCCATCAGAAAGAACTACCACTCCTACCTTACATTTCTGAGAAGAGAACTACCTACCCTTGTGTTGAGATCAAGTTGCTCCACTCCCACCATATGAAGCTTGATCTCTAACCTTCCCAAGTTGCTTTCCACTCAATCCTTTCTTCCACCACAGCCAAATCAGTGAGGAGAGTTGAGTGTTGGGGAGATTATCATTTGAAGCACAAGAGCAAGGAGTTCATCATCATCTACAACATCTATTACCTTTTGGAGGGTGGTGCCTCCTAGATTGGTTAGGTGTCGCTTGGGAGCTTCCGTCATCGATGTGGAGTTGAACCAAGAAGTTTGTAAGGGCAAGGAGATCGCCTACTTCGTGAAGATCTACCCCGAGTAAGGCTAGCCCTCCGTGGACGTAGGCCATGATGGAATAGACAAGGTTGCTTATTCGTGGACCCTTCGTGGGTGGAGCCCTCCGTGGACTCGCGCAGCCGTTACCCTCCATGGGTTGAAGTCTCCATCAACGTGGATGTACGATAGCACCACCTATCGGAACCACGGGAAAAATCACCGCGTCTCCAAAATTGCGTTTGCTCTTCTCCACCTCTCTTTACTACATGTGCAATTTACTTTCCGCTGCCTATACTCTAGAATTGCATGTGTAGGGTGATGCTTGACTTGATCATAATTGTGAATCTGTCAAAAACTGTTCTTTGTCAAAAGGCAGAATTTTTATATTTACAAGTAGTCTAATCACCCCCCCTCTAGACATACTTTCGATCCTACAAGTGGTATCAGAGCTTTGGTCTCCATTGTATTGGTTTCCATTGCATTGGACTCCATAAGCTTGGTTTCACAACCTAGGAGAGTATGACGTCTAGTGAGGGTAATTATCGTAGAGGTCCTTACTTTGATGGTACAAATTTTGCTAGTTGGAAGCATAAAATGAAAGTGCATATTCTTGGTCATAACCCAGCCGCATGGGGCATTATTTGTGTTGGTATGCAAGGTGAATTCTTCGAGGAAGGAGAAGTTCCGGATCGCGAAGCTACATCGGAAGAATTGCGGATGTTGCAAAACAATGCTCAAGCTTGTGACATTCTCTTCAATGCTTTGTGTCCCGAGGAGTTCAACAAAATCAGCCGTCTTGAAAATGCAAAAGAGATTTGGGATACTTTGGTTGAAATGCACGAAGGTACCGAGTCTGTGAAGGAATCAAAGCTAGATATTCTTCAAGTTCAACTTGACAAGTTCAAGATGAAGGATGGTGAAGGAGTCGCTGAAATGTACTCTAGGCTTGCTCTCATCACAAATGAGATTGCCGGCTTAGGAAGCGAAGAAATGACCGACCGATTCATCATCAAGAAGATTCTCAGAGCTTTGGATGGAAAGTATGACACCGTGTGCACTTTGATCCAAATGATGCCAAACTACAAGACTCTCAAGCCAACCGAAGTCATTGGAAGAATTGTTGCTCATGAGATGACACTTAAGGATAAGGAAGAGCTTCACAACAAGTCGAGTGGTGCTTACAAAGCTACAAGTGATGCTCCCACAACCTCAAGTGACAAGTTAGTTTCCAATGAAGAGATAAGCCTAATGGTTAAGAACTTCAACAAATTCTACAAGTATAGAGGCAAAGAGAGAAGCTCAAAGTCTAGATCATATGATGAAAAGAGATCTTCTAGTCGTGATCGAAACTCCTACAATTGTGGAAGACCCGGACACTACTCAAATGAGTGTACGGCTCCCCACAAGAGAAGAGAAGAATCTCCAAGAAGAAGAAGTTCAAGAGATGAGTCACCTCGGAAAGAGAGAAGGAGTAGAGATGATCGTTATGAACGAAGACCCTCTCGGAGAAGCAAGGATTCGGAGAGGAAAGACAAGTCATCAAGGAGCTACACAAGAAGAAGACATCAAGCTCATGTAGGTGAATGGGTCTCCGGCTCCGACTCTGACAATCAATCCGATGGAAGCTATCACTCCGACTCCGACTACAGTCAAGATGAAGGTGTTGCCGGTCTTGCTCTCGTATCCTCCAACTCCAACCCCTACGACTTATTTGATTCACCAAATGAGGGAATTGGAAGATGCTTCATGGCTAAAGGCCCCAAGGTATCACACCCTGAATTCATTGACTTCAATAGTGATGAGGATGACTTGCTTGGTGAAGATGAGCTCTTGCATGATAAATCTAGTGAGCCTAGTAACGATGAAAATGCTAGTAGTCTTTATAGTCGAGAAGAGTCGAATGACAATGCTATGAAGGAGATTGAGCGTCTAACTAAAGAACTAAACACTCTTAAGTTAGCTCATGAAACAACTCAAGAAGATCATAGAGAGCTCTTAAGATCTCATGAGAAGCTACGCTTCGAGAAGCTCACTCTAGAGCAAGAACATGAGTTTCTAAAAGCAATCAATGACGATCTTCGAAAGAAGAGTTCTTCATATCTTGCCAAACGACTTCTCTTGTCTAATTTCTTGCCACCCATTAAGACTAAGCATGACAAGCATAAGAAAAATTCTTCCTCTAGCAGTAACAATAACCATGCTAAATCCAATATTGTTGCTTCTAGTAGTTCTCTTGATTCCACTAACAATGTTTCAAGCCAAGTTACACTTGAGCAAGAGAATAGTTTATTGAAAGGGATCATAGAGAAAGGTGTCTACAAGAGCCTTGCCGGAAGCAAGAACTTTGAGGAAATTGTTCGCAAGCAAGGAAGGCACCGGAAGAATCAAGGAATTGGTTTTGAGCGAAAGTTCAACGCCGAAGGTGTTGAGTGGGAAGAAGGTCAATATCCTACTCCACAGTTTGTTTCTCAAAAGGAGAAGTATGATCCTACTTCTTCCAATGTGGAACAAGCTCAAGATAACCTTCCACCACAAGACCACAAGCTAAAAGGCAAGGACAAGCTTCAAGAGGAGATTGATGCATTCGTTGAAGCACCTCAAGCCATGGTCAAGTGGGTTCCCAAGGAAACGTCAAGTTCTACTTCGTCAAGCTCAACTACAACCCCAAGGATTCCCATCAAGATGATGTGGATCCCGAAGAAGAAGAACTAGAAAGTTCTTGAGGGTGACTCCGCCAACATACTTCACTCACATTCATTTTGGCAAAGAACTTGTGCAATCAACTTCCATATCGTGCACTAGTTCATGGAGTCACAAACCCTCTTGTTGGTAAGTCAAGGGACAAGGTAATCATTGCTTTCATGGACATCATCTATTGTGAACTTCAATCTATGTCCATGGATATCCTTGCTTGTTCCTTGTGGGACTAACCCATGTAGGTATTGAAAGTGCCCGAATCCAAAGGATAGCTCCCAACTCTTGATGATCTCCATCAACATTGAGCATCCACATCTTCAACATCTACATGAAGTCTTCTACGACAACCCGAGGTTAGTTTAACCCTTTAAAAGGGGTTCTCACATCTAGGGGGAGCTTTGCTCTAAAAATTGAGCTAAAGCATCTTCAAATGATGTGAACACATCAATGCTTTATGTAAAAGTGGTAACCCCACTTGTGCTTAAACGATGAGTATGACCTATGATCAAATGTTCTCATTTGGCTCCTAAGTCAAAATACTCATATAAAGATGACCTAGTCATCGACAAATTGTGTGTTAATTGCTAGAGTTTTGGTTGTGCATGTTTGACACATTTTTCATTTGCTATCTTATTGTGTGAGCATGTTGGATGCATGATTTTATCCAATCGAGGACATTCATTTGTTGTTTTGGTCGTTTTGATTTTTCTGACCAAATGGATGGACAAGAATGCCTAAGTACCTCCCCTAGCTATCTATGCTTTCTTGTCTCAAATTCTATTCATGCTTAAATCACAAACTTTGAACAAGTCATTTTCGGACCCTCCGGGTGAGGAGCACTCGGAGCCACCGATCCGTCTAGGGCTAATCTCCAAAACCTTCTAATTGATTTCGGTTAGACCAACTCACTCAAACTCGGTCGAACCGAAAGCATTTAGACTGATCTAGGTTTTCATCTCGGTGAAACCGAGTTGTGATTTTCGGCGTGACCGAAGTGCATAACTGCCTAGCAGTTATCCATCTCGGTGCCACCGAGTTTTACAACTCGGTCCCACCGACAGCAAAGGGGTATATATACCAAGGGCCGCGCGCGTTGATTCCTCCTTCAAACGTTTCGCCCCCACATCCCTTGCTGTCGTCGCCTTGATCTCCGGATCGTCGCCGTCGTCGCCTGTGCGCCCTCGCCGCAGGTCTCCGTCGTCGTCAACGGACATCTCCTCCGCGCCGTTGCCGCCGTAGAGAAACTCCACCAAGTTAGGGTGAGTTTTGATCCCACTCGTATTCCCATCTCCGATTCAATGCACGTTTGGATTGCCTAGTATCTTGCGACGATTGAAATCTTCGTGTACACCAGATTGGTTCGTTTGAACTAGATTCGAGTAAAAATTTTAGGGTTAGGTTTCCACGGAACACATCTCGGTAAAACCGATTTTATAATTTCGGTGTGACCAATTTGGCCTCTGGCCATTGCACTACACCCTTCGGTCCAACCGAGTTGTGCAAATCGGTGTGACCGAAATGTAGTTTTTGTGAAACCCTAGTGTTTTCGGCAGGACCGAAACCCACTTTGGTCAAACCGAAAGTGGTGTGCCAAGCTCCTATTTAACACTTCGGATTCACCGAAACTCAAACTCGGTCTGACCGAAATGTCTTCTGTGAAAACTTAAAACTAAAATTTGAACTCATTTTTTTGCAAAAACTTCTGCAGTTTGTGATAACTCTTCTTCTCTGCCTATACCTTATCTATTCACAGGTTGTCAGCCATGTCAGATACCAGTGACAGTCAGAACAGGTCAGAGACACCCATTGCAGACATTCCAGAGGCAGACACTAGTCCTGATCCTAGTAGCCCATTTGATGATGGTGAGAGGAGTACACCAAGTGGCATGCCTCCTGCAGCCACCAGAGCTAGAAAGGAGAAGAATTCCGATGATGAGGATTCAGATTTCGTTGTTGAGGAAGAGGTGACCTCCAAGCCTAAGAGGAAGGTTGTTGCCAAAGAGCAACAAGGTCAGCAATCTAAGAAGGGCACCAGCAAAGTCAAGCAGTCAACTGTTGCTAAGAAGCTGAATTTGGGAGAGGCAGCTCCAAGCAAAGTGAAGAAAACCTCCAAGAGAAAGAGGGTAGTGCATGTGTCAGATTCTCATGCAGATGCAGCAGTCGAGGATGAGGATGAGGAAGCACCCCAGCCTCCACCTCAGAAGCAGAAGCTCATGGGTGATGCCATTAAGGCTGGAGCCACATCAAAGCCCAAGAAATCTGCTCCAGCTAGGGCAGCTCCAGCAAAGCCTGCTGCCAAGCCCAAGAGGACCATCAGAAACATTCCAGCATCTGAAAAGAACAAGGATGATGTGCCACCAGCTGAGTCTGACGAGGAAGGACAAGTTTTGCTGAAACTCCGTCCAAAACTGCCACTTCACAATGATGCTCATCCTCAAGCCGAGGATATGAAGGCAAGGAAAGATAGAGGTCTCAGGCTATGGAGACAAACTGACCCATATGCCGTGAGGAGAAGAACTGCTGTAGATCCCAGATTTCACACCAGAGAGCAGCAGGACTTCTATGAGACCGTGCTGATGGACAAGAAGCCCATAGTCGCAGACACCAGATATGTTGACTGGGAGTACATTGACAGCGAAGAGCACAGAGATTTCTTTCCACATGTGCATGAAAGTTTCACTGCATGTGGAGTTGCAGAGTTTGTAGGTCAGAAATTGACCAGTTGGAACGATGAGATGATAATGCAATTTTATGCCACAGCTCACTTCTATCCTGATGGAAAGATCACATGGATGACTGAAGGTCAAAGGTTCTCTTCTTCTGTTGAAGAATGGGCAGAAATTCTGAATGCTCCAGTGCAACGAGAAGATGATATTGATGTATATGGGATTCCAAAGAAGAATCATGATTCCATGAAGAACATGTACAAAGAGATTCCAGCAGAGGATTTGGAAGTTTGGAAGCTCGGCTCAGTCTACCATCTCCAGGCAGGCTTACCTACCACCAATACCATTTTGAGGCATACCTTGATGCCCAAGTCTGGAGATCATCGCATGATCAGAGGATATTCTATCAACATGCTGCATATACTTGATGAGAAAGCACCTTTCAAGGTGATGGACTTAGTGGTAGAGACCATTAAGAGGACTGCAGCTGACCAGAAAAGGTCATGTGGATTTGCCCCACAGATTCAGATGCTTATCAATGCCAAGTTTGGCACGGGCAAATTCTTGTTGGATAGAAAACATTTACCCTTGCAGCCAGAGCATGAAGACAATGTTGTTGTGATGGATGAGGAGGATCCGACATCTATTGAAGGTCAAGCCAAGATCAAAGCTGCTAAGAAAGCCAAAGCTGACAAAGAAGCAGCAGCAGCAGCAGCTAAACCAAAGAGTTTCGGAGAGCAGATTCTTGAAGCTACTCAAAGGATTGAACAACGCCTGGCCAGCATTGAACAGTCTCAGGAGAGCTTAGAGAGGATTGTTGACGAGAAGATCCACGCTCTGGACGTGAAGCTGACTGAAATACAAGTGACCGTCAACAAGCTTGAGGCAGACATTGAGGAAGCAAAGCAGGACAAGGCAGAGCTTATGCAGGATGACTTAGTCCAGGATTCTCATCGACAGACTGCTCCGGTTCCCAAAGGATCCCGATCAGCTGCTATTCGAGTGACTGACACCAGGGCTACAGCTTCAGCACCTCCCACAGTTCCAGCAGTTACTCCAGCCACAGCTCCAGTGTCCACTCCTCCAGCACAGACATTAGCTGAAGTCTTCGCCGATGCCGTCATATCTACTCCGACATCAACCCAGACGGGAGCCACCAACAGAGCCCACAGTGACGTTTAGCTCTATGCTTTTTCGAACTTTTTGGTAACTTGTTGCCAAAGGGGGAGAAATTGTATAGATCATAGGGCTTCGAGAGAGAGAGAGAGTGCTGTTGTCTTTGCGCTTTTGCTCTTTCGTTCTTTTGCGGTTTCTTTGAGATACTTTTGGTTTTCGAGACATTCAGTGTGCTTGATACTCCGTTTGATGCTACCTTAATGAGTGCTTAGTCGTACTATGCTTTAATGTGTGCTTAATGCTTATCATATGCCATTCCTATCTTGTATGACTATTTACTCATATCTTGGTGATTGGGTGCATGCTGTTCATTCTTATCATTTTGTGCGCTCCACCAAGATGTATGTGACATGGAAGAGTGACCCATGATCCTAATCGATTGTGCATTTGCATTCAAACGCAAATCTTAAATAATGCACAAATTTAGGGGGAGCTCTTGCTTATCACATACTTCTCAAAGCGGCGCTATTATTCATTGATTATATCCTTTGTCGAAGCTTTGATCTATATGTTGCCATCAATTACCAAAAAGGGGGAGATTGAAAGTGCAACTAATCCCCGGGTGGTTTTGGCAATTAATAACAACATATATATCATTGAACTAATAGTTACTTGAGAATCATTTCAGAGAAGTTCAGTGATATGGGTATGGCAAGGACTGAAGAAGTGAACCCCTCAAAATGCTAAGGCAAGCATTGGCAAAAGCTCAAGACTCCATTTTTGGTTTAGTGATCCAAGATCACATTGAGTCCATAGGAAAAGCCAATACTATTAAAAGGGGATGAGGTTATGTTGATGATCTGGTTGCTCAAGTGCTTAGTGATACATCTCCTAAACTATCAGCAACTTTCACTGCCATGTACACTCATAAGTATTCTCGGTCCCACCGATAATCCAAACTCAGTCACACCGAGATGAACCACCTCAGCCATAAGCCAAACCCTAGAAAAATCGGATTTTCCGATTCTGAAATCGGTTTCACCGAAACATGAGTTGCCAAGCTTCTGTAACCCTCTGTCATCAAATCGGTGTCACCGAGATGATGAAGTCGGTCCCACCGAAACTGGCATGCTCTTGTCATTGCACGAATCGGACTAACCGAGATTGTATATTCGGTCCCACCGAAAACCCCAACGTTCACATTATTTGAACTTTCGGTCCCACCGAGTTGTCCACTTCGGTCCCACCGAGATTGCTCAAATATGTGTGTAACGGTTGGATTTTGTGTGGAGGCTATTTATACCCCTCCACCCCCTCTTCATTCGTGGAGAGAGCCATCAGAAAGAACTACCACTCCTACCTTACATTTCTGAGAAGAGAACTACCTACCCTTGTGTTGAGATCAAGTTGCTCCACTCCCACCATATGAAGCTTGATCTCTAACCTTCCCAAGTTGCTTTCCACTCAATCCTTTCTTCCACCACAGCCAAATCAGTGAGGAGAGTTGAGTGTTGGGGAGATTATCATTTGAAGCACAAGAGCAAGGAGTTCATCATCATCTACAACATCTATTACCTTTTGGAGGGTGGTGCCTCCTAGATTGGTTAGGTGTCGCTTGGGAGCCTCCGTCATCGATGTGGAGTTGAACCAAGAAGTTTGTAAGGGCAAGGAGATCGCCTACTTCGTGAAGATCTACCCCGAGTAAGGCTAGCCCTCCGTGGGCGTAGGCCATGATGGAATAGACAAGGTTGCTTCTTCGTGGACCCTTCGTGGGTGGAGCCCTCCGTGGACTCGCGCAACCGTTACCCTCCGTGGGTTGAAGTCTCCATCAACGTGGATGTACGATAGCACCACCTATCGGAACCACGGGAAAAATCACCGCGTCTCCAAAATTGCGTTTGCTCTTCTCCACCTCTCTTTACTACATGTGCAATTTACTTTCCGCTGCCTATACTCTAGAATTGCATGTGTAGGGTGATGCTTGACTTGATCATAATTGTGAATCTGCCAAAAACTGTTCTTTGTCAAAAGGCAGAATTTTTATATTTACAAGTAGTCTAATCACCCCCCCTCTAGACATACTTTCGATCCTACAGTTCCATACCGGGATCACTTTGGTACCTCCCTACCAAACTTATGGCAAGGTTCACATCAGGTCTGGTACACATCATGGCATACATAATAGAACCTATGGCTGAGGCATAGGGGATGACGCTCATCTTTTTCTATCTTCTGCCGTGGTCGGGGATTGAGCCGTGCTCAATCTCATACCTTGCAATACAGGCAAGAACCCTTTCTTGGACAGATCCATATTATACTTCTTCAATATCTTATCAAGGTATGTGTTTTGTGAAAGATCAATGAGGCGTCTCGATCTATCTCCATAGATCTTGATGCCTAATATGTAAGCAGCTTCTCCAAGGTCCTTCATTGAAAAACTCTTATTCAAGTAGGCCTTTATGCTCTCCAAGAATTCTATATCATTTCCCATCGGCAATATGTCATCCACATATAATATGAGAAATGCTACAGAGCTCCCACTCACTTTCTTATAAATACAGGCTTCTCCCCAAGTCTGTATAAAACCAAATGCTTTGATCACATCATTAAAGCGAATATTCCAACTCTGAGATGCTTGCACCAGCCCATAGATCGAGCGCTGGAGCTTGCATACCTTGTTAGCATTCTCAGGATCGACAAAACCTTCCGGCTGCATCATATAGAGCTCTTCCTTGAGGAAGCCATTAAGGAATGCCGTTTTGACGTCCATTTGCCATATCTCATAATCATAGAATGCGGCAATCGCTAACATGATTCAGACGGACTTCAGCATTGCTACGGGAGAGAAAGTCTCGTCATAGTCAATCCCTTGAACTTGTCGATAACCTTTAGCGACAAGCCGAGCCTTATAGATGGTCACATTACCATCCGCGTCAGTCTTCTTCCTAAATATCCATTTATTTTCTATGGCGTACCGATCATCGGGCAAGTCCACCAAAGTCCACACTTTGTTTTCGCACATGGATCCTATCTCGGATTTCATGGCTTCAAGCCATTTGTTGGAATCCGGGCCCACCATTGCTTCTTCATAGTTCGAAGGTTCACCGTTGTCTAACAACATGATTTCCATGACAGGGTTGCCGTACCACTCTCGTGCGGAACGTGTCCTTGTGGACCTTCGAAGTTCAGTAGTAACTTGATCTGAATCTTCATGATCATCATCATTAACTTCCTCCCCTGTCGGTGCAGGCACCTCAGGAACAATTTCCTGCGCTGCGCTACTTTCCGGTTCGGGAGGGGTGACTGTCACCTCTTCAAGTTCTACTTTCCTCCCACTCACTTCTTTCGAGAGAAACTCTTTCTCCAAAAAGGATCCATTCTTGGCAACGAAGATCTTGCCTTCATATCTAAGGTAGAAGGTGTACCCAATCGTTCCTTTGGGTATCCTATGAAGACGCATTTTTTCGATTTGGGTTCGAGCTTTTCAGGTTGAAGTTTCTTGACATAAGCATCACAACCCCAAACTTTCAGAAATGACAGCTTAGGTTTCTTGCCAAACCAAAGTTCATACGGTGTCGTCTCAACGGATTTTGATGGAGCCCTATTTAAAGTGAATGCGACAGTCTCTAAAGCATAGCCCCACAAAGATAGCGGTAAGTCGGTGAGAGACATCATAGATCGCACCATGTCCAACAGAGTTCGATTTCAACGTTCGGACACACCATTATGCTGAGGTGTTCGGGGCGGTGTCAATTGTGAAACAATTCCACAGTTCCTTAGGTGTGTGCCAAATTCATGACTTAAATATTCACCCCCACGATCCGATCGTAAGAACTTTATTTTTCTGTCACGTTGATTCTCAACCTTATTCTGAAATTCCTTGAACTTTTCAATGGTCTCAGGCTTGTGTTTCATTAAGTAGACATACCCATATATACTTAAGTCATATGTGAGGGTAAGAACATAACGATAGCCTCCGCGAGCTTCAACACTCATTGGACCGCACACATCGGTATGTATGATTTCCAATAAGTTGGTCGCTCGCTCCATTGTTCCGGAGAACGGAGTCTTGGTGATCTTGCCTAAGAGGCATGGTTCGCACATGTCAAATGATTCATAATCAAGAGACTCTAGAAGTCCATCTGCATGGAGCTTCTTCATACGTTTGACACCAATATGACCAAGGCGGCAATGTCACAAGTATGTGGGACTATCATTACCAACTTTACATCTTTTGGCATTCACGGCTTCATGCTATGAATAGGTGTAACATCATGTTAGAGATTCATCAAAAATAAACCATTGACCAGCGGGGCATGACCATAAAACATGTCTCTCATATAAATAGAACAACCATTATTCTCGGATTTAAATGAGTAGCCATCTCGCATTAAACGAGATCCATATACAATGTTCATGCTCACAGCTGGTACTAAATAACAATTATTAAGGTTTAAAACTAATCCCGAGGGTAGATGTAGAGGCAGCGTGCCGACGGCGATCACATCGACCTTGGAACCTTTCCCGACACACATCGTCACCTCGTCCTTCGCCAGTCTCCGCTTATTCCGCAGCTCCTGCTTTGAGTTACAAATGTGAGCAACTACACCGGTATCAAATACCCAGGAGCTACTACGAGCGCTGGTAAGGTACACACCAGTAACATGTATATCACATATACCTTTGACGTTGCCGGCCTTCTTGTCTGCTAAGTATTTGGGGCAGTTCCGCTTCCAGTGACCCGTTCCCTTGCAATAAAAGCACTCAGTCTCAGGCTTGGGTCCATTCTTTGGCTTCTTCCCGACAACTGGCTTACCGGACGCGGCAACTCCTTTGCCGTCCTTCTTGAAGTTCTTCTTACCCTTGCCTTTCTTGAACTTAGTGGTTTTATTCACCATCAACACTTGATGCTCTTTCTTGATCTCCACCTCCGCTGATTTCAGCATTGAATACTCCTCGGGAATGGACTTCTCCATCCCTTGCATATTGAAGTTTAACACGAAGCTCTTGTAGCTAGGTGGGAGCGACTGAAGGATTCTGACAACGACCGCTTCGTCTGGGAGATTCATTCCCAACTGAGACAAGCGATTGTGCAACCCAGACAACTTGAGTATGTGCTCGCTGACAAAACTATTCTCCTCCATCTTACAACTGTAGAATGCGTTGGAGACATCATATCTCTCAACTCGGGCATGAGCTTGGAAAGCCATTTTCAGCTCTTGGAACATCTCATATGCTCCGTGGTGCTCAAAACGCCTTTGGAGCCCCGATTCTAAGCTCTAGAGCATGCCGCACTGAACCAGGGTGTAATCATCACAACGCGACTGCCAAGCGTTCATAACATCTTGGTTTGCCGGGGCGGGAGCGTCACCTAGCGGTGCTTCTAGGACATAAGTTTTCTTGGCAGATATGAGGATGATCCTCATGTTACGGACCCAATCTGTATAGTTGCTACCATTGTCTTTGAGCTTGGTTTTCTCTAGGAACGCGTTGAAGTTGAGGGTGACATGAGCGTGGGCCATTGGATCTACAAGACATATTGTAAAGATTTTAGACTAAGTTCATGACAATTAAGTTCATCTAATCAAATTTAATGAACTCCCACTCAGATAGACATCTCTCTAGTCATCTAAGTGAAACATGATCTGAATCGACTAAGCCGTGTCCGATCATCACGTGAGACGGACTAGTCATCAACGGTGAACATCTTCATGTTGATCGTATCTTCTATACGACTCATGTTCGAACTTTCGGTCTTCGTGTTCCGAGGCCATGTCTGTACATGCTAGGCTCGTCAAGTGAACCCTAAGTGTATTGCGTGTGTAAATCTGGCTTACACCCGTTGTATGCGAACGTTAGAGCCTATCACACCCGATCATCACGTGGTGCTTCGGAACAACGATCCTTAGCAACGGTGCACAGTTAGGGGAAACACAATTCTTGAAATTTTAGTGACAGATCATCTTATTTACTACCGTCGTTCTAAGCAAATAAGATGCATCAACATGATAAACATCACATGCAATCAAATAAAGTGACATGATATGGCCATTATCATTTTGCTCCTTTGATCTTCATCTTCGGGGCACCATGATCATCTTTGTCACCTGCATGACACCATGATCTCCATCATCATGATCTCCATCATCGTGTCTTCATGAAGTTGTCTCGCCAAAATATTACTTCTACTACTATGGCTAATGTTTATCAATAAAGTAAAGTAATTACATGGCGTTATTCAGTGACACACAGGTCATACAAAAAATAAGACAACTCCTATGGCTCCTGCCGGTTATCATACTCATCGACATGCAAGTCGTGATTCCTATTACAAGAACATGATCAATCTCATACATCACATATATCATTCATCACATCTTTTGGCCATATCACATCACATAGCACATGCTGCAAGAACAAGTTAGACGTCCTCTAATTGTTGTTGCAAGTTTTTACGTGGCTGCTATAGGTTTCTAGCAAGAACGTTTCTTACCTATGCCAAAACCACAACGTGATATGTAAATTTCTATTTACCCTTCATAAGGACCCTTTTCATCGAATCCGATCCGACTAAAGTGGGAGAGACAGACACCCGCCAGCCACCTTATGCAACTAGTGCATGTCAGTCGGTGGAACCAGTCTCACGTAAGCGTACGTGTAAGGTTGGTCCGGGCCGCTTCATCCCACGATGCCGTTGAATCAAGATTGGACTAGTAGCGGCAAGAGAATTAAACAAATCTACGCCCACAACTTGTTTGTGTTCTACTCGTGCAAGATGCTACGCAAAACACCTAGCTCTGATACCACTGTTGGAGAACGTAGCAGAATTCAAAAAAATTCCTACGCTTCACCAAGATCAATCTAAGGAGTCTTCTAGCAACGAGCATAAAGGAGTGCATCTACATACCCTTTGTAGATCACGAGCGGAAGCCTTCGAGAGAACGTGGATGATGGAGTCGTACTCGTCGTGATCCCTATCACCGATGATCCCAGCGCCGAACAGACGGCATCTCCGCGTTCAACACACGTACGGTGCAGCGACGTCTCCTCGTTCTTGATCCAGCAAGGGGGGAGGAGAGGTTGATGGAGATCCAGCAGCAAAACGGCGTGGTGGTGGATGCAACGAGAAAACTGCAGGGCTTCACCAAGGACCTGCGGGAGGAGGGAGAGGTGTAACGGGGGGGGGG
>LR738715.1:164323940-164390087 GCA_902687465.1 Secale cereale
GGGGGGGGGGCGGCCACGGGGGAGACTTGCCCCCCAAGGCAAGGGTGGCGCCCCCACCCCTAGGGTTTCCAACCCTAGGCGCAGGGGGAGGCCCAAGGGAGTGTGCCAGCCCACTATGGGCTGGTCCCCCTCTCCCTACGGCCCATGGGGCCCTCCGGGATGGGTGGCCCCACCCGGTGGACCCCCGGGACCCTTCCGGTGGTCCCGGTACACTACCGGTGACCCCCAGAACTCTCCCGATGGCCGAAACTGGACTTCCCATATATAATTCTTTACCTCCGGACCATTCTGGAACTCCTCGTCACGTCCGGGATCTCATCCGGGACTCTGAACAACATTCGGGTTACCATGTGCATATATCTCTACAACCCTAGCGTCACCGAACCTTAAGTGTGTAGACCCTACGGGTTCGGGAGACACGTAGACATGACCGAGACGACTCTCCGGTCAATAACCGACAGCGGGATCTGGATACCCATGTTGGTTCCCATGTGTTCCTCGATGATCTCATCGGATGAACCACGATGTCAAGGATTCACTCAATCCCGTATGCAATTCCCTTTGTCTATCGGTATAGTACTTGCCCGAGATTAGATCGTCGGTATACTGATACCTTGTTCAATCTCGTCATGGCAAGTCCCTTTACTCGTTCCGTAATCCATCATCCCGTGACTAAATCCTTAGTCACATTGAGCTCATTATGATGATGTCTTACCGATTGGGCCCAGAGATACCTCTCCGTCATACGGAGTGACAAATCCCAGTCTCGGTTCTTGCCAACTCAACAGACACTTTCGGAGATACCCGTTGCGTACCTTTATAGCCACCCAGTTACGTTGTGACGTTTGGCACGCCCAAAGTATTCCTACGGTATCTGGGAGTTGCACAACCTCATGGTCTAAGGAAAAGATACTTGACTTTGGAAAAGCTTAAGCATTACGAACTACACGATCTTGTGCTAGGCTTAGGATTGGGTCTTGTCCATCACATCATTTTCCTAATGATGTGATCCCATTATCAATGACATCCAATGTCCATGGCCAGGAAACCGTGACCATCTATTGATCAACGAGCCAGTAACTAGAGGCTTACCAGGGACACGTTGTGGTCTATGTATTCACACATGTATCACTGTTTCCGTATAATACAATTCAAGCATGAATAACAGACAATTATCATGAGCAAGGAAATATAATAATAATCATTTTATTATTGCCTCTAGGGCATATTTCCAACAGGTTCTACCATCACACGTCCTCCCCCAGTCCCTCCACCACTGCTGCCATCGACAGGGGTAGGCGTCCCGCCGCCTCACGTCCTCCAGCCTCCCGCGCCCCCGTCGTTCGTGCACCCCCACCGTTCGTCAGCTGGCCGCCGAGCATCGAGGCCACGTCGCAGCTGGCCATGAGGCCTGATCCTAGGAAGGAGCATCCGTCGTCAAGGCCTTGGTCATGCGCCCCCACCATTCCCGTTTGATCCACCGCACGCGGACGTGGCAACGCGGGTGGCCTCCGGCATGTGAGACGACTGGCAGAACCGCGAAAGGACCTCCGGCGACCACGCCCTCTCCCTGCATCTCCGATTTCTGTACATTGAGGTGTGAACTTGTTCGATCCATTTTCTGTACATTGAGATCTCAAACTGATCGATCCATTTTTCTGTATATTGAGATCTCAGATTGATCGATCCATTTTCTGTACATTGAGTATATCCTATTGCTAAGTATCTACGATTAATTAGGTAGTAAGATTTTTTATCTGTTAGACAATGATCATTTTTGTTACTGGTGTGTGAAATGTGAGAAAAAGAAACATAGTTCTGTTGATGATTGTGATATAAACATGTGTATGATAATGGTTATTAATATTTTGTGATATTCGTATGCAAGATAATGATGTTCTTAACTGAGTCTAAAATTATAGTTCCAGGGTATTACACACAATTCACGTGACATATGAGAAAATAAGCTCAATGACAGAAATTGAAAAGAACTGGATAGCTTATTTCCATGGGCTTATTTCCACAACAACTTATCCTGGGCTTATTTTCACAACAGGTTATTTCCAGAGAGCTACTCAAAAGAACTGACCCTAACTCAAACTCCACGATGAGTACCCTGTCATCGTGATTGCTCCAGAAAACAAGTTCAACAAAAAAACTCAGTGACATTTGACAGAACACCTGTCGGGGGTGTGCCCACCATTGATGCGTTGGCAAGGGCGGATGTTACCTCATGATAAGTCTCCATCGTATCTACTTTTCCAAACTCGTTTGCCCTTGTTTTGGACTCTAATTTGCATGATTTGAATCAAACTAACCTGGACTGACGTTGTTTTCAGTAGACTTGCCTTGGTGTTATTTTTGTGCAGAAATAAAATTTCTCGATTGACCTAAAAATTTAAGAAGAATATTTTTGGAAAATATAAAAAATTATTTGCGAAAGAATCAACCAGAGGGGACCCACCAGCTGACGGTAGGGGTGGGGGGGCGCCCCCTGCCTTGTGGGTCCCACGAAGCTCCACCGACCTCAACTCCAACTCCATATATTCACATTCGGGGAGAAAAAAATCAGAGAGAAGGATTCATCGCGTTTTACGAAACGGAGCCGCCGCTGTAATGCCCAGGATGCGACTATGTCTCATACGTGTCGAGGCACAACTTAAAGACATAATCGCATTCTGGAATAATCTCAAGTATGGTATCTTTGCTCATCTCATGTAAAAGTTCAGGGATGAAATTGTAAAAGATATTTGGCTTACACTCGCCACGTCACACAATGAATACAATAACATACATTCATCCAAATAACTCAGGGTCCGACTATAGACGAAATCCCAACGAGAAAGATACCATAAACACAAGCCTGATCGCCCCTAGTAGGAACCACTACAGATCATCGGGATACGAAATATAGTAACGACCACGCTCTTTATCGAACGCCCAGTGAAGTTCTGACCCATCTCCTGCATCGTATTCGGCGGTACCTGCATCTAGTGTGCGTAGTAAACTGTGAGCCACAAAGGACTCAGCAATCCCATTCCTGGGTATCAAAACTATCAAAGCCTTAGGTGTGGAAAGGTTATTAAAGTGGTTGCAGCAAGCACTAAGCATCTAGCTTACAAGTTTAGAGCGAGAAGAGAACAAGTGCCAACGGTCGCCAAGTTGATCAAGAAGTGATCCTAGCTACTCACGGTCAAACATAACCCCACCGTGTTCACTTCTCGAAGCCCTTCGAAAAGAGACCATCACGGTTACTCACACAGGTAGTGTATTCTTAAGGATATGGTGTCAAGTTATCTACAACCGGATATTAACAAATTCCCATCTGCCACATAACCGCGGGCACGGCTTTCGAAAGATCAAACCCTGCAGGGGTGTCCCAACTTAGCGCATCACAAGCTCACGATCTGTGGTGTCGCAACTCCAAAGTGGGAATACCCGAGTATTCTCGGAATCCCGTGCTCAAGATATTTCGACAAAGGTAAAACTAATCCAGCAAGACCTCCCGGCGTGCGGACACCCTTATAGTAGTCGCGCGCATCTCGTCTCAGGCCACGACCGGATGAGCAGTACGTACGGCAACCAAAGACCCCAGAATCTGGGTGGCACCGCAAGTGGCTCTAGTTTGGACCAACACTCTTGAGGAGCATTGGCCCGGGGGTTGTTAATTAAGTCCTCAGGGTAGCTAGTTCGTATGCAAATTTTAGTTGTTAGACAAATGGAGTACCAATGTCGGGCCTTGCTGGAAAAGTTTTAAGCAGTGCGAATTATCAAGGGGGGCCCATAAACCCCAACCGTGTTAGGAACGCAAAATCAAGGAACATAACACCGATTTATTGGTTCCTAAGGTGGCATGAGTGGAACAAAACACCAAGCAGAAGGCCAAGCCTTCCACCCATTGCCAATATATATGTGCATTAATTAACATATATATATATATATATATATATATATATATATATATATATATATATATATATATATTGTGTTATCCCAATAAACAAGTTCATCATGGAGCAATCTTCAAACTTCACCTGCAGCTAGAAACACTATAAGAGGGGCTGAGCAAAAGCGTACTTAGCCAATCAACGGTTTGCTAGGAAGGCGGTTAGAATGTTTCATGGCAACAATAGGAGGCTGACAAATAGGAATAGGCATCGAGGCATAGCTAAAGAACGAGACAACTAGCATAGGCAAAGATAGAGGTGATATCGGGGAACGGTCATCTTGCCTGGTAAGTCGTCGGTGGGATGGTAAGACGGCTCCTCAAACTCAGTCTCGACAAGATCCTCGAACTCGGTATCGGCTCCTGGCTCTACCCAACACAAGAGCACAACAACGGCACAATATCAAACACGGTGCAATGCACAATCAACATGATGCAACACATGACATGGAATGCAATTATGACGTGCGTATGCATGAGGATGCTTTCGAGTCTAAGGATAAGGTGATGGAAATGGCCTCATCTTGGGTAACCAAGCAAGCCACTTGATAGATGGGAAGATTTCGGTTGAAATGGATATAAAGATCACCGGAAACGGATGCACGGTTTGCAAATGACAAGAAAAACAATATGCAATGCAAAACTACAGTTATCAGCAAAATGGCATCTTTGGAGTAAGAAATAAATATGCTACATCACCCAATAATGAAGACAAAAGTCATGGATGTGAAATAGACATGATTCTTAACAAGCATGAACCTATAGCACACCCAAAAACTTACTGGAACACAATTAAACAAGCATGGCAAGATTCAATAAGTTTACAGATTTCTCAGACTTAGTGAAAATTACAAGGCATGTCAGAAATTACAACAAGTAGGCATGTTTGCAAGCTTGTGCAACTCAAGTCAAAGCATAGCATGGCATGTGAATATAACCAACAGCAAGAAGACATGTTTGTGAAGCTACTCATGGCAAGAACTTGGTCATAGGATCCATAGAACACTAGCTATTCACATGACAAAACTAAACATGTTGATAACATGCTGACAGAAACATTTTATAGCAACTTAAGAGCATGAAAACAACAAGCTACAGCAAGCAAACATGCAAGCAAAAGGCATGGCAATAACATACATAACATGCTCTTCAATAATAACCACATGGCTACTTCTACAACATACTAGAACATGTCCCAAACATCATGGCAAAAGTGCAAAAATTTATCCAGACTTAGGAAAAACTGGGCATGCTAACAGAAAACATTTTGAAGCATCTAGAGGGCCTCAAAAGAAAAAGCTACAACATGGCATCATGGCAAACAAGAGCATGGATAGCTAGATCATAACGTATACATCAAGGAACACCCACTGGACAACTCTAACCATGCACAACAAAGACGCTGGCATCATGGAAACATGGCATAAAAATTAACAGATTCACACTTAGCAGAAATTTAACATCACGATGGCATGTTAACAAGATTGTTGCACTCATCTCAAGACATATCATGGCATGAAAATGAATCTATCATGTAGAGCACATTCCAAAGAGCAAAACTCATGTTGACACCTAGCTCATAAGAGACATGGATTAATATACACAAGCAAGACAAAACATCATCTCATAACAAGTTCAGAAACTTATCAGCCACATGCACTTTTGCAACAGAGATAAACATGGCATAATGAAACCTAAAAAGCATGAAAATGCATCCTTCTTGAAGAGCATCACAAGACGAACATCTGGACATTTCATACACTCCATTTGGACCAACATGCACAAAGTTACTAGCTCACGAACATGCCAACAAAATTATTCAGACAACAAGTGCTGAAACAGTTACGTCACGAAGCACTCTTGCCACGAAGATTAAGTCAAATAGATGAACCCTAACATGCATGGAACTGATGCTAACATGTAAAGCATGACAAGACAAACATTTCGATACATCATAAGCACGAAACGAAGCACCGAGCACAAAGTTACCGCATGATGAAGGAGGCAACAAATTTAACGGATCGAGGGACTTAGTGGAAATATACCTCCGCAAAAAGTGAACGCGGGACCGAGGGATCCCGGGACAGAGAGATCCGGGATGGACGGAGGCGTTTGGCTCAGATCCTGGTGGATCTGAACCACCTTCTTCAGATCCGGCGAGGAGGAGCTCCGGCGAGGCGACGGCCGGAGACGTCGCCGGAGTCGGGGCGCGGAGGCGAGGCGGGACCGGCCGGCGAGGTGGCCGGTGCCGGGAGCGGCCGGGGCGGCGACGGTGGTGCGCGCCGGCGGTGGCGGGGTGCGGGTCCGGCGCGGCCGGCGTCGGCGTGGAGACGAAGGCGCGGGGAGCGCGGGCTGGCGGCGGAGGCGAAGCAGGCCGCGGGGGCCGGCCTAGGGCCCGGCGGTCCCGCACGGAGCGGCGGTGGCGGGATCTGGCGGGCGCGGGCTTGTCCGGCGTGGAGCGGACACGTCCGCACGGCATGGATTCCGAGGTGGGGCTGGAGCTACGAGGAGGCTAGGGTTTCGTCCCAAATTTGGACGTGGTGGACATTTTTATAGATAGAGGGAGCTAGGAGACTCCAAATGAGGAGCGGTTTTCGCCCACACGATCATGATCCGACGACCGAGAGGATGGAAGTGGTTGTGCTAGGTTAGTGGGCTATTGTGGAGGGGTGTTGGGCCAAAAGGAAGAGGAGCTTTTAGCCCACGAGGTTAACCGTTGGAGTATCAAACGACCTCCAAACGCGACGAAACTTGACAGGCGGTCTCCACGTACTAAAATAACAACGTACGACAAGTCTCACCTCATTCCGAGAACGTTCTATAGCCACATATGAAAGAAGGACTCGGAGGTGCCACGGGCACGTGTGTGAGTGTCGGAACTCGAAACGGACAACGGGAAGAGACGAGCATGACCAGGTGCAAGTACGACACGAATGCAATGCAATTCACATGATGACATGACATGGATAATATGCACACACGCACACGGCAAAACGAAGAAACCCGAAATGAAGGAAGAGCCCAAAATGGAATTGATGAAGTCAACGATTCTTATATTGCCATAAATGGAATTGTTACATCCGGGGCGTTATAAACTCTCCTCCACTACAAAAAGATCTCGTCCCGAGATCTAGGACTGAAAGAAAGCAGGATACTCGAAACGGAGATGATCTTCTCATTCCCATGTAGCTTCTCGGTCGGTATGGTGTGACCACTTCACTTTCAAGAATTTGATGGACTTGTTGTGGGTCTTGCGCTCAGTTTCTTCAAGGATAGTAACGGGGTGCTCACGATAAGACAAGTCTTGCTGAAGATCAATCTATTTGAAAGGAATGGTGCGTTGAGGCGTCTTGAAGCACTTGCGGAGTTGTGACACGTGAAACACATCGTGCGCATTTGGAAAGTTGGAGGGAAGCTTGAGTTGGTAGGCTAGATCGCCTCTCTTGCCAAGAATCTTGAAAGGGCCCACGTATCTTGGATCAAACTTGCCCTTGATACCGAACCTATGAGTGCCCTTTATAGGAGAAACACGGAGATAGACATGATCTCCAATGTCGAAAGCCAAATATCGGTGTTTGCCGTCATAGTAGCTCTTTTGGCACGATTGCGCGGCCTTGAGATTCTCACGTATGACTTTGCACATTTATTCGGCCTCTGAGATCAAATCATTTCCATGGAGTTGACGTTCACCAGTCTCGGACCAGTTGAGAGGGGTACGACACTTTCTGCCATAGAGAATTTCAAACGGAGCTTTGCCCGCACTTGCTTGGAAGCTGTTGTTGTAGGAGAATTCGGCAAATGGAAGGCAATCTTCCCATTTCATACCGAAGGAGATGACACAAGCTCTGAGCATATCTTCAAGGATTTGATTCACTCTTTCGACTTTACCACTAGTATGAGGGTGAAACGCTGTGTTGAAGCGAATCTTGGTGCCCATAGCTGACTGGAAGGAATCCTAGAACTTGGAAGTGAACAAGCTTCCACGGTCTGAGGAGATCACTTGAGGAATGCCATGCAAAGAGACAATTCCGGAGGTGTACAGCTCTGCCAGTTGAGCTACATTGATGGATTCTTTGACTGGAAGAAAATGAGCCACTTTAGTTAGCTTGTCAATCACCACAAAGATAGCATCATTTCCTCTCTTGGACTTGGGAAAACCGGTGACGAAATCCATCTCAATGTGATCGAATTTCTACTCGGGAATAGGTAGAGGTTGAAGGAGTCCGGCTGGACGTTGATGCTCTGCCTTCACTCTTCTACAGACATCACACTCGTTCACGAATTGGGCAATCTCCCTTTTAATGCGAGTCCACCAATATGATTGCTTGAGGTCATGGTACATCTTGGAGCTTCCTGGATGTATCGAGAGGAGTGAGTCATGTGCTTCGTTCATTATGAGCTTTCTAAGATCACCTTTGGGAACCACAATTCTATCCTCGAAGAACAAAGTGTCTCTGTCATCAATGCGATAGCACTTGTACTTAGGAGTACCCTTTGCAATACCATGTTTCACTTTCTGCACCATAGCATCACTGAGTTGGGCCTCACGGATTTGATCTTCCAAGGTAGGAGCAACTTGAAGGTTGGCAAGAAATCCTTGCGGAACAACTTGGAGGTTGAGCTTCCTGAATGATTCACAAAGTTCAGGTTGGAATGGTTTTGAGAAGGAGGTTGTGGCAATAAGCCTTTCTGCTCAAGGCATCTGTAGTGACATTGGCCTTGCCAGGAGTATACTCAATGCTTGGATCATACTCTTGAATCATCTCAACCCAACGAGTCTGGCGAAGGTTAAGGTTTGGCTGAGTGAAGATGTACTTCAAGCTCTTGTGATCGGTGAAGATGTCCACTTTTCTGCCCAACAGAAGGTGTCTCCACGTGATCAAGGCATGAACAACTGCTGCTAGTTCAAGATCATGTGTGGGGTAATTCTTCTCATTTAGTTTAAGCTGACGTGAAGTGTATGCAACGATTTACTTGTCTTGCATGAGAACACCACCAAGACCTTGCAATGATGCATCACAAAAGACTTCATAAGGCTTGGACTCATCCGGAGGAGTAAGTACCGGAGCAGAAATGAGCTTCTCTTTGAGTGTCTTGAATGCCACATCACAATCAGGAGTCCATGAGTACCTGACATTCTTCTGCAACAGGTTGGAAAGAGGCTTGGCAATCTTGGAGAAGTTCTCAACGAACCTTCTGCAATAGCTTGCGAGACCGAGGAAACTTCAGAGTTGTTTGACATTCTGCGGAGGTTCCCAGTTGACAATAGCTTCAACCTTCTCGGGGTTAACAGAAATGCCCTCGGCAGAGATAATATGGCCAAGATAGAGGACTTTATGAAGCCAGAATTCACATTTGGAGAACTTCGCATAGAACCGGTGCTCACGGAGCCTGTCGAGAACCAAACGGAGGTGCTTAGCATGGTCTTCTTCATTCTTGGAGAATACTAAAATATCATCCAGATAGACGAGAACGAATTCATTGGTGTAGGGGTTCAATATGAAGTGCATCATTTGAGAGAAGGTGGGTGGAGCATTTGCAAGCCCGAAAGACATGACCGTGTATTCATAGGAGCCATAGCTTGTTCTGAATGCGGTCTTGGGAATATCCTCTTCACGGATACGAATCTGATGGTAACCCATCCGGAGATCGAGCTACGAGAAAACCTTGGCTCCTTTGAGCTGCTCGAACAATTCATTGATGTTGGGGAGCAAGTACTTATTCTTTATTGTCTTCTTGTTCAATGGCCGGTAATCAACGCACAAACGTTCCGTGCCATCCTTCTTCTTGACAAATAGAACACCACAACCCCAAGGAGAAGTACTTGGTCTGATTAGACCCATTCATTCTTGCTCATCGAGTTGTTTCTTCAGCTCCTTCAAATCATCAAGAGAAAGCTTGTACGGATGTTGTCAGGCTGGCTCGATACCGGGTTCAAGTTCAATGACGAATTCAACTGGACGGTTGGGAGGCATTCCTGGAAGATCTTCAGGGAATATATCCTCATATTCGCAAACCACCGGAATACGAGAAATGGCATTAATCTCGGCCTTTTATCTCGAGCTGCAAAGATAATCACGTCTTCGTCAGGATGAGTTAGCTTGACCTCCTTGTTTGCACAATCTATATTTGCATCATGCTTGGAGAGCGAGTCCATCCCAAGAATAAGATCAATGTCGGAGTTACCAAGAACAACCGGAGAAACCAGAAAACTGTAGTCACCCATATGAATAGATATATCCAGAACATGCACTCGAGAGGACATTTGCAATCCGGGAGAAATAATATTCAATGGTTTTGGCAACACTTGAGTGAAAAATTCATTCTTGGCAACAAATGGTCTTGAAATGAAAGAAAGCGTTGCACCCGAATCAAACAAGACTTTTGTAGGAATTGAGTTAACCGAAAGATTGCCAATATCACATCAGAAGAATTCTCTGCTTGAGCTGCATTCATCAGGTTCACTCTTGCTGACTTGGGATTGTGCTTGACAATAGCATTGCAGACAGGTGGAGGAGGCAGAAGGCGCCTTTGATTGGGACACTTGTTGGCATAGTGACCCTTCTGGCCACACTTGTTGCAAGTAACTTCCAAAAGTGGCCGATGATAAGGACCGCTTGGTCCTGGAGCTTGGAACTGGGACTTGGACTGGTTGCTTGGGTAGGGTGGGTGGGAGAATCCACGACCACCTGAGTGCTTGTTGTTGCTTGGAGGACGGAGCACTAGAGGAGGCGGTAGCCAGAATTTCTACTCCTTGGCAACCACTTGAGAGGAAGAGGAGGAGTGAACAACATCTCTTATCCTCTTTTTGGAAGCTTCACACTTGAGCTGAGCTGCCTCTTGCTTGAGAGCCATATTGTAGAATTGGTCAAATTCATCTGGCTCGAACAAGGTGAGAGCAAGTTGGAGTTCATCTTTTAGACCACTTCAGAATTGGTAGATTTTGCTCTTGGCATCGGGGATGTCTTGCTTGGCATAACGGGCAAGATTCTTGAACTTGACATTGTATTTATAGACAGACATGGTGCCTTGCTTCAGATTGCGGAATTGCTCACGCATACCTTCAATGACACTTGTTGGAATGTGATGAGAACGGAAATTGTGACAGAAATCAGTCCACGAGATCTCACGACCACCTCTGGAGTCTTTGTACTTTTGCCACCAATCTGTAGCTTGATCTTTGAGTTGGAAGGTGGCAAACTTGACATAATCTTCAGTTCTGACGTTACTGCATTCAAAGTGTTTTTTGATGTCTATGATCCAATCTTTAGCATCTAGCGGGGCCACACAGTAACTGAAAGACATTGGTTGGTTTGCCAAGAATTGGTTCAGTGTCGCAAAGTGAGGTTGATTGAACATATTTCCTTGTCCTTGGTTCCCTTGATTGCCTTGATTTGCTTGATTGGCTTGGAAATTCTGCAACATTTGCATGAACATCTGAGTGTTCTGGTTGGTTGCCTGCATAATCGCTCTCCATGCCTCACACGGAGGAGGGGGGGGGGAAGGAGGACGCTCTTCTTCACCCTCTTGGTTTGGGTTGGGAACCTTCTTCGGAGCCATCTGAAGACGATGACAACTATTAGCCATTGAAGCAAAATAATAGATAAGCTGAATCAACGGCTAGATATTTGCAACATATAGTCTTCACAATGAACATTCGAACAAAAATGAACGAATGAATTCCATAGCTTAATGGTACAACAACTTGTCGAGAAGCCACTTGGGAGAACAAAATGATAGAATAAAACAACAAGGTACAGATGGAACAAATACATAATAGAAGTTTCGTCCCACATGTTCGTGCTGAATGCCCCATTGTATGTGTTACAAAGGGTCTTGCAATCCCCAGATCAGCATAGCCAAGGATCCTTTAAGATGCAACTGCCAATTGGAATAGCGCCCATGAAACCTCTTCACTAGATCTTGAACCCCAAACCTCATACCATGCACTCATTGGAAGATTACCTACGAGCTACTTGAAACCCACCTATTAATTCCCGAAGCTTTCCGGTTATGCAATCTGGTGTTGGGGATACACGGGAAGCACCGCGCACTCAACTCTAAACCTACATCTAGCTATATCCATTCGTCAACACATAACCAGTCATCTTCGGAAACTGTTTACCTCGGACCTTCGAAACGCATCCGCTATACTAGCTGTGGCAATACTCTCGAACTATCTCCCCAGTACTGGGTGACATCGGGGTTATCTCAGCACCAGACATGCATAAAAGAGTTTTCGATGTCGGCCGCCTCTGGTATTCTAGAACCGCTACGATACATTTGTGACGACAACACATCGGAGCTTAACTCCCCGGAACACTTTCACAACCCCTAAATGACAGGAGGCATCGAGAACAATGTTCTCGTCACAAAGATATCGAAACAATCCAAACAATACCCGTGTGATCCTAAAAAAATTTGGTGCAATTTTGAGAGTAGAGGAGATAGAACAATGTCAGGAGTCCTCACTAGAGCGATGAAGGGATGAGGAGTAAAAAGAAATCCTACTCTCCGATATATATATATAGGACTCAAAACATTTTTGTGTGTGTGCCTAGACTCAACCGTCAGCGGTTCGATCAATCAGGGGGCTCCTAGGTCGGAGAAGGCTCTGAATACCAACTTGTAATGCCCAGGATGCGACTATGTCTCCTATGTGTCGAGGCACGACTTAAAGACATAAGCGCATTCTGGAATGATCTCAAGTATGGTATCTTTGCACATCTCATGTAAAAGTTCAGGGACGAAATTGTAAAAGATAGTTGGCTTACACTCGCCACGTCACACAATGAATACAATAACATACATTCAGCCAAATAACTCAGGGTCCGACTACGGACAAAATCCAAACGAGAAAGATACCATAAACACAAGCCTGATCGCCCCTAGTAGGAACCACTACTGATAGTCGGGATACGAAACATAGTAACGACCACACTCTTCATTGAACTCCCAATGAAGTTTTGACCCATCTCCTGCATCGTATTCGGCGGTGCCTGCATCTGGTGTGCGTAGTAAACTATGAGCCACAAAGGACTCAGCAATCCCATTCCCGGGTATCAAAACTACCAAAGCCTTAGGTGTGGAATGGTTATTAAAGTGGTTGCAGCAATCACTAAGCATCTATCTTACGAGTTTAGAGAGAGAAGAGAACAAGTGCCAACGGTCGCCAAGTTGATCAAGAAGTGATCCTAACTACTCACGGTCAAACATAACCCCACCTTGTTCACTTCCCGCAGCCCTTCGAAAAGAGACCATCACGGTTACTCACACAGGTAGTGTATTCTTAAGGATATGGTGTCAAGTTATCTACAACCGGATATTTACAAATTCCCATCTGCCACATAACCACGTGCACGGCTTTCAAAAGATCAAACCCTACAGGGATGTCCCAACTTAGCCCATCACAAGCTCACGATCTTCGGAGTCGCAACCCCAAAGTGGGAAGACCCGAGTATTCTCGGAATCCCGTGCTCAAGATATTTCGACAAAGGTAAACTAATCCAGCAAGACCTCCCGGTGTGCGGACACCCTGATAGTAGTCGTGCGCATCTCGTCTCAGGCCACGACCAAATGAGCAGTACGTACGGCAACCAAAGACCCCAGAATCTGGGTGGCACCACAAGTGGCTCTAGTTTGGACCAACACTCATGAGGAGCACTGGCCCGGGGGTTGTTAATTAAGTCCTCGGGGTAGCTAGTCCATATGCAAATTTTAGTTGTTAGGCAAATGGAGTACCAATGTTGGGCCTTGCTGGAAAAGCTTTAAGCAGTGCGAATTATCAAGGAGGGCCCATAAACCCAAACCATGTTAGGAACGCAAAATCAGGGAACATAACACCGGTTTATCGGGTCCTAAGGTGGCATGAGTGGAACAAAACACCAAGCAGAAGGCCAAGCCTTCCACCCATTGCCAATATATATGTGCATTGATTAACATAGATATATATTGTGTTATCCCAATAAAAAAGTTCATCATGGAGCAATCTTCAAACTTCACCTGCAGCTAGCAACGCTATAAGAGGGGCTGAGCAAAAGCGTACTTAGCCAATCAACGGTTTCTAGGAAGGCGGTTAGAGTGTTTCATGGCAACAATAGGAGGCTGACAAATAGGAATAGGCATCGAGGCATAGCTAAAGAACGAGACATCTAGCATAGGCAAAGATAGAAGTGATATCGGGGAATGGTCATCTTGCCTTGTAAGTCGTCGGTGGGATGGTAAGACGGCTCCTCAAACTCAGTCTCGACAAGATCCTCGAACTTGGTATCGGCTCCCGACTCTACCCAACACAAGAGCACAATAATGACACAATATCAAACACGGTGCAATGCACAATCAACATGATGCAACACATGACATGGAATGCAAGTATGATGTGCGTATGCATGAGGATGCTCTCGAGCCTACGGAGAGGGTGATGAAGATGGCCTCATATAGGGTAACCAAGCAAGCCACTTGATAGATGGGAAGATTTCGGTTGAAATCGATATAAAGATCACCGGAAATGGATGCACGGTTTGCAAACGACAAGCAAAACAATATGCAATGCAAAACTGCAGTTATCAGCAACATGGCATCTTTGGAGCAAGAAATAAATATACTACAGCACCCAAAAATGAAGATAAAAGGCATGGATGTGAAATAGTGATGATTCTTAACAAGCATGAACCTATAGCACACCCAAAAATTTACTGGCACACAATTAAACAAGCATGTCAAGATTCAATAAGTTTACAAATATCTCAGACTTAGTGAAAATTACAAGGCATGACAAAAATTACAACAACTAGGCATGTTTGCAAGCTTGTGCAACTCAACTCAAAGCATAGCATGGCATGTGAATATAACCAACAGCAAGAAACCGTGTTTGTGAAGCTACTCATGGCAAGAACATGGTCATAGGATGCATAGAACACTAGCTATTCACATGAAAAAACTAAACTTGTTGATAACATGCTGACAGAAACATTTTATAGCAACTTAAGAGCATGAAAACGACAACCTACAACAGGCAAGCATGCAAGCAAAAGGCATCACAATAACATACATAACATGCTCTTCAAGAAATAACCACATGGCTACTTTTACAATATACTAGAACATGTCCCAAACATCATGGCAAAAGTGCAAAAATTTATCCAGACTTAGCAAAAACTAGGCATGCTGACAGAAAACATTTTGAAGCATCTAGAGGGCCTCAAAATAACAAGCTACAACATGGCATCATCACAAACAAGAGCATGGATAGCTAGAGCATAACATATACATCTAGGAACACCCACTGGACAACTCTAACCATGCACAACAAAGACGGTGGCATCATGGAAACATGGCATAAAAATTAACAGATTCACACTTAGCAGAAATTTAACATCATGATGGCATGTTAACAAACTTGTTGCACTCATCTCAAGACATATCATGGCATGAAAATGAATCTATCATGTAGAGCACATTCCAAAGAGAAAAACTCATGTTGACACCTAGCTCATATGACACATGGATTAATATACACAAGCAAGACAAAACATCATCTCACAACAAGTTCATAAACTTATCAGCCACATGCACTTTTGCAACAGAGATAAACATGGCATAATGCAAACTAACAAGCATGAAAATGCATCCATCTTGAAGAGCATCACAAGACGAACATCAGGACATATCATACACTCCATTTGGACCACCATGCACAAAGTTGCTAGATCATGAACATGCCAACAAAATAATTTAGACAACAAGTGCTGAAACAGTTATGTCACGAAGCACTCTTGCCACGAATATTAAGTCAACTAGATGAACCCTAACATGCATGGAACTGATGCTAACATGTAGAGCATGACGAGACGAACATTTCGATATATCATATGCGCGAAACGGAGCACCGACACAAAGTTACCGCACAATGAAGGAGGCAACAAGTTTAACGGATCCAGGGACTTAGTGGAAATATACCTTCGCGAAAATTCAACGCGGGATGGAGGGATCACGGGACAGAGAGATTCGGGATGGACGGAGGCGTTTGGCTCAGATCCTGGTGGATCTGATCCACCTTCTTCAGATCCGGCGAGGAGGAGCTCCGGCGAGGCGGCGGCTAGAGATGTCATCGGAGTCGGGGCGCGGAGGCGAGGCGGGACCGGCTGGTGAGGTGGCCAGTGCCGGCGGTGGCGGTGGTGCGCGCCGGCGATGGCGGGGCGCGGGTCCGGCGCGGCTATGAGCACCGGAGGCGGCGGCGGTCGGCCCGCGGAGGCGTCGGCGGCGTGGAGGAGGAGGTGCGGGGAGCGCGGGCTAGCGGCGGAGGAGAAGCGGGCCGCGGGCTTGTCTGGCGCAGAGCGGACACGTCCGCCCGACATGGATTCCGAGGCGGGGATGGAGCTAGGAGGAGGCTAGGGTTTCGTCCCAAATTTGGACGTGGTGGACGTTTTTATAGATAGAGTGAGCTAGGAGACTCCAAATGAGGAGCGGGTTTTGCCCACACGATCACGATCCGACGTATGAGAGAATGGAAGTGGTTGTGCTGGGTTAGTGGGCTGTTGTGGAGGTGTGTCGGGCCAAAAGGAAGAGGAGCTTTTAGCCCACGAGGTTAACCATTGGAGTATCAAACGACCTCCAAACGCGACGAAACTTGACAAACGGTCTCCACGTACTAAAACAATAACGTACGGCAAGTCTCACCTCATTCCGAGAACGTTCTACTACCACATACGAAAGAAGGACTCGAAGGTGCGACGGGCACGTGTGTGAGTGTCGAAACTCAAAACGGACAACATGAAGAGACGAGCATGACTGGGTGCAAGTGACGACACGAATGCAATGCAATGCACATGATGACATGACATGGATAATATGCACACACGCACACGGCAAAACGAAGAAACCCAAAATGAAGGAAGAGCCCAGAATGGAATTGATGAAGTCAACGATGCTTATATTGCCATAAATGGAATTGTTACATCCTGGGCATGATACGTCCAAAATGCATCACTATTTTGTATCATAATTTATCCTTATTCATTGATATATTTCACATTACAATGATGTTCTTATGTTGTTTTGGTCTATTTTACACAGTTTGCAACTTTCCGGTGCCGAAGCAGCAGACGTAGGATTCAGCGGTAAAAAGTGGACGCTGAGTTGCTGAAGAAGAATACCTCCAAATTACACGAAAATCGACGGAGGATATTTTCCAGACGGATCACGAGGGCACGCGAAAGGGCAACCAGAGGGGGGCCACAGGGTGCCCAGGCGCCCTGGGGGCGCGCCCCACCCCTGGCCGCGCCGGGGGGGGGGGGGGGGCGCCTGGAGCTCCCGGCCCACCTCCGGCAGCCCCCTTTTGCCTATATACTCTCCGTTATCCGAAAACCCTAAAAACGAGAGTTTTTACGAAGTTCCGCCGCCGCTCCGTGGCGGAAACCTACAGAGAAGAAAAAGCCATCTCCGGTGGGCAGATTCCGCCGGGGAGATCACCTCCCGGAAGGGGAGATCATCGCCATCGTCATCACCATCATCACGGGCATCATCGAGATCATCATCAACATCATCCCCAACATCAGCACCATCTCCATCTTCATCCAAATCTCATCTCACAATTGCAACTTGTGTTGTAACTCGTACTACCTATCCTCTCTACTCCATCGGTGTTGATTACTACTTTGTGGTGAATGCTATTGAGTTTTGTTGGAGAAATATTATTATGTCCAGATTGTTTATCACCCATTTATCCCCACTGATCATGATCTCTTTTATGTCTTGTGAGTAGTTACCTTTGTTCTTGAGGACATGGGGAAGGTCTTGTTATTAGTAGTCATATGCTGTTGAAGTAATATGTGTTGTTTGATACTTAAGTTGCGTTGTCATTCTACTAGTGGTGTTGTGTGAGTCGAACACTCAACACTTCGCCTTATTAAGGACCTAGGGGAATACATTGTGTACAAAGAATGCTTACGGTGGGTTGCCGGAGTGACAGAAACCTGAACCCCAGTTCGCACGCTTTTGCACAAGTGATCAATGGATCATCGGTCGTATTGCTATGGTTAGGCTTTTGCCTTAAATTCTATCTTGTATTTGCGGATGCTTGCAAGGTGTTTAATCATAAGAGTGCACTCATCTTAGTCTAGAGAGTGTACTAGCATAGATCCACCCACTCAACACTTATCAACACATAACATAGTATCGATACGGAATATGGCGAAAGCACATGACCACCTCTCCCGTGTGTCCTCAGGAACGATTTAGCCTTTATAAGTTCAGTTGCTAGGCCTCTCCTTTGCTAAGAAAGGATTGGGCCATTTGTTACTCTCAGTGCCTTTTACATTGATTGCTTTTACTTTCCTGTTGCTTATATCGAGAAAACCCCTAAAAAGTTATCTTTCAGTGCTTGTAGTAATTTCTTGCTCAGAATCGCTTATCAATACCTTCTGCTCCTCGTTGGGTTCGACACTCTTACTTATCGAAAACGCTGCAATAGATCCCTTATGGTTGTGGGTCATCAAGTACCGTTTTCTGGCGCCGTTGCCGGGGAGCGTAGCGCTATTGGTAAAGTGAAACTGGTAAGGAAGTTTTTATAATTCTGTTTTTATTTTTGCTATTGCTGCTCTTTGTCCTTATGGACAACCCTGTTATTGGATCGTTGCTTGCGGGAAGACGCCCCACACCTGTGGTGGTTGCTCCTCCCCCTACTGAAATTGTGCCCTATAAAATACCAGCTGGTATTATCGATTATGTTTTGGCTAATCGTTATGTAGGAGACAGACATCCCGGTGAACACTTGCTATATCTGTCACAACTATGTTCATTATTTATGCTTGCAGGTGTATCGAGGGAGTTTGTCATGAGAAAATTGTTTGCCGTGTCACTTATAGATAAAGCTTCAGATTGGTATAGGCTTCTCGATAACTCACACTTGCTTGACTGGCAAGAGCTTATGTCTCTCTTTTATACTAAGTTTTATCCTCTTCATGAAATTCATCGAGACAGGAACTATATCTATAACTTTAGGTCTCGTGACGGAGAAAGCATTGCTCAAGCTTGGGGGAGATTGAAGTCCCTAATGCTCAAATGCCCTATTCATAAGCTTCCCAAGGAAATTATACTTACAAATTTTTATGCCAGGCTTTCTCGTCAGGATAAGGAGATGCTGGATGCCTCCTCTAGTGGGGTATTTCAGAAGAAGAGTGTTCAAGAAAGGTGGGATCTCATTGAAAGGATCCAGAGGAATACCGAAGATTGGGAAATCGATAAAGGTATTGAACCCGCTATAAATTATGAACATGATTATATTGAGAGCTATGTGAAAACTGATTACTTCAATACCTTTTGCTCTAAGATTGGTCTTGATTCCCATCTAATGATTGATTTCTGTAAAAAATTTGCCTCTCACGTTGATTCTTTTAAAAAGAAGAGAGACCAGCATCATGAACCTTTTAAAGAGCTACCCGTTGATATTCATGTTGCTGACCCTATTTTGCCTGCAGTTATATATGAAAAGCCTCCTTTTCCCGCAAGGATAAGGGAGCACTCTTTTGTGACAGGCGTAATAAATAAAAGTGAGAGAAGAGTTGATGAGCCTGAGGACCAGATCAGGGTCGATCCTCAAGTTGCATTGATTAAAGACCTTGTTACTAATGATGTTTTGGATTCCAATATAAATTTTTGTGCTGTTTCCACTAACCTTGTCACAGCCAAGAATAAAGGCCCAATTTCAGGTACTCCAGTGGTATCTGTTAAAATAGGAGATCACAATTATTATGGGCTATGCGATTTGGGATCGAGTGCAAGTGATATCCCCTATTCACTTTATGAAGAGATCATCGGTGAGATTTCCCCTTGTGAACTTGAAGAAGTTGATGTTACCATTCATCTTGCAAACAGAACAACTATCTCTCCTATCGGAATTGTGAGGGACGTTGAAGTCCTATGTGGAAAGGTAAAATACCCTACCGACTTTCTAGTACTTGGTTCAGAGAGGGACAATTTTTGTCCAATTATTTTTGGTAGACCTTTTCTTAGAACTTGTGGAGCTATAATAGATTGCAAGAAAGGTAAAGTTTCTGTTGAATGCAATGGCGAGCCATATGAATTTAATTTTTCTAAGTTCTCTAAGCAGCCTCGTGGTACTGATTTACCTACTGATGATAAAATTATTGAAAGTATTGCTTCTATTGCTATTCCCCCTAATGATGCTTTGCAGCAATATATGGAGGACCACGAGAATGATTTGCATATGCAGGAAAGAAATGAACTAGATGAAATATTCTTGAGGCAACCTGCTATCCTGAAGCACAACCTTCCGGTTGAACCTTTGGGAATTTTATCAAAACCGAAAGAAGACCCGGTGTTCGATCTTAAACCTCTTCCCGATACGCTCAAGTATGCTTATTTAGATGAAAAGAAAGTATATCCTGTTATTATCAATTCTAACCTTTCAGGATATGAAGAAGAGCGACTATTGGAAGTACTTCGTAAACACCGAGGGGCAATTGGCTATACCCTTGATGACCTTAAGGGGATTAGTCCATCTATCTGTCAACATACTATCAACCTTGAGCCTGATGCTAAACCAGTTGTTGATCATCAACGATGGTTGAACCCAAAGATGATGAATGTTGTAAGAACTGAGATTCTCAAGCTTCTAGCCGCAGGTATTATCTACCCTATAGCTGATAGTAAGTGGGTAAGCCCGGTACATTGTGTTCCTAATAAAGGAGGTACAACTGTGGTTCCTAATGATAAAAATGAACTAATACCTCAGAGAATTATTATTGGTTATAGAATGTGTATTGATTACAGGAAGCTGAACAAGGCAACCAGGAAGGATCACTACCCGTTGCCGTTCATCGACCAAATGCTTGAAAGGTTATCCAAAAATACCCACTTTTGTTATCTCGATGGTTATTCTGGCTTCTCTCAAATTCATGTTAACACTGCTGATCAAGAGAAGACAACTTTTACTTGCCCCTTTGGTACTTATGCTTACAGGCGTATGCCTTTTGGTTTATGTAATGCCCCTGCTACTTTTCAAAGGTGTATGTCTGCTATCTTTCATGGTTTCTGTGGGGATATTATGGAAGTCTTCATGGACGATTTCTCCGTCTATGGAACCTCCTTTGACCATTGTCTTCACAACCTTAATAAAGTTTTGCAGAGATGCGAGGAGACAAATTTGGTACTCAACTGGGAGAAGTGACACTTCATGGTTAACGAAGGAATTGTTATTGGTCACAAGATTTCCGAAAGGGGAATTGAAGTGGACAAGGCCAAGATCGAAGCTATTGAGAGGATGCCCTATCCAAGGGACATCAAAGGTATTCGCAGTTTTCTTGGTCATGCTGGTTTCTATAGAAGATTTATTAAAGACTTTTCTAAGAACTCGAGGCCCCTCACTAATCTTCTCCAGAAGGACGTCCCTTTTGTATTTAATGAGGATTGTAAGGAAGCTTTTGAAGTTCTTAAGAAAGCTTTAATAACCGCTCCTATAGTACAACCACCTGACTAGAATTTACCTTTTGAGATTATGTGTGATGCTAGTGATTTTGCTGTTGGAGCTGTGTTAGGACAAAGAGTTGATAAGAAATTGAATGTTATACATTATGCTAGCAAAACCCTTGATAGTGCTCAAAGAAATTATGCTACTACTGAGAAGGAGTTCTTAGCTGTAGTATTTGCTTGTGATAAGTTTAGGCAGTATATTGTTGATTCCAAAGTTATTATTCATACTGATCATGCTGCCATTAAATACCTTATGACAAAGAAGGATGCCAAGCCAAGGCTTATCAGATGGGTACTCCTTCTTCAAGAGTTTGATTTGCAGATTGTTGATAGGAAAGGGGAAGACAATCCGGTAGCGGACAATCTTTCAAGGATGGAAGATATACCGCATGATCCCATCCCAGTCAACGATAGTTTTCCAAACGAGCAACTTGCCGTTGTAAAAGTACAATCTCTTTCCGATCCTTGGTATGCAGATTATGCTAATTTTATTGTTGCAAAGTATTTGCCTCCAGGTCTAACATTTCAGCAAAGGAAGAAGTTCTTTAATGATTTGAGGCACTACTTTTGGGATGACCCACATCTTTTCAAAGAAGGTCCCGACGGGATCGTGAGAAGGTGTATACCGGAACATGAGCAGAAGGACATTCTCAGACGGTGTCATGATAGTCCCTATGGGGGACATCATGCCGGTGAGAGGACTGCACATAAGGTTCTTCAATCAGGTTTTTATTGGCCTACTCTCTTTAAGGATGCTAGAAATTATGTTTTAGCCTGTGATAAATGTCAGAGAGTTGGTAACATTAGTAGAAGGAATGAGATGCCTATGAATTACTCACTAGTGATTGAACCTTTTGATTGCTGGGGTTTTGACTTTATGGGTCCTTTTCCTTCTTCGCACAAGTACACGCACATTTTAGTAGCTGTTGATTATGTAACCAAGTGGGTTGAAGCTATCCCCACTGACAGTGCTGATCACAAGACATCTTTAAAAATGCTCAAGGATGTAATTTTTCCTAGGTTTGGTGTACCTAGATATCTCATGACTGATGGAGGATCACACTTCACACACAGAGCTTTTAGAAAAGCTTTAGCAAAATACGATGTCAATCATAGAATTGCTTCACCATATCATCCTCAAACTAGTGGGCAAGTTGAGCTCACCAATAGGGAGATTAAGTTGATCTTACATAAGACAGTAAACAGAAATAGAAAGGACTGGTCAAATAAGTTAGGAGATGCTTTGTGGGCATATAGAACTGCTTACAAAAACCCCATGGGCATGTCCCCCTATAAGATGGTGTATGGCAAAGCTTGCCATTTGCCATTAGAGTTAGAGCACAAAGCTTTCTGGGCTGTTAGAGAGCTTAATGCTGACCCAAAATTAGCTGGTGAGAAGCGTCTCATGAACTTGACTTCTCTAGATGAATGGAGAAGTGAAGCTTACGAGAGCGCTAAAATGTTCAAGGAAAAGGTAAAGAAGTGGCATGATAGGAAGATTCTGAAACGTGAATTTAATGTTGGTGATAAAGTTTTGTTGTTTAGATCCCGTTTCAGGTTTTCTCCAGGCAAACTACTTTCCAGGTGGGAAGGACCATTTCATATTGAAGAAGTCTATTGGTCTGGTGCAATTAAGATTAACAATTTTGAAGGCACCAAACCTCAAGTTGTGAATGGGCAAAGACTGAAGCATTACATAGCAGGAGACCCTGTTAATGTTGATGTGAATATAATATACACAACAACTCACGAAGAACATGTTGCAGCCCTGTTTCAGACGCCAGCAGAAGCAGAATAAAGAAAAGGTATATATTACGGTAAGGAAACATCGCGAATCACCATAAAAGTTCCGTATTATGAGTTTTTGCAAAATTAGTAAAATTCTGAGCCTAAGCGGAGCCGGAGACGAGCTCCAGGGGGTCCAGGCGCCCCCCTGGCGCGCCCTACCTCCTGGCCGCGCCGCCAGGGCGCCTGGACACCCGGAAGTCCGTCTTCAACCCCGCTTTAGCCTGTTACCTTCCTTTCTATGCATAAATTTTTGCTATATATTTGCCCGGATTGTTCCGGCAACGTATCTTGCGATTTCGTGTGTTTTCTTTTCGATATGTTTCTGCCAGGGAATCTTTCAGCTGAATCTAGGTGCCATGGCTTCTCCAAGTTCCCCCAAGGAGGGGAGCATCCAGGCCAGGCTGGAAGAAGTGGAGCAAGAAGTCTTCAAGTACAAGAAGATGATCGAGCGTGGTGTTGAAGCTAACTTTGACATCATCAACGAGCTGAAGACCTACTTCCTGAAGGAGATGAAGGAGATGTGGAAAAGCATCACCGCGTCTGAAGAAAGAATTGAAGAGCTCCAAGGGCAAATTTATGATGTACATAACCAGAACTATGAGTATGAACTAAGGTTTATGCGCATGGGTATGGGTGCTGCATGCAGGATTTAGGAGATGAATTTCTCATATGAGACTGGAGAACCCCTTCCATGGAAGCGTTTCACCGAGGACTACGTGATCAACGCCAACAAGGATGAGGAGTGAAATCTCCTTGGGTAACGGCATTCCCTTGGCTTGTTCCAAGCTTGGGGGAGTGCCCGGTATCTTTATCTTTATCTTTTGTCTTTTAGAGTCAAGTAGAGTCATATCATGTTTAGGGAGGTTATTATATGAAATAGGTGCGTGCACTGAGGTCTATCACTCCTTCGGTGGAGAGTGTATCCGTGAGTGTGGAGTCGTTTATGATGGAATATTAATGAGAAGTTTATTGGTTCCTTTTGCTGCACTCGGTATTCTCTTCACGCAATCGACCTTATATGATGATTCTTATGGGGAGTATTGACCTTATATCAGGTATGGCTGTGAAAACTTTATTTAATCTTGGCAAACATAGCTTTGGTCATAACAACAAGCATGATTTTCTTAAAGTATCGACATAGCCAAAACCTTTATGTTATTATGCTTGAAGTGTTATGCTGACAAGGAAGACAACTTGATGTGTTATGCTTATTTCAATGTTCATGCTTTATTGTTTTGCATCTTATTCATCATCAATTGTCTGCTCTCTCAAAACCTTTGCTAGCCTAACTTTGTACTAAGCGGAATTCTGCTTGTGCATCCATACCCTTAAACCAATACCTTCCATATGAGTCCGACTTACCTTCCTATTTGTGGTATTCCACTACCACCTCCTAAAGTACATAATTTATGTGTTATCCTTAAATGTTCAAAATCTTTTATTTTTGTGCCTCTGCTTTAGCTCATGAGGAAGTAATAGTTAATTCATGGTCTTTTTGAGTTGGACAAGCTTCACCCCGGGATTGCATGTCTAATGTGCAAACCCATAATACGAGAAGGAACTGGCAAAGAGTGCGCCCGACTCAAAAATAATATAACAAACAAACCCTCCTTCATGCTTTGTTCATGAGAAATCAGAAAACTTTGGCAGTGATAAACAAAGGAGATTAAGAGGATGTGATCGTCCTCATGCGGGAGCCGTTCCTCGAAACTTGTCCAACCCGAGAAGTAATTGAGTTATCTATTAGCATTCATTGACAAATCATGCACCTCTCAAAACTTTTTTTCATTCTGTTTGATTTAAGGATAGCACATGAGTTTTCCCTACTTCCCTAGAGCAGGGCCTATCTTTTAATTTTAAGTTGAGTCAGTTATTCCTACTTCCTTCTATTCTTAAAGAGAGCAGACATTTGATGTTGACAAGGATTCATTCATATAAAGTTGCATTAAGATTTGTCATATCATATCCTTGTTGACATTATCATTTGATAAGTAAGTTGTTTGTCAAGCCCAGCTAAGGAAAATATCTTCCTTTGTGTTAACACTTTCACTTCTTGCCTTATAACATGTTCTTTCCAAAGCTTCAATTAATCTCATCAAAACATAAGAGGAAGAGCAAAAGTTAAATTTATTTGTTGTTCTTTGACCAAAGGACATGTTTGCCATGATTTGATGAGTTTCCTTAGCCCTACTTCCGAATATAAGTGTTACCACTCTTTTATAAGGGCCTTATGACTTGAAGATTGTTGTTGAGGATATTTGAGTTGGTAAAGAAACTATGATGCTTCTTGTCCGTATTCTATTTATCGACACTTCACTCTCTAAACTTGTGGACAGGTTTACCGAGCTCAGCATTCGCTTGGGGACAAGCGAGGTCTAAGCTTGGGGGTGTTGATACGTCCAAAATGCATCACTATTTTGTATCATAATTTATCCTTATTCATTGATATATTTCACATTACGATGATGTTCTTATGTTGTTTTGGTCTATTTTACACAGTTTGCAACTTTCCGGTGCCGAAGCAGCAGACGCAGGATTCAGCGGTAAAAAGTGGACGCTGAGTTGCTGAAGAAGAATACCTCCAAATTACACGAAAATCGACGGAGGATATTTTCCAGACGGATCACGAGGGCACGCGAAAGGGCAACCAGAGGGGGGCCACAGGGTGCCCAGGCGCCCTGGGGGCGCGCCCCCCTGGCCGCGCCGGGGGGCGCCTGGAGCCCCTAGCCCACCTCCGGCTGCCCCCTTTTGCCTATATACTCTCCGTTATCCGAAAACCCTAAAAACGAGAGTTTTTACGGAGTTCCGCCGCCGCTCCGTGGCGGAAACCTACAGAGAAGAAAAAGCCATCTCCGGTGGGCATATTCCGCCGGGGAGATCACCTCCCGGAAGGGGAGATCATCGCCATCGTCATCACCATCATCACGGGCATCATCGAGATCATCATCAACATCATCCCTAAGATCAGCACCATCTCCATCTTCATCCAAATTTCATCTCACAATTGCAACTTGTGTTGTAACTCGTACTACCTATCCTCTCTACTCCATCGGTGTTGATTACTACTTTGTTGTGAATGCTATTGAGTTTTGTTGGAGAAATATTATTATGTCCAGATTGTTTATCACCCATTTATCCCCACTGATCATGATCTCTTTTATGTCTTGTGAGTAGTTACCTTAGTTCTTGAGGACATGGGGAAGGTCTTGTTATTAGTAGTCATATGCTGTTGAAGTAATATGTGTTGTTTGATACTTAAGTTGCGTTGTCATTCTACTAGTGGTGTTGTGTGAGTCGAACACTCAACACTTCGCCTTATTAAGGACCTAGGGGAATACATTGTGTACAAGGAATGCTTACGGTGGGTTGTCGGAGTGACAGAAACCTGAACCCCAGTTCGCACGCTTTTGCACAAGGGATCAATGGATCATCGGTCGTATTGCTATGGTTAGGCTTTTGCCTTAAATTCTATCTTGTATTTGCGGATGCTTGCAAGGTGTTTAATCATAAGAGTGCACTCATCTTAGTCTAGAGAGTGTACTAGCATAGATCCACCCACTCAACACTTATCAACACATAACATAGTATCGATACGGAATATGGCGAAAGCACATGACCACCTCTCCCGTGTGTCCTCAGGAACGATTTAGCCTTTATAAGTTCAGTTGCTAGGCCTCTCCTTTGCTAAGAAAGGATTGGGCCATTTGTTACTCTCAGTGCCTTTTACATTGCTTGCTTTTACTTTCCTGTTGCTTATATCGAGAAAACCCCTAAAAAGTTATCTTTCAGTGCTTGCAGTAATTTCTTGCTCAGAATCGCTTATCAATACCTTCTGCTCCTCGTTGGGTTCGACACTCTTACTTATCGAAAACGCTGCAATAGATCCCTTATGGTTGTGGGTCATCAGGACATTACAGCCACCACCTCATGTTCTTCATCGGGAGGGCAGATCTGGAGTCCGTTCGGGGCTCCAGAGAGTGGAATCCGTCGCCATCGTCATCATCAACCTTCATCCACCAATTTCATGATGCTCACCGCCGTGTGTGAGTAATTCCATTGTAGGCTTGCTGGACGGTGATGGGTTGGATGAGATTTATCATGTAATCGAGTTAGTTTTGTTAGGATTTGATCCCTAGTATCCACTATGTTCTGAGATTGATGTTGCTATGACTTTGCTATTGTTAATGCTTGTCACTAGGGTCCGAGTGCCATGATTTCAGATCTAAACCTATTATGTTTTCATGAATATATATGTGTTCTTGATCCGATCTTGCAAGTTGTAGACACCTATTATGTGTTATGATTCGCATACCCCAAGGTGACAATAACTGGGATTTTTTTCGGTGATTGCCGTAGTTTGAGGAGTTCATGTATTCACTAAGTCCTAATTCTTTGTTCCGGTTCTCTATTAAAAGGAGGCCCTAATATACCTTAGTTTCCATTAGGACCCCGCTGCCACGGGAGGGTAGGACAAAAGATGTCATGCAAGTTCTTTTCCATAAGCACGTATGACTATATACGGAATACATGCCTACATTATATTGATGAATTGGAGCTAGAGTTCTGTGTCACCCTAGGTTATAACTGCTACATGATGAATATCATCCGATACCTACATTACCGATCCATTGCGTACGAGTTCATTTCATATTGATCCTTGCTTTGTTACTTTCGTTACTACTGCTATTACAATTGCTACAAAACTGCTACTATTACTTTTGCCACTGTTACTGTTACTTCCATATTACTTTGCTACTAAATACTTTGCTACAAATATTAAGTCTTTCAGGTGTGGTTGAATTGAAAACTCAACTGCTAATACTCGTGAATATTCTTTGGCTCCCCTTGTGTCGAATCAATAAATTTGTGTTGAATACTCTACCCTCGAAAACTGTTGCGCTCCCCTATACTTGTGGGATATCAAGACCTTTTTCTGGCGCCGTTATCGAGGAGCATAGTTATATTTGCTGAGTCACTTGGGATTTATATCTGTTGATCACTATGAAGAATCTGAAGGATGATAGAACCAAGATTGTTCTCTCTAGGACGAGGGGAGGTAAGGAACTGCCATCTAGCTCTGTACTTGATTCGCCTTCTGTTTTGAATAAGCTTGTGACACCGCCACCTGCTATTAATCCTGATATGTCGCAAGTAATAGATGATGCTACTTCTTCTATGAATGATACTTATGATGATGCTAGTACTTTGCTTGATGATGTGCCACTAGGTGAATTTCTTGATGAATAACTTACTAGAGTTATAGATATTGAGAAAGCTGAAATTGATGAAACTGCTGAAACTGATGAAGTCTTTGAAACTAAAAATTATGATACTCCTTTTAGATCTAGCTCACCTAGATATGAATTGCCTGATATACTTGAAGGTTATGTTATGGAGGGAGAGGTAGCTAGAGACTTTCTTGCTTGTAAGGATGCAGATGATCTTAAGAAATTATTGTGCAAGTGGAAAGAAAAGTCTTTGAATGGTAGAATGCAATTTGATCATGAGTTTGCTACTTCACCTATCCGTGTTACTGATAGGGATTATGAGTTCTCTGTTGATCCTGAGTTAATTACTTCGGTTGAATCTGATCCTTTCCATGGTTATGAATCTGAAACTGTTGTGGCACATCTTACTAAATTGAATGATATAGCCACCCTATTTGCTCATGTGGAAAAAATTTGCTATTACTATATTCTTAAGTTGTTTCCTTTCTCATTAAAGGGTTATGCTAAGATATGGTTTAATTCCCTTGCTCCTGGTTGTGTGCGTAGTCCCCATGATATGATATATTACTTCTCTGAAAAATAGTTTCCTCCTCATAAGAAACAAGCTGCCTTACAGGAAATATCTAACTATGTGCAATTTGAAGAAGAGAGTCCCCCACAAGCTTGGGGGAGGCTTCTCCAATTACTTAATGCTTTTCCTGACCATCCTCTCAAGAAAAATGAAATACTTGATATCTTTTATAATAGACTAACCAATGCTTTTAGGGACCACCTAGATAGTTGTGCTGGTTGTGTTTTCAGGGAACAAACTGTTGAGCAAGCTAAAAAACTATTGAATAATATATTGAGCTATGATAATGATTTGACTCTTCCCGAACCACCTCTGAAGCCAACTCCGAATAAAAGAGTTATTCTATTTCTAAGTCCCGAAGATATGCAAGAGGCAAAGAAATATATGAAAGAAAAAGGGTATTAAAGCTGAAGATATTAAGAATTTACCGCCTATTTAAGAAGTACATGGTCTTGATAACCCTACAGAGGTAGTAGAGGTAAATTCTCTTTATAGATTTGATGAAGGTGATATTCATCGTAACAAGTATGCTAGTTAATGCTTGGACGAGTTTGATAATTTTATTGTTAAACAAGAAAACTTCAATGCTTATGTTAGTAGACAATTGAAACATAATGCTTATATGCTTGAACGCTTGGGTGATTATATGTGTAGAACTGCTAATGATCTTAAGATTATTAGAAAACATGCTTCCGTGATAAAAACTCAAGTAGAACAAGTACTTAAGGCACAAGATGATTTGCTCAATGAGATGAATAGTAAGAACAAAGATAATGTTGTTAGAGTTGTGACTAGAGGCGGTAAAATGACTCAGGAACCTTTGTATCCTGAAGGTCATCCTAAGAGAGTAGAACAAGACTCTCAAAGAATTAATGTTGATGCACCTAGTCCCTCTAATAAGAAGAAAAATAAAACTGATAAGACTTTGCATACTTCTAGTGAACCTGTTATAGACACACCTAAGAATCCCAATGATATTTCTATTTCTAATGCTGAGACACAGTCTGGTAATGAGTATGAACCTAGTGATAATGTTAATGATGATGTTCATGCGGATGCTCAACCTAGTAATGATAATGATGTGGAGATTGAACCTGATGTTGATCTTGATAACCCACAATCAAAGAATCAATGCTATGATAAGAGGGACTTCATTGCTTGGAAACCTGGTAAAGAAAGAGAACACTGGGTTCAGAAACCCATGCCCTTTCCTCCTAAACCATCCAAGGAAAAGGATGATGAGGAATTTGAACGCTTTTGTGAAATGCTTAGACATGTATTTTTACGCTTGCGCGTGACTGATATTCTGAAAATGTCTCCTTATGCCAAGTATATGAAAGAAATTGTTACTAATAAAAGAAAGATACAGTAAGCTAAAATTTCTACCATGCTTGCTAATTATACATTTAAGGGTGGAATACCAAAGATACTAGGAGATCAAGGAATACCAACTATACCATGCTCTATAAAAAGAAACTATGTTAAAATTGCTTTATGTGATCTTGGAGCCGGTGTTAGTGTTATGCCTTTCTCTTTATATCGTAGACTTGATTTGAATATGTTGACACCTACTAAAATCTCTTTGCAAATGGTTGATAAATCAACTGCTATACCCATCGGTATTTGTGAGATAGTGCTTGTTGTGGTTACAAACATTACTATTTTAAGGAACTTTGTTATTCTCGATACTCTTGAGGACGACAGTACGGCGATTATCCTTGGTAGACACTTTTTGAATACTGTAGGGGCTATTATTGATTGCAACATGGGCAATGTCACTTTTCATGTTAATGGTAATGAGCATACGGTACACTTTCTGAAGAAACAACCTCAAGTTAATAGCATAAATTCTATTGGGATTTTTAAACTATTGCTATTGGAGGTTTTGAATTCCCTATTCCAACTGTCAAGAAGAAATATGATATTATTGTTTTTGGGGACCTGGTGCTATTCGAAAATTCTCCCCGTTGAGGTAACCTAGTGTTATTCGAAAATTCTCTGGTTTCATGTCATTCGGAAGAAGTTTGTTAATAAGACTTGATCAACCCTGTTAATGGATTCCTTTTGATGGGCATGAGATGGATGAATTTAGAAAGCACAACTTTCTGTACCCACTTTTTACTTTATGTTATTTAGATTAAATAAAGCAAAAATAGTATTACCCGTTTGTTTTCTGAATTATCCGTGCAATAAAAAATGTCCCAAAAATAAATGTTCTCCAAATGCCCTAACAAATTAGTATGATTTTTTATAGAATATTTTAGAATTTCTGGCACTGAGAATGCATCAGGGGGATGCACCAGGGGGCCACAACGGTGGAGGGCGCGCCCCCTACCTTGTGGGTCCCACTTGGGCCCCCTCCAATTATTCTGGCACCCATCCACTTTGTCTTCCTCTAGAAAAAATCCCACCATTGCTCAAACCCGTGTTCTAGCTTATTTTGCTGCCATTTTCGATCTCCTTGCTCAAAGCTCCATTTGCAAAACTGTTTTGGGGATTGTTCTTCGGTATGTGACTCCTCCAATGGTCCAATTAGTTTTTGTTCTAGTGCTTTATATATTGCAAATTCTTGCTGCTGTGTTGACCTTGTTCTTGAGCTTTCATGTCAAATTTATATGGTCAAAAGTAGTTTTGATGCATGATATTGCCTCTAGACACTTGTAGGAGTAGTAGCTATCAATTTTGATGAGTTTGGTTCACTTTTATTTTGAGTCACTAAAAATTTCACATGTTAGAAATGATGAAAAGATGGTTGAGAGGCTCTTCAAGCCGGGGCTCAAAGGAAAATGAAAATGAAGAGAAGAAGAAGAAGAAGCCCAAGTACAACCTTCCTCCACGACAAGTGTGATCAGTACCTCTTACTCACTAAAACCTTTGTGCAAAAATTTCACTTTCATGCTAGGAAATCACCACCCACGGTAGAGTTTTAACTATATGATGAGCATAAGGAGATGACACTTTATGATTTTTGCAAGGTTTGCAAATTACCTTATGAGGGTAGCGTCAGTGAACCACATCCTAGAGATGTAGATGATTTTATTGATGAAGTGACCGTAGGGGAAAGGGAGGAGTGTCAGAAGCGAGTGTGGCTAGTTTGCATTTTCCTGTTTTGCACTATTACTCATTATTTGTTGGGAGATGTTTAATTGGTCGTGGGTAGAGTGGAGGCCTTAGTGCTCCTAACCTTGCTATTTTCCTCCATGCTTTACTTCGTGACATAAATTTTAGTTGTGTGCTATGGTTGCTCGACGGTTGAGTTTAAACCGTTTGAGGGGTCCTCTTTTTGGAGGTATCCACGCCTCCCATTTAGCTACACGTTTTGAGATACATATTAGACTTCATGATAAAGAAGAGATGTTGTTACCCACTATTTACTTAGATTATGATAGTTGTCGGATCTCGGGTTCTGGCAAAACCCTTAAGGTTTGAACTCTGGGTGCGCATGAAGATCTCTCCTTCCGCCCTAGCTCGTCTACTCATCGATCCCTAGGCCTAGCTCGTCAGATCCGAAGAACAAGGGACGCAAGGTTTATACTGGTTCGGGTCACCGTTGTGGTGTAATACCCTAATCCAATGTGGTGTGGTGGATTGCCTTGTAGGCTGATGAAGAACTAGTACATGGATTAACTGCCTCCTGAGGAGTGGGGTTCTTGTGCTCGGGTGAGCTTGTGGTGTGTGGTCTACTATCTGATCAGCTCAAGACGAGATGATCCCAATGGTGGTGGCTAGTCCCATTTATAGTGGCTCGGGTCCTCTTCCCAAATATTGAGCGGGAAGGGTTCCCACAACGGCCAAATTTGAAGGGGGACAGCTAGTACAAGCTATCCTGATAAAAGGTGGCCTTCGCATGCCAAAGGCTCTGGTGGTGACGCCGCCGTGGGCTCCGTGGTGACCTCCGTTCTGCTATCCTGCAGGTCTTGGTCTTGTTGCACCGATACGGAAACCTTTGCCTGATGCCTCGGGACTCCTTGCCTGTACCTGCTTCTTTATCACCAAAGAGGAAAATGGCACTCTGCGCCCACTGGCGCCTGCTTGGCCTTGGTCGTCACTGCTCACGTCACGAGGACCTCGCGAGGTGCCCCTCGCCTCGATATCTCCGACACTCATGAGCCGGCATAGTGAGGCCGCCCAGAGGATGTCTTGCATCGTCCGCCTCGCGAGGCTTGGCCCCTCGCGAGGGTATTGAGTGGTCGCTGAAGATGCTGGGCCATACCAAGCCACCTGATGAGCCACGCCCTGGGTAATAGGCAGGCAAGTCTGGGTACCCCCGTTCCCATAACACCGATAGTAGCCCCTGGGCCCAAGGTGCGCTCGGGCTTGGCTTCGCGGCGAAGCCAAGGGTCAAGTGTGGTGCGCCGCGGGCCCCAAAAGCCTGCGGGCTTGACTGACACGTGGCGATTGACGGGACGTGGGCATCTCCACTTCCCCACACAGACTCGGCGACTACGTGACTTGAAAAGTCCCTCTCGCTTCTTCTTATCCTTGCTCTTTACTTGGCCGAGCTCCTTATGGCGCCGATCTGGCGATTTTCCACCACTGAGAAGGGGAAGACTCCTCGCGAGGAGCCAGGGGTACTCCCTCCAAAGAAAAGATGATTCTGTCCTCATGGCGCCGCCATGAGACCGAAAGTGAGGAGGCCTTGGCACGAGCGGCCTCCCCTGGTTACCCACTGCCCCTTTACGCCAGGGCTCCGGTCCACAGAGGGGAAGTTGGCGCCCAGCATCGCCCGTGCCATGGCCGCTTTGACCGTGCTATAGTGGTGCACGCTGCCATTCCGTGAGCACACGACAGAGGCCCCTCGCGCGAGTTCGTGGTGTGGGCGGCGATGCCTCCTAGATCTTGGATACACTTCCCGCCATTCTTCGTCGCGGAGGTGCCGCCGAGGGGGCCGCTCGGGCTGTGGTTTCGACACGCCGAGTGCCGGGCCCCAGCGACGAGGGCGGAGGTTGAGGTTGTCTCCCCGAGCAAGGTCTTCATGCCTCGCGGATGGGGCGAGGTCGCCCGCCCTTGCGGCTCGAAAGGCGCCCTCGCCATCCACTTCAAGTACGACGACGCCTTCATGCTGTGCTTCAAGGTGTTCGACAAGGAGGGACGACACTTGGAGTGCTGCCCTGGAGGGGGCCACCGGGGTGACGCTGCGGCTAGTGCCACACCAGCCGTTGATCCTGCTACTAGCTCGTCTAGCAGCGGCGATGGCCTCCGGAGGTCCAGCAGCTCTCCTGAGTCTGACGAGTCCCCGGAGACGAGCGACGACAGCTACGCGCCCCCGAGCTCACGGCGCGCCTGTAAAGCGTCGGGCTCGCGAGCACGTCGCTGATGGTGATCTGCTCAGGGTCGGAGGTGGGCCACCGTGGCCCACTGTTGATGATGGCGTCGATGAAGGCGACCATAGTTAGGATCCCTTTTGTGGCGTTCCCTGCGAGGATTCGAAGCCAACCCTGCGGGGGTATGTAAAGAACTTGTAACGATTTTGCTCTTATCTTGCTATCTTTGCTAGTACTCCCTTCTCGCGAGCCATGTTTCAGCAATATCGCCCCCTTTTTACCCTTTCGGTTGCATAGTGCTCTACGCCGATAGGCCCCAGTCACAAGGCAAGCTGCAGTTGTCGCTGATATGCCAGGTCGCGATGCTCAAGAGGTCCCCCTTGGCGTGCAAGCAGCTCCCGGAGGTAAAAAAAGCGAGGCGGCATTGCTGACGCGCGACTACCGAATCCCGTTCTGTGAGTGAGGACGGGGCACCAAGGAGTTAATGACTTATCTTGATGAGCATGAGGTGATTCTCCAAACGGTGCGCCTGGTTTGTTTACTGATATCGCGAGGCTGAGATTTCGCAATTTCCTCCCCGCTGGTCCCAGAGTTCTGCGTCGGCAGGGCCCGGCCCCACACGTACCTCAGCCGTCGCTGGCCTTGACCGGAAACCAGGACAAGACCAGGGAGTGAGGGGCTACGGAACTAGTTAGGACCTTGGGTCGTGATGCCCAAGGGTCCCCCTTGATGTACGAACGGACGTGAGGGAAGGGAATGCTGGACTCGGGCCTTGATGTTCTGCGTCGGCAGGGCCCGACCCCGCGCGTACCTGAGCTGCCGCTTGACTTGACCAGAAACCTGGACAAGACCAGGGAGTGAGGGGCTACGGGACAAGTTAGGCCCTTGGGTCGTGATGCACAAGGGTCCCCCTTGACGTACGAACATACCTCATACCTGTCCTCCCCGGGCTTGCGCTCGGGAGGGTTGCACGTCGACTAGGCCCGGGGAACCTGGTGGGGGCGTACGCCAGGCTTGACCTGAGCGCAGCCCTCGTGCCCAGTCCCCTCACGCTACCCTCCCGTGGGGAGCGCAGCGCGGTGGGGCTGGTCACCGAGCCGAGGGGCTCCCTGAGGTTAACGCGGCCGTGAGGCCACCCCCAGTTGTTTATCACCAGCGTGAAACATGGCGCTACCGTCCTTGCACAGGCATAGGCGCTCCTCGACCGTGTCGTCTGCCAGCGCGGAGCATGGTGCTTCCACTGGACCGTGGGAGGGGACTCCCTACTGCGGAGAGCCCCCGGGCATATACAGCCCCGTCCAGACACGTGGCTAGCACGGTGGAGCTAGACAAGGTGTATCTGGGCACCCGTGAGCCAGCGTGGGACTCACGAGGCCCTACCTCAAGGCGGGTTGCTGAAAGCACATTTGCTCCCTGGGTGGTTTTGGTAATTAATGACAACATACTTTGTGGTTGGACTAATGCTTTTATCAAGTATGTTTCAGGAAATTCAATCACATTGGCATGGCAAAAGGACTGAAGAAGTGGACCCCTCAAAATGCTAAGGCAAGCATTGGCAAAAGCTCAAGACTCCATTTTTGGTTTAGTGATCCAAGATCACATTGAGTCCATAGGAAAAGCCAATACTATTAAAAGGGGATGAGGTTATGTTGATGATCTGGTTGCTCAAGTGCTTAGTGATATATCTCCTCAAACTATCAGCAACCTTCACTACAAAATACACTCATAAGTAATCTCGGTCCCACCGATTTTCCAAACTCAGTCACACCGAGATGAACCACCTCAGCCATAAGCCAAACCCTAGAAAAATCAGATATTTCGAGTTTGAAATCGGTTTCACCGAAACATGGGCTGCCAAGCTTCTGTAATCTTCTGTCATCATATCGGAATAACCGAGATGGCATTTTCGGTCCCACCGAAACTGGCAAGCTCCTGTCTTTGCTCAAATCGGAATAACCGAGATGGCATTTTCGGTCCCACCGAAACTGGCAAGCTCCTGTCTTTGCTCAAATCGGAATAACCGAGATGGTATTTTTGGTCCCACCGAAAACCCCAACGTTCACATTATTTGAACTTTCGGTCTGACCGAGTTGTCCACTTCGGTCTCACCGAGATTGCTCAATTATGTGTGTAACGGTTGGATTTTGTGTGGAGGCTATATATACCCCTCCACCCCGTCTTCATTCGTGGTGAGAGCCATCAGAAAGAACTACCACTCCTACCTTACACTTTCTGAGAAGAGAACTACCTACCCTTGTGTTGAGATCAAGTTGCTCCACTCCTACCATATGAAACTTGATCTCTAACCTTCCCAAGTTGCTTTCCACTCAATCCTTTCTTCCACCATAGCCAAATCAGTGAGGAGAGTTGAGTGTTGGGAAGATTATCATTTGAAGCACAAGAGCAAGGAGTTCATCATCATCTACAACATCTATTACCTTTTGGAGGGTGGTGCCTCCTAGATTGGTTAGGTGTCGCTTGGGAGCCTCCGTCATCGAGATGTGGAGTTGAACCAAGAAGTTTGTAAGGGCAAGGAGATCGCCTACTTCGTGAAGATCTACCCCGAGTAAGGCTAGCCCTCCGTGGGCGTAGGCCGTGATGGAATAGACAAGGTTGCTTCTTCGTGGACCCTTCGTGGGTGGAGCCCTCCGTGGACTCGCGCAGCCGTTACCCTCCGTGGGTTGAAGTCTCCATCAACGTGGATGTACGATAGCACCACCTATCGGAACCACGGGAAAAATCATTGCGTCTCCAAATTGTGTTTGATCTTCTCCACCTCTCTTTACTACATGTGCAATTTACTTTCCGCTGCCCATACTCTAGAATTGCATGTGTAGTGTGCTACTTGACTTGTGTGTTATGCAAAATCTGCCAAAATCTGTCCTTGATAAAAGACAGAATTTTTATCTTGTCGAGTAGTCTAATCACCCCCCCCTCTAGACACTCTCACCTTCTTCGATCCCTCAATTGGTATCAGAGCTTTGGTCTCCATTGCTTTGGTTTACACACCATTGGAGGAAGATGGACGTGTCTACGATTGGGAGTGTTAGCCATAGAGTGGCTATTCTTAATGGAGAGTTCTATAACACGTGGAGGGTTGAAATGCTTAGTATCTTTAAGATGTACAATTTGTGCAAATATGTTGAGACCCCCTATGTGCCTCCATTTGATCCCTTGCACCATACCATGGATGAAGAGCTTGATTTGCTTCGTAACCTTAGGACTGTAAATCTTATCATTAGAGGGTTACCCGATAACTTGCTTAAGCTCGTTACAAACTTTGAGTGTGCCTATGCTATGTGGAAGTTCTTGGAAGAACTTTATCCGGACTACTCTTTGAGAGGTCTTGATAAAATTCTATACAAGACTATTGAATTTGATAGGATGCACCCCAATGATCCCAACTTTGATAAATGCTTCTTTGAGCTTCGTGATCTTATGAAAAACAAGGGTGATCCCGATCTTATCAATGTTTTAATTAGAAATGCTCTTGCATTGCATTCCGAAGATTATTGTCACATTGACAAAACTAATGCAAGTACTTATCGAATTGACCTAGGTGTTGATGATGAACAATCTATGGGTCAATATGATGATGAGCATGAGCATGATGATGATTACTCCGATTCGGACACCGAGCTAGACAAGATCATGAAGAGTCTCAATCTCATGGCAAACCTGAGAGACTACATGTCCGGCGGAAAAGAGTGGATTCTTGATAGTGGATGCACCGATCACATGACCGGAGACAAAGACATGTTTCGAGAGCTTGCAAAGAACAATGGTCCACGCAAGTATGTGACTTTTGGAGACAACTCCAAGGGTAAGGTACTTGGCCTTGGTAAGGTGGCCATATCTCATGATAGCTCTATTCAAAATGTCATGCTTGTAGAATCTCTTGGATACAATTTACTTTCCGTGTCTAGATTAGCTGACTTTGGATTCAATGTGCTATTCACCAAAGTAGATTGCCAAGTCTTTCGTCGTGACAATCAAAACATGGCATTTACCGGTATCCGTAGAGGTGATCTATATATTGTTGATTTCACTAAGAAAGCCCAACCTAGAGCTTGTTTCATTGCTAAATCCTCTAAAGGTTGGTTATGGCATAGAAGGCTTGGACATGTTGGTATGCGTAATCTAGACAAGCTGATCAAAGGTGATCATATTCTTGGTGTTAAAGATGTTTTCTTTGACAAAGATAGACTTTGTAGTGCTTGTCAAGCAGGAAAACAAGTAGGTGGAAGTCATCCCGTGAAGAACATCATGACCACAAGGAGACCGCTTGAGCTTCTTCATATGGATCTCTTCGGTCCCAATGCTTACAAAAGCCTTGGTGGTAACTCCTTTGGTCTAGTTATAGTTGATGATTATTCCAGATTTACGTGGGTATTTTTCCTTGATGACAAATCGCAGGTTCAGAGAATCTTCAAAACCTTTGCCAAAAAGGCCCAAAATCAATTTGAGGTGAAGATCAAGAAAGTTCGGAGTGACAATGGAACGGAGTTCAAGAACGCCCATGTAGACTCTTTTCTCGATGAGGAAGGAATTTTACATGAGTTCTCGGCTACGTACACTCCTCAACAAAATGGAGTTGTTGAGAGGAAGAACCGAACGCTCATAGAGATGGCGAGAACGATGCTTGATGAATACAAGACACCGAAGCATTTTTGGGGAGAAGCGGTCGAGACAGCTTGTCATGCTATCAACAGGCTTTATCTTCATAAGCTCCTCGGCAAGACATCATACGAGCTCCTCACCGGTAACAAACCCCAAGTGGGATACTTTCGTGTCTTTGGTTCAAAATGCTATATCCTTGATAAGCATCGTCGGTCAAAATTTGCTCCTAAATCTCATGAAGGCTTTCTCCTTGGTTATGGATCAAACTCCCACACCTACCGTGTCTACAATAATTTCACCCGAAAGGTTGAAGAGACGGTAGATGTGAAGTTTGATGAATCTAATGGCTCGCAAGTAGAGCAAATGCCTATTGATGTAGGAGACAAGGACCCATCGGAAGCTATCCAAGACTTATCTATTGGAAAGATCCGTCCCATGGAAGTGAAGGAGAGTACCTCATCTACATATGTGGAGCCCCCCACCTCTCGGCGAGATGAACCTCAAGGCAACATGGAGGCCTCCACAGGTGGAACTCACCAAGATGAGGAAGTGCAACAAGAAGATCCACCACAACCTCCTTCTCCACCGCCTCAAGACAACATCAACAACAATGAAGAAGAAGAAGAGAAAGATGAAGATGATGAGGAAGCTCAGCCACAACCTCAACAAAAGCTATCCCGAGTCCGAGCAAGAGTCAAGAAAAATCATCCCGTGGAACAAATGATGAACGACATCAACTCCGGGAGAATTACTCGCTCTAAAACTCGCTTAGCTAACTTTTGTGAGCATTACTCATTTATCTCTAGTATTGAACCTATGAAGGTAGAAGAAGCACTTGAAGACCCGGATTGGGTGAACGCTATGCACGAAGAACTACACAACTTCGAGAGGAACAAGGTATGGACTTTGGTAGAGAAGCCCAAGGATGATCAAAACATCATTGGAACCAAATGGGTGTTTCGGAACAAACAAGATGAAGATGGACAAGTCATCCGCAACAAGGCTCGTCTCGTAGCTCAAGGTTACACACAAGTCGAAGGTATGGACTATGGTGAGACCTATGCCCCCGTTGCTAGACTTGAGTCCATTCGCATTTTTCTTGCTTATGCCAATCACCATGATATTACTCTCTATCAAATGGATATCAAAAGTGCTTTCCTAAATGGTGAAATTGAGGAGGAAGTATTTGTGAAGCAACCTCCCGGATTTGTGAATCCCAAAAAGCCTAATCATGTTTACAAGTTGCACAAAGCTCTTTATGGTCTTAAACAAGCTCCTAGAGCTTGGTACAAATGCTTGACTAGCTTTCTTCTTGAAAAAGGTTTTGAGATTGGAAAGATAGACTCAACGCTGTTCACGAAAAGGGTTAATGGTGAACTATTTGTGTGCCAAATATATGTTGATGATATTATCTTTGGTTCAACTAACCCTCATTTTAGCAAGAAGTTTGGACAGCTCATGTCGGAGAAGTATGAGACGTCCATGATGAGTGAACTCAAATTCTTCCTTGGGTTGCAAATCAAGCAATCTAAGGAGGGTACCTTTGTCTCACAAACAAAGTACACCAAAGATCTCTTCAAGAAGTTCAACATGCAAGAAAGCAAAGGTATGAGTACCCCCATGCCTACTAGTGGACATAATGACTTGACAAAAGATGGATAACCCGTTGATCAAAGGGTTTACCGATCTATGATTGGTTCTTTACTATATCTTTGTGCTTCTCGTCCTGACATAATGTTGAGTGTATGCATGTGTGCGCAATATCAAGCAGCCCCTAAAGAATGTCATCTTAAAGCTGTTAAAAGGATAGTGAGATATTTGATACACACACCAAACTTTGGCATTTGGTATCCTAAGAGGGCCTCTTTCGACCTTGTTGGCTATTCCGACTCGGACTATGCTGGTGACAAGGTTGATAGAAAGTCAACTTCGGGTACGTGTCAATTCCTTGGTCGATCCCTTGTATCTTGGTCCTCCAAGAAACAAAATTCGGTATCTTTATCCACTGCCGAAGCAGAATATATTGCTGCTGGTTCGTGTTGTGCTCAATTGCTATGGATGACACAAACGCTTAAGGATTATGGGATATATGTGAAACATGTTCCCTTGCTTTGTGACAATGAGAGTGCAATTAAAATTGGACACAATCCAGTGCAACACTCTCGAACAAAGCATATTGAAGTTCGTCACCATTTTATTCGTGATCATATTGCCAAGGGTGACATTAATCTTAAGCATGTTCGTACTGACAAACAACTCGCTGATATCTTTACAAAACCTCTTGATGAGAAGGTGTTTTGTCGCTTGAGGAGTGAGTTGAACATCATTGATGCTTCAAACTTGGAGTGATAACTCCATTGATGCATGCAAGGCATGAGCCCACTTGACTAATCCTTGATATTTCTCTTATGATGGTGATCATATGTCTTGGACACATTTGCCCCCTTGTATTGCATCTAACTCCTTGCAGGTACTTGGATGATCTACATTCCACAAGATTACCACACACTCAAATCATGAGTAATCTTGTCATTGACCAAGTATCTAGCCCTTTGGGATGTTGAGTTCAAGGAACAAAATTCCACATATCCTTTTTGACATCTTATACATCTAGTATTTCACTCTTGTCATCTTGGATATCCTTGAGTATTTCCTTGCTTGCCTAACCCATGTAGGAAGATGAACTACACAAGTAGAAATGGCGCTCCAACTTCACATTCAATGAGCACCTACATCAAGTTTACCTACATGAGTAAAGCAACAACAAGCCCAAGGTATGTTCTTCACATCTTTAAGGAGCTTTGCTCAAAGTCATGAGTACAAGCAGCTTCATAAGATGTGATCACATCGAATGCTTAATCGAAAAATGGCAACCCCATTTTGAGCTTAAATGATGAGTATGACCTATGATCAAATGTCTTCATTTGACTCCTAAGTCAATATACTCAAACATAGGTGACCTTGTCGCCGACCTTTATCTAGATGAAGTACATATGTTTTGGAGTCTTTCTATTCTCTCTTATGTTCTCTCATTGAGTTTTCTTTCAAAAAAAAACTTCATCTAGGAATCTTTTTCATTTCTATTCTTATGTCTTTTTGTATATCCTTCTGGCTCTGATCAATTCCTCGAAAATCTTTCACAAATTCATTGCAAATCCTTTGAAACATTCCTCGCAAAGTGAGCTGAATTATCTCTGTATTTCCTTGGAATTAAACTCGGTGTCACCGATTTAAATTTTTCGGTCTAACCGAAAAGGATCTACCCTAAGTCCCTGACTTTCGGACCCATCGATCCATCTAATTTGGTGTCACCGATTTACCTCTTCCAGGATATCATCTTCTGCAGCTCCACTCAATGATTCTCTATGCATGTTCCTATTTGCACTGTTGTGATTCTTAAGGATCCCACTTCTTTCTTTCCATCCTCCCTGACCTTCCTAGTTCGCTGTCCTTTTCGGCACTTGATGTCAAAGGGGGAGAAGACTTAGGGGGAGAAGAGAAGACTTAGGGGGAGAAGAAAAGCAATCTTATCTTAAGGGGGAGAGAATCACATCAAAGCTTTGTCGTGTTTTACATTGGACATTACATTTGGCATCATTCTTCTGATTTTGCTCTTTCCATCAAACCCCTTGATCTCAGAGAACTCAAAGGGAGAGGAATCTTCACAATTGATATCTTATGGAAAGCAAAATCTCTCAGAGTTCATTGAAAATCTTTTAGTTTCGGAGACATGTTTGCTGATTCAAGCCTGTGCTCAACATGAGACACTCCTTATACATGTCATCCCTGGCTTGGTACTCTTGATGTTCTTGCAGTTGGTTGAAGGAATACTCTTGTGTTATCTAACCTTGTTTTCCCAAGTTTATCCCTTCAGATACAATGCCAAAGAACATCAAGGTAAGTATATGCACCTTGCAGAATGTGCATGATGGTGACTTGCTTGTGAATACTTGTTTGCAAGAAATCACCATGCACATATGCATTATCACTCACTTCTTTTCATCTGCTCAGATGCATATAGCCAAGCTGCATGTAGCACATCTTGCTTATCTCTCTTGTGTGCTTATGGTAGTCCAAAACCAAAATCTATGAAAATCTTGCACACTTGTAGGGGGAGCCTGTGTACTACATGTTTGTCAAAGCTTTCGTGATAAATCTGTCTTTCTTTCAATAAGCTTTGATGTCTTGTTTAGTGTGTTTTTAGTGTGTTGCCATCAATTACCAAAAAGGGGGAGATTGAAAGCACATTTTCTCCCTGGGTGGTTTTGGTAATTAATGACAACATACTTTGTGGTTGGACTAATGCTTTTATCAAGTATGTTTCAGGAAATTCAATCACATTGGCATGGCAAAAGGACTGAAGAAGTGGACCCCTCAAAATGCTAAGGCAAGCATTGGCAAAAGCTCAAGACTCCATTTTTGGTTTAGTGATCCAAGATCACATTGAGTCCATAGGAAAAGCCAATACTATTAAAAGGGGATGAGGTTATGTTGATGACCTGGTTGCTCAAGTGCTTAGTGATATATCTCCTCAAACTATCAGCAACCTTCACTACAAAATACACTCATAAGTAATCTCGGTCCCACCGATTTTCCAAACTCAGTCACACCGAGATGAACCACCTCAGCCATAAGCCAAACCCTAGAAAAATCGGATATTCCGAGTTTGAAATCGGTTTCACCGAAACATGGGCTGCCAAGCTTCTGTAATCTTCTATCATCATATCGGAATAACCGAGATGGCATTTTCGGTCCCACCGAAACTGGCAAGCTCCTGTCTTTGCTCAAATCGGAATAACCGAGATGGCATTTTGGGTCCCACCGAAACTGGCAAGCTCCTGTCTTTGCTCAAATCGGAATAACCGAGATGGTATTTTCGGTCCCACCGAAAACCCCAACGTTCACATTATTTGAACTTTCGGTCTGACCGAGTTGTCCACTTCGGTCTCACCGAGATTGCTCAATTATGTGTGTAACGGTTGGATTTTGTGTGGAGGCTATATATACCCCTCCAGCCCCTCTTCATTCGTGGTGAGAGCCATCAGAAAGAACTACCACTCCTACCTTACACTTTCTGAGAAGAGAACTACCTACCCTTGTGTTGAGATCAAGTTGCTAACTTGATCTCTAACCTTCCCAAGTTGCTTTCCACTCAATCCTTTCTTCCACCACAGCCAAATCAGTGAGGAGAGTTGAGTGTTGGGAAGATTATCATTTGAAGCACAAGAGCAAGGAGTTCATCATCATCTACAACATCTATTACCTTTTGGAGGGTGGTGCCTCCTAGATTGGTTAGGTGTCGCTTGGGAGCCTCCGTCATCGAGATGTGGAGTTGAACCAAGAAGTTTGTAAGGGCAAGGAGATCGCCTACTTCGTGAAGATCTACCCCGAGTAAGGCTAGCCCTCCGTGGGCGTAGGCCGTGATGGAATAGACAAGGTTGCTTCTTCGTGGACCCTTCGTGGGTGGAGCCCTCCGTGGACTCGCGCAGCCGTTACCCTCCGTGGGTTGAAGTCTCCATCAACGTGGATGTACGATAGCACCACCTATCGGAACCACGGGAAAAATCATTGCGTCTCCAAATTGCCTTTGATCTTCTCCACCTCTCTTTACTACATGTGCAATTTACTTTCCGCTGCCCATACTCTAGAATTGCATGTGTAGTGTGCTACTTGACTTGTGTGTTATGCAAAATCTGCCAAAATCTGTCCTTGATAAAAGACAGAATTTTTATCTTGTCGAGTAGTCTAATCACCCCCCCTCTAGACACTCTCACCTTCTTCGATCCCTCAGTTGCGCCTGGTCTTGAACGAGAGCGCTTGAGGTGACCCTGCAAGATGGTTAGGCAACCTGCGTCGGATGAATCCCTTGAGACCACCATATGAGAAGGCTGGACACCAACGACCCCAGGAGGTGACGTGAACGGGGCCGACCCTCCAGACAGAGCTCATCCATTGGATTTGTCGACGCTACAGGGACGGACGCGAGCACATACGTCGTGCCTAGTCTTCTCATGTGGACGTCCTAAGAAAGACAACCGGCGCGCAGCTCCCGTAGCAGTGGGGCACAGTATCGTGCGCCCTAACTCACTTGCTAGCATCCGACCCGAGCGTGGGCGAGGCACCAAGGGCCATGGGAGGTGACGTACATGGGGCTGGCCCGCGAGCCAGAGCTCAGCCGCTTGGATTTGGCGACGCTGCAGGGACGGACCCGAGCACAGACGCCGTGCCCGCCCATGATCGCAAGTCGGATGCAAGCAAGTTCACGAGGGCGCAAGATGTTCATGGTGTAGGAGTGACGGCCAGATAGATGAGCGATTCAAGTGCAACTGATAGAGATGGTAACGCTAGCCCAGGTAAAATGCAAGGGAGATACATGCCACAAGGACGGACCTGTGCGGCCTGGGGATGATGCAGCCCGAGGGGCGCGCCCAACAAGGCGAGTTGAGATGCGAAAGGATAGACGTCGCAGGGATAGGCCCGTGCGACCTGGGAATGATGCAGCCCGAGGGGCGCTCCCAGTTGAACTAAAACTGGAAAATGTCACCTGGCACCGTTGCTGAAGTAATGTTGCTGTAGTTGAAGGTGCTCGACGCAGATGCTGCTGTTGACACCTGATTTTGGCAAGATACAGAAACAAATGAAGATGGTCTTGAGTCAAAGGGTTTTCAGCATGAAAAGATTCATGTCTCCGAGAGGAACAACTTTGAAGTTTCGGTTATCATCATTCGACCTTATCTTACGGACCGAAACTATACTCCGAGTGGCAAAATTTAGTGTTTTGAATGCTTTTCAGCTGATTACGCATTCAAAATAACCTCGGATGAAGAAACACTCCACATCTATTGTCTTCGTCTCGTCGAGGTGATCAATTTTCATATATAATTCATCTCAATCCGAGGTCGTATGCAAAAGTTACGGACAATGCAACACAGACTGAGCCTAAATGGATATATGGCGCGAGGTGCGAGACACTTGTCTGATAGGTTGCACGAGGGATCAAGACGGCCTTGATTTAAGAAACCTTGAACACGAAAAGGTTTTGTCTCGTCGAGGCGATTGATTTGCATATATAATTTGTCTCAATCCGAGGTCGTATGCAGCCTAGAGAGGTAAATCAAGATCAGGCTATGTTTTCAGTCGGGAAATCCGAGTGAAAAGCTTACCATCCGAGTGAAAATTTATCGACCGAGTAAAAGATTGCCGTCCGAGTGAAAAGCTTATCATCCGAGTGAAAACTTACCGATCGAGTAAAAGATTGTCTTCCGAGTGAAAATATAGTCAACCGAGTGAAAAGATTACCATCGGAATGAAAGTTTGCCGATCGAGTAAGAGATTATTTTCCGAGTGAAAATGTGGTCATCTGAGTAAAAAATTGTCTTCCGAGTGAAAATATAGTCATCCGAGTGAAAGATTGTCTTCCAAGTGAAAGATTCTAAACATCCGAGTGAAAAAGTCCACTCGGACGATCCGAGTGAAAGACTCTAATATCCGAGTGGATGAGCTCGAATCCGAGTGAAACTGAACATGTTCCCAAAAGTTTATCAAGATGATCCCAGATGGAGAAGTGTTCAATATGGAAGTTATGCGTATCGTCAAGACGGTGAACTTTGGCTTTGGAGTCATCATCATCAGAGATAGTATATGGCATGCGAATTCACTACGAGACTCAGATAATCCAGTCTGCTGTAAGACCGAGTCCGGCTGGAAGGTAAAGATGGCCTCGAAAAGTATTCAAGATGGACTTATTTGAAAAGTGATCAACATGAGAATTGTTCTTCTCGTATAGGCGCACAAGTTTGATATTTGGGCCGTCTTGAGCGGAGATCATATGCAAGCTCGGCGGCCTGCGCAAGGAAGAAGACAGAAGTTGGGCCAGATTCAGACTGAATCCGAGTTGGAATAGAACTAGGTTCTAGGATGTGAATTGATGTAATTTTTTGTAAGGAAAGCCTAGATGAATCCTTTGCTTGTACGGGAAGTCCATCTGCCTCTTATATATGTTGGGGGTGATGGCCGATTAGACAACACACAATCGAACAAATCAATATACTACTTTTTCAGTCTAACTTTTATCTCTCCATCGTTTTTCTCTCTCATTCTTCGCTGTTATTCGTGTTTGAGAGCTGTGAATCTCTAGGCTCTAGGGGCGAGCGAACCGACCTAGGGCAGCCCATAGCCGCCGCACTCCCTGACGGGGTCCCTCCCGGGGGTGTGGGGTTTCGGGTCCGGAAAAAGCGTCCATCAACTGTCTTGCGTATCGCATTGTCGGTCAGGTCTCCTTCGACGTGAGCTGCAGTGCATCACCCCCGACGTCGAGGGTACACGTGATGTGTTCATGTGTCAACACACTTTTTGGCGACTCCACTGGGGACTAAATATCAATCATCATCATCCACCATGTCTGATCTTCCCAAACCATCTGAGGTAGACGCCGATAACATCATTAAGCCCAGTCTTGATGAGATATCGGCAGATCATCGCCAAATCTATGAGGAGTACAAGAAAGCCCGCGAAGAGAAGGAGTTGCAGGAGTTCCTTGCGAAGTTCAAGAAGGATCTCCAAGGCAACATCAATCCGATTGAAGAAATCAAGTTCCCTCCTCTTCAAGCCGAGCAGGTTAAGCCCTCTGTGAGTACTACCTTTTCTCCTGAGAAGTGGGCTGAGATTGAGAGTCGTATTGCTGATGGTAGGAATCTAGTCTATCAAACTTTCATAGAAAATACTAATGCTCAGAAGAATATATCTCAATCGTCTAGTGGTAATGGTGGTATAGCTGCTAGTGTGCAAAACCCTAATCTGATTTTACCTATTTCATCGGCACCTCCCATGCCGATGGCTTATTTACCTACCCAAACAAATCAGATTGTGGCTGCACCAATTAGTCCTATCATGAGCTTGCCAGATTCGGTGGCAACGCCAAACCAAACCTTACCTACAGCTACAACCACGCGACCACTACCAAATTATGGGTCGACATACATGCCACAATATAACATCCCAAATTTTCAATTTGGAATGTTATACATAGATCATACTGCATTTCATATTTCTTTGGACTTTGTGTGTGGCGATCCTCGAAAATTCTAAGCAACTCAAGGACCTACCGAGAGAGTTGGGAATTCTACCGTTTTTGTATTTGAGTTTACTCGAATACCGGTACGAGGATAGTGTTGGTTTTAATTATTTTCTTTCCTAAAAATATTTCTTGACAAAATATATGAGCGGAGGTAATATGACTTCTCCAAAATAACAGAAATATTGGAGGAAAAATGTTAAAATCACTTTTGGCTTTTATTCGGATTTATTTGTGATTTTATTTGCATAGGAAAAATACGCGTTTTTCAAAATTGCATTTAGGACCGATAAAAATGTTCACTTTGTCCTAAACAATATTAGAGGACGGTGAAAATTTATTCCGAAATTTTTGGAGTCCGTTTAGTATTTCTTTCGTTAGTTTTCGTGCATCAGGACTCGTAAAAAAAAGGGGTGAACTAACTTTGGGCCGTAACCGGCTAGGACTCCTCCTAGCCCGGGGCCTTTAAAGCCCGAGGCCGCCGCCGCCCCGCAGCCCACCCGTCGCGCATGCAAACTCTAGCCGCCGCCTCGAGCCGCGCACCGCCGCTGCCGCTCGCCGCGCCGCCGCACCTCGCCGCCCCGCAGCCGCCGCCCCGCCGCCCCGCACCGCCACCCGCCACCGCCGGAGCCGCCGCCGCCGCCGGAGACCGCTGCCGTCGTCGTCTTGTTCCACTAGGTAGCCGATGTCGTTTTTTTAAAAACTGGTCGTTTTTTTAGAAAGCCTAGATCCGTTTTTTAGATCGGTTTGGTTCTTTTTTCCAGTTTAGTTACTTTGCAGACATTCGTCTGTATGTTCGTTTTAACGAACGTTGCTCGCCCGTAGTTACAGACAGCGAACGTTCGTTCGTTAGCCTGTTCGTCCGTTTTCTTTTTCGGGGTATTTATCCGCGATTAATTCGACCGTGATTTCTGCCCTGGTCTTGTTTTTCGTTTTTTTTCGCTCGAGAGTCGGAATCAGGTGATTCAAAATCTCAGATCTTCGTCTCGACGCCCTCTTTCCATTTAACAAACTTGACAAGGTTTTGCTACTGTAAAATTTGACCTTAGATCAATCTAGTGAACGGATCTTGTTTCTTTCGCAGTTTGAGCTTCGTTGCTTCGTTTGATTTGATTCTTTTTGCAAACCGGAGTTCTTAAGTTGAACTATGTGGTTACATCTTCTTATTTGGAGTTTTGTTTGTGCATCTTTGCTTGATTGCTTATGTATGCTATTGTTTGCTTGTGATAGAATACCCGGACTGTGAAGCGTGCTACTACGAGTCTCTAGGTTTTGCGAATCATCAGCAAGGCAGGTAACACTTTGATCATACCATTTATTATCCAATTTTTATGCATTAGATCAAACCCTCACACATTGCATGAGTAGGATCTCTTAACTTGTGGGTCTGGGAAGTAGATTGAGGTAGAACCTATTACCTGCATTATTTTCAAACCCCTGGGAGTCACTTCTACGCTATGCTTATGTTGCTATGCTATGCTCGTAGACGTGGTTTGGGTTTGAGTGAAATCCATGACAGATGTGAGTTGTTAATTAATGGTTCAACTTAAGGTGGCTACTTGAATACACATCTGGGTGGATTGGTTGTAGGGCACCTAGAGAATCTAGTGTTGTCCTAGGAAATCTCGGGGTTCCGTGTGATTTTTCCTATGGAATGCCACCCAGGCTCAGAGGGATCATAAAACTATTCATGCTAGAAACTTCCGTGTGTAGCCACAATGCCATTATGGGCTCTGGCATAGTATGAGTAAGTTGTGTGAGCTCTTTCAGTGGTGGACTAGCAGATGTAGGGGAAAGTAGGTGTACGGGTCCACCCAGGGTAAAGAGTAAATGCTTTTGAAAGACTGTGTCTCGGCCATCCGTTTCTCAAACACCATGCAGTGCAAGAAATCCAACGGAGGAGATCGAGTCTTGTGGGGAAAAGTGCACAAACCTCTGCAAAGTGTACAAACTGATCATGATTAGCCGTTTCCCGGGTTATGGACAATCTTGAGTATCTGGTACTTGAATTATTGGTTGATCTCATCACTCTAAAATTAATTTGTTGGGTTAATGATGATTACTTTAATTGGGATTGAGTTGGAGTTACCTTCTCAATGATGTTTCAACTACCATGATAGTTAAAATAAAATTTATTCCTTTGTTGTAGGGAAAAATTGGCTTTGTGCAAAAACTTTAACCTAGAGCCTCCACCAGCCAAATATGCATATAGTATTAGCCTTTTTTCTGTTAGTTGCATCTACTGTGTTATCTTGCCAGCATATTCCATGTGCTGACCCGTTTTGGGCTGCAACATGTTACATTGCATACTTTTCAGATGAGGAGTAAGACTTCTAGGTCGTTTGTCATGCACTCAGCTATCCGTTGGAGTTAATGGACTCACTTATCTTCCAAGCCTTCCGCTGTTATTTTGTTAGATGGCCTTAAGCCATAGACTTTTGTAATAAGTTCTCTTTGGAGAGACCCGATGTAATAAGTGTGTGATTGCCACTCTATTATAAATCCTTCAAGTACTGTGTGTGTCAGCATTACCGATCCAGGGATGGCACAAAAACACAGAGACTTCGGTCCATTCGGATCGTGGTCGCTACACACAATTCCTACCTACCGCTAGTAACCCTACTCCTCCTATGCCATTGCCACAAGCTTCATCCTCCATTATGGATGATGGTCTAGCTAATCTTAGAGAGGAGATGGCTAAGATGCTTCGAGGGAATTTTGGAGTTGAGTTACCTCGGAATCGGATTTACCAAAAGCCGTACCCCGAGTACTTCGATGCCATCCAGTGCCCTCCAGGATATAAAATTCCAGATTTTGTTAAGTTTAATGGAGAAGGCACAAAAACCATATGGGAGCATGTTAGTCAATATTTAGCACAATTAGGTGAGGCAGGCTCATTGAATGAATTGAAAGTGCGTTTGTTTCCTTTATCATTAACTGGTACTGTATTTTCATGGTTTTCTTCTTTACCACATGGTTCCATTAGGGTTTGGTCGCAGCTAGAATTTCATGATCACTTTTATAGCGGTGACAATGAACTCAAGTTATCACATCTAACATTGGTTAAATAGAAGCATGATGAATCGGTCTCCGATTATGTCAAGAGATTCAGAGAAACAAAAAACCGTTGTTATAGTTTGGTGATAACCGAGAGAGACTTGGTAGACCTAGTGCTGAGTGGTTTAAGGACTCCCATTAGAGAAAAGCTAGAAGGCTATGAGTTCTTAAATATTAACCAAGTCTTGCAAAGGGCTTTGGCTCAGGAAAGACGAAGCAAAGATCTCAAAGAAGTGCATAGATATAAAGTTGATCGTCCAAAAATGTACATGGTTGAATATGATAGTGATCACTCAGACGATGAGGGTGACATGTATGCTACTGAATTTGTTTGGCCGTCTAAAGCCAAACCATTTACTTGCAATGATCTGAAACAAATTCATAAGAATCGTGATGAAGAGATGAAGTTTACTTTTAACATTGCCAAGTGTGATAAAATATTTGATGCTTTGCTGCAAGCCAAAATTATTAGAATATCTCATACTTTACCGCCGTTTGAAGAGCTGAAACGACGTGCTTATTACAAGTATCATAATTCCTTTTCTCATGCTACTAACGATTGCAATGTTTTTCGACGACAGATACTAGGGATGGCAATGGGGCCCCATACCCGCCAAACCCATGGGGATTTCAGCTATTAGGGGCTGGGGATGGGTGAAAATTTCCCCCATGGGCATATTTACCCAACTTATTTATTCCCGATAGGGTACAACGGGGATGGGGATGGTATCCTATTCCCCATACCTGATACCCAATAGGGACCCGCATTTTAGATATGACATGTAGGACCATGTATATGTCTATATATAGAGAGCACAGTTAACCCTAAAAAATTCAATAACCCTACCTCTCATCTGATCGTCCTCACCTCAAAAATGCTCGTAATGTGTTGGAAACATGCTCATAATGTGCTCAGAAATGACATACGACATCTTGTGGTTACCTCCTACTATTAATGGGTTTTCTCTTTGTTATTTTAGATTAATGTGTGTCGATTATATTTTATCATATTAAAATTGTCATTATTTGTTTATGGGGATGGGTACCCTAATGGCGCCCCATTCCCCGGTGGGGCATGGGTATGGGAAAATTTCGTCCCCGATCATGTACAAGGCGATGGGAATGGGGTGATGGGGAATAGATGGGTACAGGGATGTTCTAGGTCCCCATAGGGGATTGTCCCCATTGCCATCCCTAACATATACAATCGGCCATTAATGACGGACGATTGAAGTTTTCCCGAGATGCAAGTTGATAAACAAACTTTTCCAATGAATATCATGGATCTGGAGGGGAAGAAGCTACTCATTCGGCCGGAGGTAGCCGAATCTGCTAATAAAGCTAATGTCATTGTGGGTGAGTCGAGGAAAGACAAGGAGGGCAACAAGGTTCTGGGGAGACAAATAGTGCTTGACAAGCAACCCGGTGGCAAGGAAGTAATCAAGATCACCATCAAGAATCCTACACTCAGGGGGCAACCACAAGTGCAAGAAAATGCTCGTGTTAAATTTGTTGAGCCCAAGTGTCTAGAGGTTGGCAAGTGGAAGAGGAATGAGGCTAAAGTGCAGCGTAAGCGGATCAAGCCAACTTTTAATATGTTGCTATCCAAGTATACCAATCAATCGGCCGGTTCTAGCTCTAACCGGCCATTAGACCTGAAGTGACCAAGGTCACCACCAGCTGATATGTTTAGTCGTTATATGAAGCACGCTGGACCAAGGGCACCGTTTCAAGATGAGAAAAGGCAACCTGTTTGAGATCGACTCGACTACTCATACAATGGCCGACTGAACATCGGTGATTATCAGTCAGCTGGTCAAAATATGTGGCCAAATGGAAACTATCCTAATGTAAGAATGCACCCAGGTGGAAGATATCCGAGTGAGTTCCATCCGAGTGGATTCCATCCGACTGACATCCATCCGAGTGGATTCCATCCGAGTGGATTCCATCCTACTAACATCCATCCGAGTGGATTCCATCCGAGTAAAAAGGTATGCCCGAGTGGAAATTTCATGCATCCGGAAAATCGAAAAGAGTGGCGTGTTAAGTCACCAAGTGTTGCAGCGGTTGAGTCAGGAAAAGGCAAGGTGGAAATTGATGCTGACTCACTCATCTTGGGCACCAAAACATTGCCCGTACAACAGCCGATTGTGCATAACCACTCGACTAAGCCGATACTTTCTATCGCACCAAAGCACTCGGCTAATGATCATGAAGCAAGCACCAGCCAAGTAAAGGCGAGAGATCCTAAATACACTTAGCCAAAGTGGTGTCCTCCAGGGCTAACAAAGACACAAAAGAGGAAAGTATAGAGGTTAAGGAGTCAAGAGATGGCATAACAAGAGGCCGAGAAGCAAAGGGATAAGTCGTTCAATGACACTCGACCCATGGTTCCAGTAAAACAAGTGTGGAGGCCTAAACAAATACAAGATACAACAACTTCTACATCTATCACAGCAGTACCTACATCACCAAAGAAGGATGATGCAACAACTATCACATCGTATGCGACACTTCTTACTTCTCCTTCACTCGGACATAATTCAGAATCGGTTGATGCCCTTGAGGAAGAGGATGATATGCTAGATTATGAGTCGATGCCGGTTCATGAAGGTATGGATATCAACATGGTTTATTACTTGCCTGCTGAGTTTCGTGTTGTAGATGAGGATGGGGAGGTGGCTCAGCTGGATTTTGGCCCTAACAATGCAATATTTGAGAAGCCAAAAGACCTAGTAACTCATATGAAACAATTGTATATCAGAGGTCATATCAATGGATCACCTCTCACTCGGATGCTTGTTGATGGTGGTGTTGTGGTAAATTTGATGCCCTATTTGGTCTTAAAGAAATTGGGTCTCCCCGATGAAGAGTTGATAAAGACGAGTATGGTGCTCAATGGGTTTGAAGGCAAAGAGAAAATTGAAGCCAAAGGTGTGATGTATGTGGAACTTACAGTCGGAAGCAAAACTTTGGCTACTGCATTCTTTGCCGCAGAGGTGCAAGGTAACTACAACATCATACTAGGCCGTGATTGGGTTCATGCAAACCAATGCATGTCATCCACTATGCACAAGTTTTTGATCTAGTGGGTTGATGATGAAGTGGAAGTCATTCATGCGGATAACTCGGCCTGTGTTGCTTTGGCCGACGCATCGGTGGATTGGCAACATCCCAATGCTACTTGCTTGACGGGACGTGACTTGTTAGAGTTTGGTTTTCTCAGCGCGACCAAGAATGGTTTCGTCCCCATTTCTTTAAAGCCGACTGAATGCAGTCGGCTCCAAGGTATGGTATGTTTAAATGGATTCTAGTCCCGAGTGGTTACAAAAACGTCTTGTAAAATATCGGTCCAGCGAGAACGGTATGTATGAATCTATAGAGGAGTTAGATGACACGGATAAACTTGGACAAGGTTTTACATCGGCTGATCCATTAGAAGAGATAGATATTAGAGATGGTTCAGTCACTCAACCGACGTTTGTAAACAAAAAATTGAAAGCCGATTGTAAAGCTAAGTTAATCGAGCTATTGAAAGAATATGTTTGTTGCTTTGCATGTGAATATCATGAGATGCCAGGTTTAAGCCGAGAGCTAGTGGAGCATCGATTACCTATAAAGGCTGGTTTTAGACCATATAAACAATCGGCCAAAAAAATTAATCCAAAAACATATGACCGGATCAAGGAAGAGATCGATCGACTGCTTAAAGCTAATTTTATTCAACCTTGCAGGTATGCCGAGTGGATTTCTAACGTTGTCCCGGTGGAGAAAAAATGATCCGCCAACTTAAGGGTATGCACTGATTTCAGAGATTTGAATAGGGCTATGCCCAAAGATGTGTATCCCATGCCAATAGCCGATATGCTTATTAATGATGCTTCTAGACATAAAGTCATTAGCTTCCTTGAAGGTAATGCGGGGCATAACCAAATTTTTATGGCCGAAGAGGACATGTCCAAAACGGCTTTCCGATGCCCTGTTTCCTTGGTTTATTCGAATGGACAGTGATGACATTCAGATTAAAAAATGCTGGCGCCACATATCAAAGAGCTATGAATTTGATTTTTCATGATTTACTCGGTGTCATACTTGAAGTTTATATTGATGATATTGTTGTCAAATCGGATGCTTTTGAATCTCATTTGGCCAATTTGTGTTTAGCTTTTGAAAGAATGAAAAAGTATGGACTGAAGATGAATCCTTTGAAGTGTGCATTCGGCGTGTCAGCTGTTAAGTTTTTGGGTTTCGTTATTCATGAAGATGGCATAGAGATTGATCCCCCAAAAGATAGAAGCTATACAGAAAGTGGAAGCTCCAACACGCAAGAAAGATATGCAAAATTTCCTTGGCAAGGTCAATTATTTGAGAAGATTCATAGCTAATATGTCAAGGAAAGTTGATGCATTTACTCCTATCCTTCGGTTAAAGAATGATGTTTATTTCACTTGGGGGGCAAAACAATAAGAATCCTTTGATATGATCAAGAATTATTTGTGCACTCCTCCGGTGATGAAAGCACCCAAGCATAAGGAGCCCTTTAAGCTTTACATTGCAGCATAAGAAGGTGTTTGGTGCTGTTTTGACTCAAGAAACCGAAGGAAAAGAGCATGCTATTACATATTTGAGCAGACGCTTATTGGACGCCGAGACAAGGTATAAATTTATTGAAAAACTATGTCTATGCTTATATTATGCTTGCACAAAATTGAGACATTATTTAGTGCCGAGTGCTTGCATAGTAGCTTGTCAAACCGATGTCATTAAATACATGTTGTATATGCCAATTCTTAGTGGTAGAATTGGCAAGTGGGCTTATGCTTTGATTGATTATGATTTGGCTTATGAATCTCTAAAATCCATGAAAGGCCAAATCGTTGCTAATTTTATTGTTGAGCATCGGATAATGACAAACATGATGTTGATATAAACCTAGTTTTGCTAGTACCTTGGAGATTATATTTTGATGGTTCAGTTTGTAGCAATGGCCAAGGTGTTGGTATTGTTTATATATCTCCTCATGGTGCTGTTTTCGAAGCCTCGTCTCACTTAGAATACTTTTGCACAACTAATCAGGCCGAATATGAAGCTTTGTTATTCGGCCTAGAGATGTTAATTGCTATAGGTGTTACACATATTGAGGCTTATGGTGATTCGTTACTAGTAGTGCAACAACTATCCAAAGTCTTTCAGTCTTTGGACGAATCACTTAATGTTTATCTTGATAAATGTTTAGATATAATTTCTACTTTGGATTGTTTTAGCATTGCTCATATATCTAGGCATGACAATTGGAAAGCAAATGAGTTGGCACAACAAGCATCTGGATATCATGTTGATCATGGCATGTTTCTTATCTCTCAAAAACCGATGTCTTGTCATGCCAATATGGGAGAGGCCGAACTTGAACCCACTAGTTCGGCCATTAAGAAAAAGTCTAGTGCGGGTGACAATTTCGACTGGAGGAAGCCCATTGTTGATTACTTGTGCAATCCAAGTGAAAGGGTGGACAGGGCTGTTCTGTTGGAAATATGCCCTAGAGGCAATAATAAAAGGATTATTATTATATTTCCTTGTTCATGATAATTGTCTGCTATTCATGCTTGAATTGTATTGTACGGAAACAGCGATACATGTGTGAATACATAGACCACAACGTGTCCCTGGTAAGCCTCTAGTTACTAGCTCGTTGATCAACAGATGGTCATGGTTTCCTGACCATGGACATAGGATGTCATTGATAACGGGATCACATCATTGGGAGAATGATGTGATGGACAAGACCCAATCCTAAGCCTAGCACGAGATCGTTTAGTTCGTAATGCTTAAGCTTTACCAGTGTCAAGTATTTATTCCTTAGACCATGAGGTTGTGCAACTCCCGGATACCGTAGGAATACTTTGGGTGTGCCAAACGTCACAACGTAACTGGGTGGCTATAAAGGTATGCAACGGGTATCTCCGAAAGTGTCTATTGAGTTGGTGCGAACCGAGAACGGGATATTGTCACTCCGTATGACGGAGAGGTATCTCTGGGCCCACTCGGTAAGACATCATCATAAAGAGCTCAAAGTGACTAAGGAGTTAGTCACGGGATGATGGATTACGGAATGAGTAAAGAGACTTGCCATGACGAGATTGAACAAGGTATCGGGCATACCGACGTTCAAATCTCGGGCAAGTACCGTACTGATAGACAAAGGGAATAACATACAGGATTGAGTGAATCCTTGACACAGTGGTTCATCCGATGAGATCATCGAGGAACACGTGGGAACCAACATGGGTATCCAGATCCCACTGTTGGTTATTGACCGGAGAGTCGTCTCGGTCATGTCTGTGTGTCTCCCGAACCCGTAGGGTCTACACACTTAAGGTTCGGTGACGCTAGGGTTGTAGAGATACATGCACACGGAAACCCGAATGTTGTTCGGAGTCTTGGATGAGATCCCGGACGTCACGAGGAGTTCCGGAATGGTCCAGAGGTAAAGAATGATATATAGGAAGTCCAGTTTCGGCCATCGGGAGAGTTTCGGGGGTCACCGGGAGTGTCCCGGGACCACCGGAAGGGTCCCGGGGGTCCATCGGGTGGGGCCACCCATCCCGGAGGGCCCCGTGGGCCGCGAGGGGACGGGGGCCAGCCCCTGGTGGGCTAGCGCACCCACATGGGTGAAGGAAATATGCCCTAGAGGCAATAATAAAGATGTTATTTGTATTTCCTTATATCATGATAAATGTCTTTTATTCATGCTAGAATTGTATTAACCGGAAACTTAGTACATGTGTGGATACATAGACAAAACAGTATGTCCCTAGTATGCCTCTACTAGACTAGCTCATTGATCAAAGATGGTTATGTTTCCTAACCATAGACATGAGTTGTCATTTGATCAACGGGATCACATCATTAGGAGAATGATGTGATGGACAAGACCCATCCGTTAGCATAGCACTATGATCGTTTAGTTTAACTGCTATTGCTTTCTTCATGACTTATACATGTTCCTATGACTATGAGATTATGCAACTCCCGAATACCGTAGGAACACCTTGTGTGCTATCAAACGTCACAACGTAACTGGGTGATCATAAAGATGCTCTACAGGTGTCTCCGAAAGTATTTGTGGTGTTGGCATAGATCAAGATTAGGATTTGTCACTTCGAGTGTCGGAGAGGTATCTCTGGGCCCTCTCGGTAACACACATCATAATAAGCCTTGCAAGCAAAAGACTAATGAGTTAGTCACGAGATGATGTGTTACGGAACGAGTAAAGAGACTTGCCGGCAACGAGATTGAACTAGGTATAAAGATACCGACGATCGAATCTCGGGCAAGTAACATACCGTTTGACAAAAGGAACAACGTATGTTGTTATGCGGTTCTGACCGATAAAAGATCTTCGTAGAATATGTAGGAGCCAATATGAACATCCAGGTTCCGCTATTGGTTATTGACCAGAGATGAGTCTCGGTCATGTCTACATAGTTCTCGAACCCGTAGGGTCCGCACGCTTAACGTTTGATGACGATCGGTATTATGAGTTTTTGAGTATTGATGTACCGAAGGTAGTTCGGAGTCCCGGATGAGATCACGGACATGACGAGGAGTCTCGGAATGTCCGAGATATAAAGATTGATATATTGGACGGCTATATTCGGACACCGGAAGTATACCGGAAAAGTTTCGGATTTATCGGGAATGCCGGAGGGGGTTACCGGAACCCCCTATGAGAGGGGATGGTCCATAGTGGGCCTAAAGGGTGAGAGAGAGGCAGCCCATAGGGCTGGCCGGCGCCCCCACCTGGGAATCCTAGTTGGACTAGGATTGGGGGGGCGCCACCTCTCCTATTCCTTTCCCCCTTCTTCCTTTCGGTGAATCCTACTAGGAATAGGATTGCAATCCTATTCCTAGTAGGAATCCCTTCCCTAGCCGCACCAGGAGAGTTGGCCGGCCCCTCCTCCCTTGCTCCTTTATATACGGGGGCAAGGGGGCACCCAAAGACACACAAGTTGAATTGTTTTAGCCGTGTGCGGTGCCCCCCTCCACAGAATCACACCTCGGTCATACCGTCGCGGAGCTTAGGCGAAGCCCTGCGCCGGTGAACACATCATATCCGTCACCACGCCGTCGTGCTGACGAAACTCTCCCGTGAAGCTCAACTGGATCGAGAGCTCGTGGGACGTCATCAAGCTGAACGTGTGCTGAACGCGGAGGTGCCGTACGTTCGGTGCTTGATCGGTTGGATCGCGAAGAAGTTCGACAACATCAACCGCGTCACTTGACGCTTCCGCTCCCGGTCTACGAGGGTACGTAGACACACTCTCCCCTCTCGTTGCTATGCATCTGGTAGATAGATCTTGCGTGATCGTAGGAAAATTTTAAAATACTACGTTCCCCAACAGTGGCATCAGAGCCAGGTCTATGCGTAGATGATATGCACGAGTAGAACACAATGAGATTGTGGACGATACTAGTCATACTGCTTACCAGCATGTCATACTTTGCTTCGGCGGTATTGTGAGATGAAGCGGCCCGGACCGACATTACGCGTACGCTTACGCGAGACTGGTTTCACCGTTACGAGCACTCATTGCTTAAAGGTGACTGGCGGGTGTCTGTCTCTCTCACTTTAGCTGAATCAAGTGTGGCTACGCCCGGTCCTTGTGAAGGTTAAAACATCACATACTTGACGAAACATCGTTGTGGTTTTGTATGCGTAGGTAAGAACGGTTCTTGCTAAGCCCGTAGCAGCCACGTAGGAGCAAGATGATATTGGCCATATCATGTCACTTTATTTGATTGCATGTGATGTTTATCATGTTTATGCATCTTGTTTACTTAGAACGGCGGTAGTAAATAAGATGATCTCTCACCAAAAATTTCAAGAATTGTGTTCCCCCTAACTGTGCACCATTGCTAAGGATCGTTGTTCCGAAGCACTACGTGATGATCGGGTGTGATAGGCTCTAACGTTCGCATACAACAGGTGTAAGCCGGATTTACACACGCAATACACTTAGGGTTCACTTGACGAGCCTAGCATGTACAGACATGGCCTCGGAACACGGAAGACCGAAAGGTCGAACATGAGTCGTATAGAAGATACGATCAACATGAAGATGTTCATCGTTCATGACTAGTCCGTCTCACGTGATGATCACGTGATGATCGGACACGGGCTAATCAATTCGGATCATGTATCACTTAGAAGACTGGAGAGATGTCAATCTGAGTGGGAGTTCAGTAAATTTGATTAAGACGAACTTAATTATCATGAACTTATTCTAAATTCTTTACAATATGTCTTGTAGATCAAATGGCCAATGCTCATGTCACCCTCAACTTCAACACGTTCCTAGAGAAATCCAAGCTGAAAGACGATGGTAGGAACTATACGTACTGGGTTCGTAACCTGAGGATCATCCTCATAGCTGCCAAGAAAACTTATGTCCTAGAAGCACCGCTAGGTGACGCTCCCGCCCCGGCAAACGAAGATGTTATGAACGCTTGGCAGTCGCGTTGTGATGATTACTCCTTGGTTCAGTGCGGCATGCTCTACATCTTAGAATCGGGGCTCCCAAAGCGTTTCGAGCACCACGGGGCATATGAGATGTTCCAAGAGCTGAAAATGGTTTTCCATGCTCATGCCCGAGTTGAGAGATATGATGTCTCCAACGCATTCTACAGCTGTAAGATGGAGGAAAATAGTTCTGTCAGTGAGCACATACTCAAGATTTCTGGGTTGCACAACCGTTTGTCTCAGTTGGGAATGAATCTCCCAGACGAAGCGGTCGTTGACAGAATCCTCCAGTCGCTTCCACCTAGCTACAAGAGCTTCGTGTTGAACTTCAATATGCAAGGGATGGAGAAGTCCATTCCCGAGGTGTATTCAATGCTGAAATCAGCGGAGGTGGAGATCAAGAAAGAGCATCAAGTGTTGATGGTCAATAAATCCACTAAGTTCAAGAAGGGCAAGTGTAAGAAGAACTTCAAGATGGACGGCAAAGGAGTTGCCGCGCCTGGTAAGCCAGTTGCCGGGAAGAAGCCAAAGAATGGACCCAAGCCTGAGACTGAGTGCTTTTATTGCAAGGGAACGGGTCACTGGAAGCGGAACTGCCCCAAATACTTAGCAGACAAGAAGGCCGGCAACGTCAAAGGTATATGTGATATACATGTTATTGATGTGTACCTTACCAGCGCTCGTAGTAGCTCCTGGGTATTTGATACCAGTGCAGTTGCTCACATTTGTAACTCAAAGCAGGAGCTACGGAATAAGCGGAGACTGGCGAAGGACGAGGTGACGATGCGCGTCGGGAATGGTTCCAAGGTCGATGTGATCGCCGTCGGCACGCTGCCTCTACATCTACCCTCGGGATTAGTTTTAAACCTTAGTAATTGTTATTTAGTACCAGCTTTGAGGATGAACATTGTATCTGAATCTCGTTTAATGCGAGATGGCTACTCATTTAAATCCGAGAATAATGGTTGTTCTATTTATTTGAGAGATATGTTTTTTGGTCATGCCCCGCTGGTCAATGGTTTATTTTTGATGAATCTCGATCGTGATGATACACATATTCATAGTGGGAATGCCAAAAGATGTAAAGTTGACAATGATAGTCCGGCATACTTGTGGCATTGCTGCCTTGGTCATATTGGTGTCAAGCGTATGAAGAAGCTTCATGCAGATGGACTTCTGGAGTCTCTTGATTATGAATCATTTGACACGTGCGAACCATGACTCTTGGGCAAGATGACCAAGAGTCCGTTCTCCGGAACAATGGAGCGAGCGACCAACTTATTGGAAATCATACATACCGATGTGTGCGGTCCAATGAGTGTTGAGGCTCGCGGAGGCTATCGTTATGTTCTCACCCTCACAGATGACTTGATTAGATATGGGTATGTCTACTTGATGAAACACAAGTCTGAGACCTCTGAAAAGTTCAAGGAATTTCAGAATGAGGTTGAGAATCAACGTGACAGAAAAATAAAGTTCTTGCGATCGGATCGTGGGGGTGAATATTTAAGTCATGAATTTGGAACGCACCTTAGGAACTATGGAATTGTTTCACAATTGACACCGCCCGGAACACCTCAGCGTAATGGTGTGTCCGAACGTCGAAATCGTACCCTGTTGGACATGGTGCGATCTATGATGTCTCTCACCGACTTACCGCTATCTTTTTGGGGTTATGCTTTAGAGACTGCCGCATTCACTTTAAATAGGGCTCCGTCGAAATCTGTTGAGACGACACCATATGAACTTTGGTTTGGCAAGAAACCTAAGCTGTCGTTTCTAAAAGTTTGGGGTTGCGATGCTTATGTCAAGAAACTTCAACCTGAGAAGCTCGAACCCAAATCGGAAAAATGCGTCTTCATAGGATACCCAAAGGAAACGATTGGGTACACCTTCTACCACAGATCCGAAGGCAAGGTCTTTGTTGCCAAGAATGGATCCTTTCTAGAGAAAGAGTTTCTCTCGAAAGGAGTGAGTGGGAGGAAAGTAGAACTTGATGAGGTGACAGTCACCCCTCCCGAACCAGAAAGTAGCGCAGCGCAGGAAATTGTTCCAGAGGTGCCTGCACCGACAAGGTAGGAAGTTAATGATGATGATCATGAAGATACAGATCAAGTTACTACTGAACTTCGAAGGTCCACAAGGACACGTTCCGCACCAGAGTGGTACGGCAACCCTGTCATGGAAATCATGTTGTTAGACAACGGTGAACCTTCGAACTATGAAGAAGCGATGGCGGGCCCGGATTCCATCAAATGGCTTGGAGCCATGAAATCCGAGATAGAATCCATGTATGAAAACAAAGTACGGACTTTGGTGGACTTGCCCGATGATAGGCACGCCATAGAAAATAAATGGATATTTAAGAAGATGACAGACCTGGATGGTAATGTGACCATCTATAAAGCTCGGCTTGTCGCTAAGGGTTATCGACAAGTTCAAGGGATTGACTACGACGAGACTTTCTCTCCCGTAGCGATGCTGAAGTCAGTCCGAATCATGTTAGCAATTGCCGCATTCTATGATTATGAGATATGGCAAATGGACGTCAAAACGGCATTCCTTAATGGTTTCCTCAAGGAAGAGCTGTATATGATGCAGCCGGAAGGTTTTGTCGATCCAGAGAATGCTAACAAGGTGTGCAAGCTCCAGCGCTCGATCTACGGGCTGGTGCAAGCATCTCAGAGTTGGAATATTCGCTTTAATGATGTGATCAAAGCGTTTGGCTTTATACAAACTTGGGGAGAAGCCTGTATCTACAAGAAAGTGAGTGGGAGCTCTGTAGCATTTCTCATATTATATGTGGATGACATATTGCTGATGGGAAATGATATAGAATTCTTGGAGAGCATAAAGGCCTACTTGAATAAGAGTTTTTCAATGAAGGACCTTGGAGAAGCTGCTTACATATTAGGCATCAAAATCTGTAGAGATAGATCAAGACGCCTCATTGGTCTTTCACAAAGCACATACCTTGACAAGATATTAAAGAAGTTCACTATGGATCAGTCCACGAAGGGGTTCTTGCCTGTTTTGCAAGGTATGAGATTGAGCATGGCTCAGTCCCCGACCACGACAGAAGATAGAGAAAAGATGAGTGTCATTCCCTATGCCTCAGCCATAGGTTCTATCATGTATGCCATGCTGTGTACCAGACCTGATGTGAACCTTGCCATAAGTTTGGTAGGGAGGTACCAAAGTGATCCTGGTATGGAACACTGGACAACGGTCAAGAACATCCTAAAGTACCTGAAGAGGACGAAGGATATGTTTCTCGTTTATGGAGGTGACGAAGAGCTCGTCGTAATGGGTTACGTCGATGCTAGCTTCGACACAGATCTGGATGACTCAAAGTCACAAACCGGATACTTGTATATTTTGAATGGTGGAGCAGTCAGCTGGTGCAGTTGCAAGCAGAGCGTCGTGGCGCATTCTACATGTGTAGCGGAGTATATAGCTACTTGCGAAGCAGCGCAAGAAGGAGTGTGGATGAAGGAGTTCATCACCGACCTAGGAGTCATTCCAAGCGCGTCAAGCCCGATGACTCTCTTCTGTGACAAAACTGGAGCTATTGCCATTGCCAAGGAGCCCAGGTTTCACAAGAAGACCAAGCACATCAAGCGCCGTTTCAACTCCATCCGGAATTACGTTCAAGATGGAGACATAGATATTTGTAAAGTGCATACGGATCTGAATGTCGCAGACCCGTTGACTAAACCTCTTCCACGGGTAAAACATGATCAGCACCAGAACTCTATGGGTGTTCGATTCATCACAATGTAACTAGATTATTGACTCTAGTGCAAGTGGGAGACTGTTGGACATATGCCCTAGAGGCAATAATAAAAGGATTATTATTATATTTCCTTGTTCATGATAATTGTCTGTTATTCATGCTTGAATTGTATTGTACGAAAACAACGATACATGTGTGAATACATAGACCACAACGTGTCCCTGGTAAGCCTCTAGTTACTAGCTCGTTGATCAACAGATGGTCACGGTTTCCTGACCATGGACATAGGATGTCATTGATAACGGGATCACATCATTGGGAGAATGATGTGATGGACAAGACCCAATCCTAAGCCTGGCACGAGATCGTTTAGTTCGTAATGCTTAAGATTTTCCAGTGTCAAGTATTTATTCCTTAGACCATGAGGTTGTGCAACTCCCGGATACCGTAGGAATACTTTGGGTGTGCCAAACGTCACAACGTAATTGGGTGGCTATAAAGGTATGCAACGGGTATCTCCGAAAGTGTCTGTTGAGTTGGTGCGAACCGAGAATGGGATATTGTCACTCCGTATGACGGAGAGGTATCTCTGGGCCCACTCAGTAAGACATCATCATAAGGAGCTCAAAGTGACTAAGGAGTTAGTCACGGGATGATGGATTACGGAACGAGTAAAGACACTTGCCATGACGAGATTGAACAAGGTATCGGGCATACCGACGATCAAATCTTGGGCAAGTACCGTACTGATAGACAAAGGGAATAACATACGGGATTGAGTGAATCCTTGACACAGTGGTTCATCCGATGAGATCATTGAGGAACACATGGGAACCAACATGGGTATCCAGATCCTGCTGTTGGTTATTGACCGGAGAGTCGTCTCGGTCATGTCTGCGTGTCTCCCGAACCCGTAGGGTCTACACACTTAAGGTTCGGTGACGCTAGGGTTGTAGAGATACATGCACACGGAAACCCGAATGTTGTTCGGAGTCCCGGATGAGATTCCGGACGTCACGAGGAGTTCCGGAATGGTCCGGAGGTAAAGAATGCACTGTTCAAGAAATCTTCCGATTCAGTGATTTATCGTCCGATTTATCGCTTCTCTTAGGTTGACCGATAAGATTATGCCTTATCTTCACCATTTATCATTTGGGCAATTTTATCGCTATGACAAGCGATTTATGGGGAATCTACAAATAAATTGGGCCTATTCGTAGGACTATGTTTGCAAAAACTAAGTTTATTTGTGTTTTGTGGACCTTGTTACGCAATATGTACTATTTTCCTATTTTTGTCTGTCATTATACCAGGATTCAAAGGCTAGGAATGAAGGTAGCACTTCTGTCCGGTATTGTTTAGGTGTTGAATATAGCATATTTTAGTGTTGGGAACGTAGGATTTGAGAAAAATGGCCGATTAATAGTCAACCAATAAAATCAACTAATCGGCCGATTTCCGATTAATCTCTAATCCTCAGCTGACCGATACGATAACGATAAGCGATATCCTCAACATTGAAAGAATGATATATAGGAAGTCCAGTTTCGGCCATCGGGAGAGTTCCGTGGGTCACCGGGAGTGTCCTGGGACCACCGGAAGGGTCCCGAGGGTCCACCGGGTGGGGCCACCCATCCCGGAGGGGCCCGTGGGCCGCGAGGGGAAGGAGGCCAGCCCCTGGTGGGCTGGCGCACCCACATGGGCCCCCTCCATGCGCATAGGGTTGAAACCCTTGAGGGTGGGGCCCCCCCTATGCCTTGGGGGGCAAGTTCTCCCCCCTGGCCGCCGCCCCCCTAGGAGATTGGATCTCCTAGGGCCGGCGCCCCCTGGCCCCCTATATATAGTGGGGGG
>LR738715.1:164390118-164454171 GCA_902687465.1 Secale cereale
GGGGGGGGGGGAGAGAGGGCAGCCGCACCCCAAGCCTCTGGCGCCTCTCCCCCCCGTCACACCTCCAACTCCTCTCGTAGGGCGCCGACGAAGCCCTGCAGCTTTTCCCGTTGCTTCCACCACCACGCCGTCGAGCTGCTGGATCTCCGTCAACCTCTCCTCCGCCCTTGCTGGATCAAGAAGGAGGAGACGTCGCTGTACCGTACGTGTGTTGAACGCGGAGGTGCCGTCCGTTCGGCGCTGGGATCATCGGTGACGAGGATCACGAAGAGTACGACTCCATCATCCACGTTCCTTCGAACACTTCCGCACGCGATCTACAAAGGGTATGTAGATGCATTCCTTTATGCTCGTTGCTAGATGACTCCTTAGATTTATCTTGGTGAAGCGTAGGATTTTTTTTGAATTCTGCTACGTTCCCCAACATGTTCAGCGTATGGCTTTCAAGTATACAATAGGAGATGATGGTCTTTATCGCCGAACAGTCAATGATGTTCTTCTAAAGTGCTTGGATGAAGACCAGGCAAGAGTTGCTATGGGAAAGGTACATGAAGGCATCTGTGGCAATCATCCGTCGGCTCCCAAGATGAAGTGGTTATTGCGACGTGCTGTGTTTTATTGGCCGGCTATGATTAATGATTGCTTCAGATATTATAAAGGGTGTGAAGCTTGTCAAAAATTTGGTGATTCAATTAGCTCCTGCTGCTATATCACATCCTATTATCAAGTCGTGGCCTTTCAGAGGATGGGGTTTAGACTTTATTGGACAAATTCATCCATCTTCCTCAAAGGGGCATCGGTTCGTATTGGTGGCAACCGATTATTTCACTAAATGGTCTGAAGCAATACCTCTCAAGAACAAGACACATACAGAGGTAATTCGATTCATAACTGAGCACATTATTCATAGATTCGGTATTCCTCAAACGTTAACCACAGATCAAGGTTCATCTTTCATATCACACCAAGTCAGAGAGTTTGCCGAATCTTATAACATAAAGTTGCTCAATTCCTCTCCGTATTATGCCGAAGCTAATGGACAAGCTGAGTCTAGCAATAAAATTTAATCAAACTCATCAAGAAGAAGATTGAGGATAATTCAAGGAGATCGCATGAGTTGTTACCTGAAGCTTTGTGGGCACATAGAATCTCAAGGCATGGTGCTACAAAGGTGACTCCATATGAGCAAGTACATGGTCAAGAGCATGTTTACCAGTGGAGGTAAATTTGAATGCTTCGAGAATAGCCAAACAGAATGATTTATCAGCAATAGATTTTTATAACTTGATGATGGACAATATTGATGAGGTTGCTGATAAACATTTGGCTGCTTTGAAGGAAATAGAAAGAGACAAGTTGAGGATGGCAGGAGCTTACAATAAGAATGTGAAGTTGAAGAATTTTCAAGTTGGTGATCTCGTGTGGAAAGTGATTCTGCCGATTGATTCAAGAGATAGAAAATTCGGGAAGTGGTCTCCAAGTTGGGAAGGTCCTTTTAGGATTACAAGAATAGTTCCCGGAAACTCATATTTGGTGGAATCCTTACAAGGGACATTGTTACCTCGAGCTCTCAATGACAAGTACCTGAAGAAATACCACCCGAGTGTGTGGCAAGAAGCCTAAGTGGGCAATGGCCGATATACGATTATCGCCCTTAGCACAAACATGGCCAATACATAATTATCGCCCTGAGAAATACAAATGGCCGATGGAGTGTTGACATCGTCCTTAGAACAAAAAACCGTGCACATTATTTTTCAGGATGCAAGCTTTACCCAAAAATAGGTGGGCATGTGTTGACACCTGATTTTGGCAAGATACGGAAAGAAATGAAGATGGTCTCGAATGAAAGGGTTTTCAGCATGAAAAGATTCACGTCGCCGAGTGGAACAACTTTTATGTTTTGGTTATCATCATTCGACCTTATCTTACGGACCGAAACTATACTCCGAGTGGCAAAATTTAGTGTCCCAAATGCTTTTCGGCCGATTACACATTAAAAACAACATCTGATGAAGAAACACTGAACATGAATTGTCTTCGCCTCGTCGAGGTGATCGATTTTCATATATAATTTGTCTCAATCCGAGGTCGTATGCAAAAGTTACAGACAATGCAACACAGACTGAGCCTAAATGGATATATGGCGCGAGGTGCAAGACACTTGTCTGATAGGTTCCGCGAGTGATTCAGCCATCAATACAACCTTGAATCGAAAAACCTTCAACACGAAAAAGTTATCTCTCGTCGAGCTGACTGATTTTTATATATAATTTGTCTCAATCCGAGGTCGTATGCAGCCTAGAGAGGCAAATCAAGATCAGGCTATGTTTATAGTCGGGAAATCCGAGTGAAAAACTTACCATCCGAGTGAAAACTTACCGATCGAGTACAAGATTGCCGTCCGAGTGAAAAGCTTATCATCCGAGTGCAAACTTACCGATCGAGTAAAAGATTGTCTTCCGAGTGAAAATATAGTCAACCGAGTGAAAAGATTACCATCGGAATGAAAGTTTGCCGATCGAGTAAGAGATTGTTTTCTGAGTAAAAATGTGGTCATCCGAGTAAAAGATTGTCTTCCGAGTGAAAATATCGTCATCCGAGTGAAAGATTGTCTTCCGAGTGAAAGATTCTAAACATCCGAGTGAAAAAGTCCACTCGGACGATCCGAGTGAAAGACTCTAATATCCGAGTGGATGAGCTCGAATCCGAGTGAAACTGAAAATGTGCCCAAAAGTTTATCAAGATGATCTCGGATGGAGAAGTGTTCAATACGGAAGTTGTGCGTATCGTCAAGATGGTGAACTTTGATTTTGGAGTCATCATCATCAGAAATAGTATATGGCATGCAAATTCACTATGAGACTCGGATAATCCAGTCTGCTGCAAGACCGAGTCCGACTGGAAGGTAAATATGGCCTTGAAAATTATTCAAGATGGCTTTATTTGAAAAAGTGATAAACATGAGAATTGTTCTTCTCGTCGAGGCACACAATTTTGATATTTGCGCCGTCTTGATAGGAGATCATTTGCAAGATCGGCGGCCCGCGCAAGAAAAAAGACATAATTTGGGCCAGATTGTGACTGAATCCGAGTTGGAATAGAACTAGGGCTATAGGACGTGAATTGATGTAAAAAATTGTAAGGAAAGCCTAGATGAATCCTTTGATTGTACGGGAAGTCCAGCCGCCTCTTATATATGTTGGGGGTGATGGCTGATTAGACAACACACAATCGAACAAATCAATATACTACTTTTTTCAGTCTACGTTTTATCTCTCCATCATTTTTCTCTCTCGTTCTTCGCTGTTCTTCGTGTTTGAGAGCTGCGAATCTCGAGGCTCTAGGGGCGAGAGAATCGACCTAGGGCATCGCGTAGCCGTCGCACTCCCTGACGGGGTCCCTCTCGGGGGTGTGGGGTTTCTGGTCCGCAAAAAGCGCCCGTCGACTGTCTTGCGTATCGCGCTGTCGGCCGGGTCTCCTTCGACATGAGCTGCGGTGCATCACCCCCGGCGTCGAGGGTACACGTGACATGTTTGTGTGTCAACAGCTGCTCCTTACGCGCCACCTGGCTCCGGCGCCTCGTGAGGCTCTGGGGTTCCCCAGATCTCGCGGAGGGCTGAGTCCAACTCCGCCTGGTTCTCCTTATGCCTGGCCTCGCGAGTCGCCAGGACTTCCCGCATGTGGCGCTGGTGCAGGGTCTCTTGGTTCAGCGGCCGAAGGGCATGCGCACGTAGCTGTGAGGGGGACCCTGGCACCGGCCCACCTGGGAAGGCCAGTAGAGCTCCTGAGATGCGATCCTGTTGAGTGCGGGGACGTTGACGCAGACGCCCAGCCCGTCTCCTAAGCCTGGACCGATAGCTGTACTCAGAGGAGACGGGGGCTCTCGCCCCACATTGCCCTTGGCACCTGTAAGTTTTCGATGGTTTGGCTGATGAACTCCTGAGCGCTTGGTGGCTCACGCCTCGAGGCCTCCGAAGGGAAGTGTGCGGCGAAGCACTCCTCCACATGGTGCCTGTAGGATCGAAAGTATGTCTAGAGGGGGGGGGGGTGATTAGACTACTTGTAAATATAAAAATTCTGCCTTTTGACAAAGATCAGTTTTTGGCAGATTCACAGTTATGATCAAGTCAAGCATCACCCTACACATGCAATTCTAGAGTATAGGCAGCGGAAAGTAAATTGCACATGTAGTAAAGAGAGGTGGAGAAGAGCAAACACAATTTTGGAGACGCGGTGATTTTTCCCGTGGTTCCGATAGGTGGTGCTATCGTACATCCACGTTGATGGAGACTTCAACCCACGGAGGGTAACGGCTGCGCGAGTCCATGGAGGGCTCCACCCACGAAGGGTCCACGAAGAAGCAACCTTGTCTATTCCATCATGGCCTACGCCCACGGAGGGCTAGCCTTACTCGGGGTAGATCTTCACGAAGTAGGCGATCTCCTTGCCCTTACAAACTTCTTGGTTCAACTCCACATCTCGTCTACGGAGGCTCCCAAGCGACACCTAACCAATCTAGGAGGCACCACCCTCCAAAAGGTAATAGATGTTGTAGATGATGATGAACTCCTTGCTCTTGTGCTTCAAATGATAATCTCCCCAACACTCAACTCTCCTCACTGATTTGGCTGTGGTGGAAGAAAGGATTGAGTGGAAAGCAACTTGGGAAGGTTAGAGATCAAGCTTCATATGGTGGGAGTGGAGCAACTTGATCTCAACACAAGGGTAGGTAGTTCTCTTCTCAGAAATGTAAGGTAGGAGTGGTAGTTCTTTCTGACGGCTCTCTCCACGAATGAAGAGGGGGTGGAGGGGTATAAATAGCCTCCACACAAAATCCAACCGTTACACACATTTGAGCAATCTCGGTGGGACCGAAGTGGACAACTCGGTGAGACCGAAAGTTCAAATAATGTGAACGTTGGGGTTTTCGGTGGGACCGAATATACAATCTCGGTTAGTCCGATTCGTGCAATGACAAGAGCATGTCAGTTTCGGTGGGACCGTCTTCATCATCTCGGTGACACCGATTTGATGACAGAAGGTTACAGAAGCTTGGCAACTCATGTTTCGGTGAAACCGATTTCAGAATCGGAATATCCGAGTTTACTAGGGTTTGGCTTATGGCTGAGGTGGTTCATCTCGGTGTGACTGAGTTTGGATTATCGGTGGGACCGAGATTACTTATGAGTGTATATGGCAGTGAAAGTTGCTGATAGTTTAGGAGATGTATCACTAAGCACTTGAGCAACCAGATCATCATCATAACCTCATCCCCTTTTAATAGTATTGGCTTTTCCTATGGACTCAATGTGATCTTGGATCACTAAACCAAAAATGGAGTCTTGAGCTTTTGCCAATGCTTGCCTTAGCATTTTGAGGGGTCCACTTCTTCAGTCCTTGCCATACCCATATCACTGAACTTCTCTGAAATGATTCTCAAGTAACTATTAGTTCAATGATATATATGTTGTTATTAATTGCCAAAACCACCCGGGGATTAGTTGCACTTTCAATCTCCCCCTTTTTGGTAATTGATGACAACATATAGATCAAAGCTTCGACAAAGGATATAATCAATGAATAATATCGTCGCTTTGAGAAGTATGTGATAAGCAAGAGCTCCCCCTAAATTTGTGCATTATTTAAGATTTGCGTTTGAATGCAAATGCACAATTCGATTAGGATCATGGGTCACTCTTCCATGTCACATACATCTTGGTGGAGCGCACAAAACGATAAGAATGAACAGCATGCACCAGATAGGAATGGCATATGATAAGCATTAAGCACACATTAAAGCATAGTACGACCAAGCACTCATTAAGGTAGCATCAAACGGAGTATCAAGCACACTGAATGTCTCGAAAACCAAAAGTATCTCAAAAGAAACCGCAAAAGAACGAAAGAGCAAAAGCGCAAAGATAACAGCACTCTCTCTCTCGAAGCCCTATGATCTATACAATTTCTCCCCCTTTGGCAACAAGTTACCAAAAAGTTCGAAAAAGCATAGAGCTAAACGTCACTGTGGACTCTGCTGGCGGCTCCCGTCTGGGTTGATGTCAGAGTAGATATGACGGCATCGGCGAAGACTTCAGCTGATGTCTGTGCTGGAGGAGTGGACACTGGAGCTGGATCTGGAGTAACTGCTGGAACTGTGGGAGGTGCTGAAGCTGTAGTCCTGGTGTCAGTCACTGGAATAGCAGCTGATCGGGATCCTTTGGGAACCGGAGCAGTCTGTCGATGAGAATCCTGGACTAAGTCATCCTGCAACTCACGCGTAGGCTCTGCCTTGTCCTGCTTTGCTTCCTCAATGTCTGCCTCGAGCTTGTTGACGGTCACTTGTATTTCAGTCAGCTTCACATCCAGAGCGTGGATCTTCTCGTCAACAATCCTCTCTAAGCTCTCCTGAGACTGTTCAATGCTGGCCAGGCGTTGTTCAATCCTTTGAGTAGCTTCAAGAATTTGCTCTCCGAAACTCTTTGGTTTAGCTGCTGCTGCTGCTGCTTTGTCAGCTTTGGCTTTCTTAGCAGCTTTGATCTTGGCTTGACCTTCAACAGATGTCGGATCCTCCTCATTCATCACAACAACATTGTCTTCATGCTCTGGCTGCAGCGGTAAATGTTTTCTATCCAACAAGAATTTGCCCGTGCCAAACTTGGCATTGATAAGCATCTGAATCTGCGGGGCAAATCCACATGACCTTTTCTGGTCAGCTGCAGTCCTCTTAATGGTCTCTACCATTAAGTCCATCACCTTGAAAGGTGCTTTCTCATCAAGTATATGCAGCATGTTGATAGAATATCCTCTGATCATGCGATGATATCCAGACTTGGGCATCAAGGTATGCCTCAAAATGGTATTAGTGGTAGGTAAGCCTGCCTGGAGATGGTAGACTGAGCCGAGCTTCCAGACTTCCAAATCCTCTGCCGGAATCTCTTTGTACATGTTTTTCATGGATTCATGATTCTTCTTTGGAATCCCATATACATCAATATCATCTTCTCGTTGCACTGGAGCATTCAGAATTTCAGCCCATTCTTCAACAGAAGAAGAAAATCTTTGACCTTCAGTCATCCACGTAATCTTTCCATCAGGGTAGAAGTGAGCTGTGGCATAGAATTGCATTATCATCTCATCGTTCCAACTGGTCAATTTCTGACCTACAAAATCTGCAACTCCACATGCAGTGAAACTTTCTTGCACATGTGGAAAGAAATCTCTGTGCTCTTCGCTGTCAATGTACTCCCAGTCAACATATCTGGTGTCTGCGACTATGGGCTTCTTGTCCATCAGCACGGTCTCATAGAAGTCCTGCTGCTCTCTGGTGTGAAATTTGGGATCTACAGCAGTTCTTCTCCTCACGGCATATGGGTCAGTTTGTCTCCATAGCCTGAGACCTCTATCTTTCCTTGCCTTCATATCCTCGGCTTGAGGATGAGCATCATTATGGAGTGGCAGTTTTGGGCGAAGTTTCAGCAAAACTTGTCCTTCCTCGTCAGACTCAGCTGGTGGCACATCATCCTTGTTCTTTTCAGACGCTGGAATATTTCTGATGGTCCTCTTGGGCTTGGCAGCAAGCTTTGCTGGAGCTGCCCTAGCTGGAGCAGATTTCTTGGGCTTTGATGTGGCTCCAGCCTTAATGGCATCACCCATGAGCTTCTGCTTCTGAGGTGGAGGCTGGGGTGCTTCCTCATCCTCATCCTCTACTACTGCATCTGCATGAGAATCTGACAAATGCACTACCCTCTTTCTCTTGGTGGTTTTCTTCACTTTGCTTGGAGCTGCCTCTCCCAAATTCAGCTTCTTAGCTACAGTTGACTGCTTGACTTTGCTGGTTCCCTTCTTAGATTGCTGACCTTGTTGCTCTTTGGCAACAACCTTCCTTTTAGGCTTGGAGGTCACCTCTTCCTCAACAACGAAATCTGAATCCTCATCATCGGAATTCTTCTCCTTTCTAGCTCTGGTGGCTGCAGGAGGCATGCCACTTGGTGTACTCCTCTCACCATCATCAGATGAGCTATCAGGACTAGTGTCTGCCTCTGGAATGTCTGCAAAGGGTGTCTCTGACCTGTTCTGACTGTCACTGGTATCTGACATGGCTGACAACCTGTGAATAGATAAGGTATAGGCAGAGAAGAAGAGTTATCACAAACTGCAGAAGTTTTTTGCAAAAAAAATGAGTTCAAATTCTAGTTTTAAGTTTTCACAGAAGACATTTCGGTCAGACCGATTTTAAGTTTCGGTGAATCCGAAGTGTTAAACAGGAGCTAGGCACACCACTTTCGGTTTGACCGAAGTGGGTTTCGGTCCTGCCGAAAACACTACGGTTTCATAAAAACTTCATTTCGGTCACACCGATTTTGCACAACTCGGTTGGACCGAAGGGTGCGGTGCAATGGCCATAGGCCAAATCGGTCACACCGAAATTATAAAATCGGTCTCACCGAGATGTGTTCCGTGGAAACCTAACCCTAAAATTTTTACTCGAATCTAGTTCAAACGAACCAATCTAGTGTACAGGAGAATTTCAATCGTGGCAAGATACTAGGCAATCCAAACGTGCATTGAATCGGAGATGGGAGCACGAGTGGGATCAAAACTCACCCTAACTTGGTGGAGTTTCTCTACGGCGGCAACGGCGCGGAGGAGATGGCCGTTGACGGCGACGGAGACCTGCGGCGAGGGCGCACAGGCGACGACGGCGACGATCCGGAGATCAAGGCGACGGCAGCAAGGGATGTGGGGGCGAAACGTTTGAAGGAGGAATCAACGCGCGCGACCCTTGGAATATGTACCCCTTTGCTGTCGGTGGGACCGAGTTGTAAAACTCGGTGGCACCGAGATGGATAACTGCTAGGCAGTTATGCACTTCGGTCACGCCGAAAATCACAACTCGGTTTCACCGAGATGAAAACCTAGATCAGTCTAAATGCTTTCGGTTCGACCGAGTTTGAGTGAGTTGGTCTGACCGAAATCAATTAGAAGGTTTTGGAAATTAGCCCTAGACGGATCGGTGGCTCGGAGTGCTCCTCACCCGGAGGGTCCGAAAATGACTTGTTCAAAGTTTGTGATGTAAGCATGAATAGAATTTGAGACAAGAAAGCATAGATAGCTAGGGGAGGTACTTAGGCATTCTTGTCCATCCATTTGGTCAGAAAAATCAAATCGACCAAAACAACAAATGGATGTCCTCGAATGGATAAAATCATGCATCCAACATGCTCACACAATAAGATAGCAAATGAAATATGTGTCAAACATGCACAACCAAAACTCTAGCAACTAACACACAATTTGTCGAGGACTAGGTCATCTTTATATGAGTATTTTGACTTAGGAGCCAAATGAGAACATTTGATCATAGGTCATACTCATCGTTTAAGCACAAGTGGGGTTACCACTTTTACATAAAGCATTGATGTGTTCACATCATTTGAAGATGCTTTAGCTCAATTTTTTTAGAGCAAAGCTCCCCCTAGATGTGAGAACCCCTTTTAAAGGGTCAAACTAACCTTGGGTTGTCGTAGAAGACTTCATGTAGATGTTGAAGATGTGGATGCTCAATGTTGATGGAGATCATCAAGAGTTGGGAGCTATCCTTTGGATTCGGGCACTTTCAATACCTACATGGGTTAGTCCCACAAGGAACAAACAAGGATATCCATGGGCATAGATTGAAGTTCACAATAGATGATGTCCATGAAAGCAATGATTACCTTGTCCCTTGACTTACCAACAAGAGGGTTTGTGACTCCATGAACTAGTGCATGATGTGGAAGTTGATTGCACAAGTTCTTTGCCAAAATAAATGTGAGTGAAGTATGTTGGCGGAGTCACCCTCAAGAACTTTCTAGTTCTTCTTCTTCGGGATCCACATCATCTTGATGGGAATCCTTGGGGTTGTAGTTGAGCTTGACGAAGTAGAACTTGACGTTTCCTTGGGAACCCACTTGACCATGGCTTGAGGTGCTTCAACGAATGCATCAATCTCCTCTTGAAGCTTGTCCTTGGCTTTTAGCTTGTGGTCTTGTGGTGGAAGGTCATCTTGAGCTTGTTCCACATTGGAAGAAGTAGGATCATACTTCTCCTTTTGAGAAACAAACTTTGGAGTAGGATATTGACCTTCTTCCCACTCAACACCTTCGGCGTTGAACTTTCGCTCAAAACCAATCCCTTGATTCTTCCGGTGCCTTCCTTGCTTGCGAACAATTTCCTCAAAGTTCTTGCTTCCGGCAAGGCTCTTGTAGACACCTTTCTCTATGATCCCTTTCAATAAACTATTCTCTTGCTCAAGTGTAACTTGGCTTGAAACATTGTTAGTGGAATCAAGGGAACTACTAGAAGCAACAACATTGGATTTAGCATGGTTATTGTTACTGCTAGAGGAAGAATTTTTCTTATGCTTGTCATGCTTAGTCTTAATGGGTGGCAAGAAATTAGACAAGAGAAGTCGTTTGGCAAGATATGAAGAACTCTTCTTTCGAAGATCGTCATTGATTGCTTTTAGAAACTCATGTTCTTGCTCTAGAGTGAGCTTCTCGAAGCGTAGCTTCTCATGAGATCTTAGGAGCTCTCTATGATCTTCTTGAGTTGTTTCATGAGCTAACTTAAGAGTGTTTAGTTCTTTAGTTAGACGCTCAATCTCCTTCATAGCATTGTCATTCGACTCTTCTCGACTATAAAGACTACTAGCATTTTCATCGTTACTAGGCTCACTAGATTTATCATGCAAGAGCTCATCTTCACAAAGCAAGTCATCCTCATCACTATTGAAGTCAATGAATTCAGGGTGTGATACCTTGGGGCCTTTAGCCATGAAGCATCTTCCAATTCCCTCATTTGGTGAATCAAATAAGTCGTAGGAGTTGGAGTTGGAGGATACGAGAGCAAGACCGGCAACACCTTCATCTTGACTGTAGTCGGAGTCGGAGTGATAGCTTCCATCGGATTGACTGTCGGAGTCGGAGCCGGAGACCCATTCACCTACATGAGCTTGATGTCTTCTTCTTGTGTAGCTCCTTGATGACTTGTCTTTCCTCTCCGAATCCTTGCTTCTCCGAGAGGGTCTTCGTTCATAACGATCATCTCTACTCCTTCTCTCTTTCCGAGGTGACTCATCTCTTGAACTTCTTCTTCTTGGAGATTCTTCTCTTCTCTTGTGGGGAGCCGTACACTCATTTGAGTAGTGTCTGGGTCTTCCACAATTGTAGCAGTTTCGATCACGACTAGAAGATCTCTTTTCATCATATGATCTAGACTTTGAGCTTCTCTCTTTGCCTCTATTCTTGTAGAATTTGTTGAAGTTCTTAACCATTAGGCTTATCTCTTCATTGGAAACTAACTTGTCACTTGAGGTTGTGGGAGCATCACTTGTAGCTTTGTAAGCACCACTCGACTTGTTGTGAAGCTCTTCCTTATCCTTAAGTGTCATCTCATGAGCAACAATTCTTCCAATGACTTCGGTTGGCTTGAGAGTCTTGTAGTTTGGCATCATTTGGATCAAAGTGCACACGGTGTCATACTTTCCATCCAAAGCTCTAAGAATCTTCTTGATGATGAATCGGTCGATCATTTCTTCGCTTCCTAAGCCGGCAATCTCATTTGTGATGAGAGCAAGCCTAGAGTACATTTCAGCGACTCCTTCACCATCCTTCATCTTGAACTTGTCAAGTTGACCTTGAAGAATATCTAGCTTTGATTCCTTCACAGACTCGGTACCTTCGTGCATTTCGACCAAAGTATCCCAAATCTCTTTTGCATTTTCAAGACGGCTGATTTTGTTGATCTCCTCGGGACACAAGGCATTGAAGAGAATGTCACAAGCTTGAGCATTGTTTTGCAACATCCGCAATTCTTCCGGTGTAGCTTCGCGATCCGGAACTTTTCCTTCCTCGAAGAATTCACCTTGCATACCAACACAAATAATGCCCCATGCGGCTGGGTTATGACCAAGAATATGCATTTTCATTTTATGCTTCCAACTAGCAAAATTTGTAACATCAAAGTAAGGACCTCTACGAAAATTACCCCCACTAGACGCCATACTCTCCTAGGTTGTGAAACCAAGCTTATGGAGTCCAATGCAATGGAAACCAATACAATGGAGACCAAAGCTCTGATACCACTTGTAGGATTGAAAGTATGTCTAGAGGGGGTGATTAGACTACTTGTAAATATAAAAATTCTGCCTTTTGACAAAGAACAGTTTTTGGCAGATTCACAGTTATGATCAAGTCAAGCATCACCCTACACATGCAATTCTAGAGTATAGGCAGCGGAAAGTAAATTGCACATGTAGTAAAGAGAGGTGGAGAAGAGCAAACACAATTTTGGAGACGCGGTGATTTTTCCCGTGGTTCCGATAGGTGGTGCTATCGTACATCCACGTTGATGGAGACTTCAACCCACGGAGGGTAACGGCTGCGCGAGTCCACGGAGGGCTCCACCCACGAAGGGTCCACGAAGAAGCAACCTTGTCTATTCCATCATGGCCTACGCCCACGGAGGGCTAGCCTTACTCGGGGTAGATCTTCACGAAGTAGGCGATCTCCTTGCCCTTACAAACTTCTTGGTTCAACTCCACATCTCGTCGACGGAGGCTCCCAAGCGACACCTAACCAATCTAGGAGCCACCACCCTCCAAAAGGTAATAGATGTTGTAGATGATGATGAACTCCTTGCTCTTGTGCTTCAAATGATAATCTCCCCAACACTCAACTCTCCTCACTGATTTGGCTATGGTGGAAGAAAGGATTGAGTGGAAAGCAACTTGGGAAGGTTAGAGATCAAGCTTCATATGGTGGGAGTGGAGCAACTTGATCTCAACACAAGGGTAGGTAGTTCTCTTCTCAGAAATGTAAGGTAGGAGTGGTAGTTCTTTCTGATGGCTCTCTCCACGAATGAAGCGGGGGTGGAGGGGTATAAATAGCCTCCACACAAAATCCAACCGTTACACACATTTGAGCAATCTCGGTGGGACCGAAGTGGACAACTCGGTGAGACCGAAAGTTCAAATAATGTGAACGTTGGGGTTTTCGGTGGGACCGAATATACAATCTCGGTTAGTCCGATTCGTGCAATGACAAGAGCATGTCAGTTTCGGTGGGACCGACTTCATCATCTCGGTGACACCGATTTGATGACAGAAGGTTACAGAAGCTTGGCAACTCATGTTTCGGTGAAACCGATTTCAGAATCGGAATATCCGAGTTTACTAGGGTTTGGCTTATGGCTGAGGTGGTTCATCTCGGTGTGACTGAGTTTGGATTATCGGTGGGACCGAGATTACTTATGAGTGTATATGGCAGTGAAAGTTGCTGATAGTTTAGGAGATGTATCACTAAGCACTTGAGCAACCAGATCATCATCATAACCTCATCCCCTTTTAATAGTATTGGCTTTTCCTATGGACTCAATGTGATCTTGGATCACTAAACCAAAAATGGAGTCTTGAGCTTTTGCCAATGCTTGCCTTAGCATTTTGAGGGGTCCACTTCTTCAGTCCTTGCCATACCCATATCACTGAACTTCTCTGAAATGATTCTCAAGTAACTATTAGTTCAATGATATATATGTTGTTATTAATTGCCAAAACCACCCGGGGATTAGTTGCACTTTCAGTGCCCGAGCGCCTTCCTCGTGACATTGGCAAAGTCAAAGGCTCTCTACAGGAGAGCCCCCGAGCCTAGCCTGACGGCGGCGCCCGGCGCGCCTTCCTATGCAAGAGAGGGAGGCGGCCCCTCCCTTGGTGTAGGTCCCGAGGTGCAGCCGCCTGGTGCTGCATCCCCATGAGGCTCTAGGGCGAGCAACTGCTTCTTCTTCTTGAGGACGACCTTAGGCGGGTAGATGATGTTGTCACTCTCTGGATCCTCGACTGCTGCCGCCTGGTAAGCGCGCTCGAGTGAGCACACTGCATCCTTCTCCTCACAGGCGATGGTAATGCCGCCGCCACTTCCCAGCATCTTGACGGCGTTGTAGCCGTGGTGAGTTACTACCATGAACTTGGCCAGGGCTGGGTACCCGAGGATGGCATTGTAAGGGAGATGGATGTGGGCGACATCAAAGTCGATGAGATCAGTGTGGTAGTTGTCACGCTTGCCAAAGGTGACATGTAGGCGAACCTGCCCTATGGGGTGGTGGAGCCATCAGTCACTCCGGAGAACGGCTTGGTAGGCAGTAGCTGATTGTAGGGTACTTGGAGGCTATCGAATGTCTCGATGGACAGGACGTTGAGCCATGTGCCGTCGTCGATGAGGGTCTTGGTAACTTGGACGTTGCTGATGACGGGCGAACAAAGCATCGGGAGGGCGCTAGCCGTAGCCGCGCACTTGAGCTGGTCTGCTGAACAAAAGGTGATGGGGGCACCTGGACCACCTGAGTGGGCGAGTAGCCTCGAGCTTGGGGAGAGCCGCGTTTACTTCATGAGCGAACTGCTTGAAGAGGCGCTGAGAAGCTGGGACCTGTGCTTTGCCCAAGATACAGGTGATGGCACGTGGCTCTTGGAAGCCCCTAGCCCCCTTGTCCTGGTCGTCGTTTCTCCTTGGCGGTGGCAGAGGTGGAAGGCCGGCCCTGCCCTGAGGACGGTCCTCCCGAGGCTGGTCTCTCCAGGCATCCTCGCGGGGCTGGCCGCGCCAACGGTCCTCCCGAGGTTGATCACGCCACTCCTGGCGAGGGCCACTCCCATGCTCAAAATCAAATCAAAATATAGAGAAACATAACTCCCCCCGGACTGTTGTTGGTATGGACGGCACACATTGGTCCGGATCTGCCGTGGAGTGTGTTTGATGGTGGAGGGGGGAGTAAAACTTTACCATTCTGTTTGGGATCCGCCTATAATGTGTGTAGCATGGAAGATATTGAGAACTCATGGTTGTTTCGTTGACAATGAAAGCATACCGCTCAAAATTATGTTCATCTCTGTTTTAAAAGCTCGAGCTCTGGCACCTCTGCAAATCCCTGCTTCCCTCTGCGAAGGGCCTATCTATTTACTTTTATTGTTGAGTCACTAGCCTCTTCTAAAAAGCACCAGCTGGAGAGCACCGCTGTCACTTATATGCTTTGTTTTTAATTGATGTTGGTATGAGTGTGACTGGATCTCTTTTATCATGAGTTAAAATATCTAGTCAGTCCTTGATCTTCAGGGGTGCTCAGCATTTATGTTTTGCGGTCTCAGAAAGGGCTAGTGAGACACCACTTCATCATATTATATCATGATTGTTTTGGAAAAGTGTTGTCATCCGAGATTTATTATTTTTGCTTGCTAGTTGATCGTGTCATTTGATATGAGTAAATGTGAGACCTAAATGTTATTGTGAATATGGTTAGTTCATAATATTTGCTGAAAACCTGAATATTAGCTAGACATATTTACAACAACAAGATCAAACAGAGTTCGTGAAAGTTTTTCTTTTGCCACTTTCAGTTTGTCAACTGAATTGCTTGAGGAAAACCAATGGGTTAAGCATGAGGGAGTTGATACGCCTCCATCGTATCTACTTTTCCCAACTCTTTTGCCCTTGTTTTGGACTCTAATTTGCATGATCTGAATGGAACTAACCCGGACTGATGCTGTTTTCAGCAGAATTGCCTTGGTGTTATTTTTGTACAAAAATAAAAGTTCTTAGATTGACCTGAAAATTTACGGAGAATATTTTTGGAAAATATAAAAAATATTGGCGAAAGAATGAACCAGAGAGGACCCATGACATGCGCTTGAGATGCGTCGGTATTTCCCAAAGAGGAAAGGATGATGCAGCACATCGACAATAAGTATTACCCTCAGTTATGAAACCAAGGTTATCAAACCAGTAGAAGAACCACGCAACACTATGTAAACAGTACGTGCACACAAATAACAAATACTTGCAACCCGACGCGTTAAAGGGGTTGTCAATCCCTTTCGGGTAACGGTGCCAAAAATTGACGAGTTAACGTGATAAAATTGTAGTAGACTAAAAGATGCAAATAAAAGCAAATAAACAGCAGCAAGGTATTTTTGTGTTTTTGATAATATATATCTGAAAATAAAATTTGAAAATAAAGGAAGAGGCAAATGGCAATATAGATATGAAAGTATATGATTGGAAAATAGACCCGGGGCCCATAGATTTCACTAGTGGCTTTTCTCGAGAAAATAGCATGCGGTGGGTAGACAAATTACTGTTGGACAATTGATATAAAAGCAAATAATTATGACGATATCCAAGACAATGATCATGTATATAGGCATCACGACCAAGATTAGTAGAGCGACTCCTGCCTGCATCTACTACAATTACTCCACACATCGACCGCTATCCAGCATGCATCTAGGGTATTAAGTTCCTGCAAAAACATAGTAATGCAATAAGAACAATGACATGATGTAGACAAGATCTATTCATGAAGGAATAGACCCCATCTTTTTATCCTTAATATCAACGGTACATGCGTGCCTTGCTGCCCCTTCTGTCACTGGGAAAGGACACCGCAAGATCCAACCCATTACAAAGCACCTCTTCCCACTGCAAGATAAATTGATCAAGTTGGCCAAACAAAACCCAAATATCGAAAAAGAAATACGAGGCTATAGTAATCAAGAATGGATACGAAATCAAGGAAAATCTGATCATGAACTCACAATTCATTGGATCCCAACAAACACACCGCAAAAAGTCATTACATCAAATAGATCTCAAAGAGACCATTGTATTGAGATACAAAGAGAGAAGAAGCCATCTAGCTACTGCCCACGGACACGTAGGTCTGTGGTAAACTACTCACGCATCATCGGAGTGGCACCAATGAGGATGATGAACCCATCCGTGATTGTGTTCCCCTTTGGCAGAGTGCCAGAAAAGGGCTGTGGATTGGATCTCATTAAATATAAGAAAATATTGAGAACTAAACCGTACCTCAACCAAACCTGCACGAATAAACGTAGCAACCCAAACCAAACTAAACTCGATTTATATTTATGTCAGCCTAACCAAGACTAAACCAACTTGACTTCCCACCCAAATCGAACTGAAACTGAGTGGTTACCTGTGGTTGAAGCCAGTTGCTGAAATGGTTGGGAAACAATTCTAGCAGTAATAATAGCCATATCGTCCTAACGCACAACCCCGCCTCTGCTTCAACTCCCAGATCGCTGCCGCCTCCTCCTCCTAGCACCCCTGCCTCCGCTCCCTCGTACCCCTCGCCCTCGCGCTCGAGCAACGTGACCCTGCAGCCGCCGGCCCGGTCGACTCCTACGCGCGACGCTCCACACTCCGCCACGCCTCCACGGCCAAAGCGGGTCCAGGTGGCTCACCAGCGTCTTCGTGTCCAACGCGCTCGCCGCGTCCCACGGCGGGTCCGGCCGGTTCCAGGACACCAGCAGGCTGTTAGACGAAAGCTCCATCAGGAATGTCGTCTTCGGGAAGGCCGTTGTCGCTGTGTACGTGGGCGTAGGGAAGTGGACTCCGGCTCTAGAGTTCGCGAGGAGGTTTCGGGAGTTTGGGCCGCCGACTAATAGGTACACAATGACGGCCATGGTGAGGGCCTGTAGAGAGATGGCAAATGCTGATCTGGGCGGCGGGTGTCCGCAGATGCCAGTCTGACGAGGGGCGCAACCACAGCAACCGGAAAGGCGTGGTCGGGGAGACGCACGTGAGCGGCGCTCGACGATAGTAGCCGTGGAGGCCAGTCCGACAAGCCGCGCGCGATGGTAACTCCAGCGAAGGCAGGGCCAGCAAGCTACGCGCGAGCTGCTCCAGCGAAGGCGGGGCCGACGTGCCAAGTGCGAGCGACAGCCGTTTAGGTCCGATTGGCTGAGAAGAATGGGCTTGAGATTTACGAACGAAACCAACATCAACAACCGGGCATGAAATGCGGGTCTAAACTTTTTGAAACTGGACCTGTTCAGGCCTGTAGCCGACCATACCCAACCATTTGCTATAAGAAACCAAACTGAACCAAACTCTTTCAGAGTCAGCCTATTAATACCTGGACCAAACGAACTCGTCACCAGAAACCAAACCGATACACCCGGTTAATCGAAAACTGTTCTCAAATTTAGATCTCATGGTTCTGGAACTTGCGGCAGCTGGAATAAAATTCCGTCGACTCCCCTAGGGTTTCTGGAATATTGGAGTATTTACAGAGCAAAGAGGCGGTGCGGGAGGCCACCGAGGTGGGCACAGCCCACCTGGGCGCCCTAGGGGCCCCAGGCGCGCCCTCGTGGGTTGTGTTCCCCTCGGAGCTCCCCCCAGGTACTTATTTTAGCCATGTTGTGTCTTTTGGCCCAGAAAAAATCTCCCAAAAGTTTCGCTGCATTTGGACTTCGTTTGGTATTGATTTTCTGCGATGTAAAAACAAGCAAAGAACAACAACTGGCACTGGGCACTATGTCAATATGTTAGTCCCAAAAAATGATATAAAATGATTGTAAAACATCCGAGAATGATAATATAACAACATGGAACAATCAAAAATTGTAGATACATTGGAGACGTATCAGTGTCACCAAGCTTAATTCCTGTTGTTCCTCGAGTAGGTAAATGATAAAAACATAATTTCTGATGTGGAACGCCGCCTATCATGTTCATCGCATATTCTTTTCTTTATAGCATAGACATTTGGACTTTTATATGGTTCAATGCAATAGTCTAGTTTTGACATGAGGACTTTAATACTCAAGCATATCAACAAACAACCATGTCTTTCAAAATATCAATACTAAAGCAAGTTATCCCTAGCCCATCATGCTCAATCATTGATCCATTCATGCAACACATCCAAATACTAGCCACATCCAATGCTCGAGTTTGATAATAGTGTTCTATAGTTGGTGCTTTATAAGAGAAGATGGAGACTCAAATAAAAATAAAATTGCATCAAGTAAAAGATAGGACCTTCGCTGAGGGAAGTAGGGATTTGTAGAGGTGCCAGAGCTCAAAGCTTAAATTGAGAGATAGAATTATTTTGGGAGGTATACTTTTCCCGTCAACGAGAATGACTTAGAGTTCCCAACACTTTCTATGCTAGATATATCATAGGAGGTTACCAAATAGAAAATAAAGTTTATTCCTTTTTTCACCATTCTTTCACAATCAATGGCTTGTTTGTATCCATGGGTGCCCTGCATACCAACAGTTTCTAAAGAATTTATAATTTGACAACATAAAGTAAATTTTCTTTTCATTTCGGGACTGGGAATCCCTATTACCGCCATACTCTTGTTTAATGACAAGTAAATAAACAATCATCTTGAGAATAACACATCTAGCATGAAAAATATTACCCACCCCTTGCCGCTTCATGAGCGGTACGGGCACACAAAAGAGAAATTTATTTTGAATTTAGAGTTAGTACATACAAGTTTTGTTAGAACGACAAGGAAATACCGCATATAGGTAGGTATGGTGGACTGATTTGGCACAAGTTGGGTTTTAGGATTTGGATGCACAAGTAGTATTTCTACTTAGTACAAGGTGGAGGCTAGCAAGAGATTGATAAGCGACCAACCAAGGAACGAAAACCATCATACGAGAACATTGAACATAAATAACACCGAATAGTGCAACACAAGTAGGATGTAATTTCATTGCATGACTATTGACTATCGTGCTTGCATAGGGAACCACAAACCTTAACATCAATATTCTTACTAAACCATAATTACTCATTAACATAGCTCACATATTACTATCATCATATCTCAAACCTATTACAAAGAATCAAGTTTATTTTGTCCAATGATTTTCATGAAAGTTTTTATTATATCCCCCATTGGGTATCTATCACTTTGGGACTAGTTTCATATGTTGCTTTTGATAAGCTCAAACAAATATAAGTGAAGAACATGAGCATAATATTTTCTTCTCTCAAATTAGTCTAAGTGAAGCATGAGAGAATTTCTTCAAAAATAACAAAGCAAACCATGCTCAAAAAGATATAAGTCAAGCTCTAGAGCAAATCCATGGCTCTCAACAAGTTTAAGTGAAGTATACGAGCAATTATAGCATAATTTGGCTCTCTCAAATAGGTGTGTACAACAAGGATACTTATTAAAAAATAAAAATAAAAAAAGCAAAAACTCATATCATATAAGACACTCGAAGCAAAACTCATAATACGTGACGAATAAAAATATAGTCACAAGTAAAATACCGATGGTCGGTAGAAGAAAGAAGGGATGCCACACGGGAGCATCCCCAAGCTTAGTTGCTTGATACTTCATGAATATTATCTTGGGGGTGCCTTGGGCATCCCCAAGCTTAGCCTTTTTCTACTCCTTATTCCTTCATATAACGCGATCTCACCCAAAACTTGAAAACTTCAATCACACAAAACTCAACAAAACCTCATGAGATCCGTTAGTATAACAAAACCAATCTTTACTTTAAGTACTGTAGCAAACCAATTTATATTTTGTAATTGTATTATATCTACTGTATTATATCTTTTATATGGCAAAACTCTTCAAACGAAACCATAGATCAATCAAAACAAGCACATAACACAACGAAAACAGAATCTGTCAAAAATAGAATAGTCAGTAAATATGCGATTTTTTTCCATACTTCTGCATCTCTGCAAATTATGAAAAATTAGGATAACGTGGAAAATTTGTATATTGATAATGTCATAAACATTCAAGAATTTATCACGCTCCAGTAATCGTCAGAAATTCTAACTCTGTACGCAAAAGTTTCTGATTTCAAAGCAATCAAATCATCTATCAACCAAATCATCCCAGAGGCTTTGCTTGGCACAAACATTTATATAAACCACAAAAACACATCAAACCATAGGTATTATTGGGTATACACACAAGAACAGAAATAAAAAGGCAAATTTTTTATTTTATTCATTGGGTTGCCTCCCAACAAGCTCTTTCTTTATAGCCATTAAGATAGGCTTGGGATGTTAATGATGCTCACAGAGATGACAAGATTTGAAACACAAAGAGAGCATCATGTAGGATGTGAGAAACACATCTAAGTATAACATACTTCCTATGCATAGGCATTTTAGAAGCAAACAAATTATCAGAACAAGCAAAAACTAGCATATGCAAGGAAGAGCAAAGAAACAATAGCAATCTCAACATAACAAGAGGTAATTTAGTAACATAAAAATTTCTAAAACAACATTTTCCTGTCTCATAATAATTACATGTCGGATCATACTCAAATTCAACAATATAGCTATCACATGAAATATTATCTTCATGATTCACATGCATAAAAGTCTTATAATCTTCCAATATAGTGGATTAAGATCATCTAAAGTCATGACCTCTCTAAACCAACTTTTATCAAAAATTTCGTAAGATTGAACACTCTCAAATTTATGGGATTATTTTTACCTAAAGTTGACACTCTTCGAAACCCACTTTCAATATTATTGCAATCATTATTATCAATAACATTTGCATCATGAGGCATAAATAAAATTTCAAGATCATAAGAAGAATCACCCCAATCATTATCATTGCAACAAGTATAGGACATATCCAAATTAGCATCCCCATGCTTGGGATATTTCATATTAATAGCATAATTATCACTAGGAGAATTTATCATAACACCATTGCAATCATGCTTTTCATTCAAGGCGCTATCGTGAATCACTTCCTAAATTTCTTCTTTTACCACTTCATCACAATTTTCAGATTCATGAATCTTAAGCAAAACTTCATAAAGATAATCTAGTGCACTCAACTCACTAGCAATTGGTTCATCATAATTGGATCTTTTAAAAAGATTAGCAAGTGGATGAGGATCCATAAATGCTTTCCTTGTGATTACTAGTAAACACCCAATTATACCAAACAGCCAAGCAAAGTAACCAAGTAAGACATAAGGGAAAACGAAAACAGATCTTTATATGACGTGCCTAAGGAAATTACACTTTATGATCTTTGCATTGTATGCAAAATACCTTTTGCCTGGGCGTATCACCGAGCCACATCCTATAGACATGGAAGATTTTATTTCTGAAACTACTGTGGGGTAAGAGAGAGGAGTGACTGAAGCTAGAGTTCACTACTACAGGATACTGCTAATGCGACACTACGATCAGAGACCCTTTGCTGAAACTGTGTGTGATGCAATAATCGCAAACAGTGGTGTAAAAAACCCGTCAAAAAGGTGCAAAACGTTTGCAATGACAGAGACATCAAACACGGTTCAGATATTAGTTGCGTGTGCGATGCAGGACACACAGTTAATCTATTCAAACTGTCTGCGATGAGGCAGAACAACAGAAATGGCAGCCATAACAATGTGTGTGCGATGCAGGACACACGGTTAATCCATTGGAACTGTTTGCGACCAGGTAGAACAACAGAAACGGGCAGCCATATCAATGTGTGTGCGATATATGGCATACGGTTAACTCGGACGAATTGTTTTTTATTAGGGAACACAACAGAAACGGTTCAATTTAACAAGATGTGTGTGATATGCGGCATACAGTTCACATGGATGAACTGTTTGTGATGAGCTAAAAGAACACAAATGAGTTGTGTAAACAAGATGTGTGTGATACGTGGTGAACAGCTGACTCAGATGAACTGTTTGCGATGAGAAATTACAACACAGACGGTCAATGCAGTTACTTCGTGTGCGATTCTGTGTGTACAAATTACTTTCAAAAATGCAAACTAGTTGCTTGCGGTGGCGGAGTATCGCACACGATGCGTGTGTGAGTACTCGTGTGCGATGATTAGTATGTTACACATACATTTCCTTATTGTCGTGGAGTTGTCACGGCATATGTCCTAAGGAAAGGACTTATTGTGGAGCCATAACGATGTGGTTAGCTTAAAGGGGTTAAAATGGGACAAGAGACACAGGAAGGTTATACTGGTTCGACCCCTTGCAGTGAGGGTAAAACCTAATCGAGTTTGAGGTGGAATTGCTGGGGGCTTCGATTGCTAGGGAGCGAATACACTTGCCTGGCTTTTGATCTGTTGTTTGTTTCCCTAAGCCGTGGCCGGGTTGTCCCCTTATATACACGGGTTGACGCCCTGCGGCTTACGGAGTCCCGGCCGGCTCATACAATCGTGTTCGGCTCGGTGACTCATTGTTACATGCCTTATAGTACAAGTTAAAAATACATGGCAGTTTACACTTACTGGCTCTAAGCCACTCTGGGCTTTGGGCCCTTTATACATTACTCTTCTTGAACCGCCATCTTCAACATGCTTCTGGGCTTGGCCCACGAACTGCCATCTGGTAACCCGGCCCCTCCTGGGCGGGTCATATCAAATAGCTATATCCCCAACATTAGGCCCGAGGTTGATTTGAACTTGTTCATGTCAATCTTTGTTCATCTTCTCACGAGATATCGTAACCCGCCATGACGTCATTCCTTGAAATTGTGGTAACCCGCCATGAAGTCACCTGTTATTTACTATTGAATTGCTCAGATCTTAACAAATCTCCGCATTTACTGAGACTCCGACAATCGAGGCGCATGTGCTGTTACATATTTGTTTTTCAGTCTCCTCGAGTCCCGCACGCGACTCTTATCCACTCACCTTATAAATAGGGTCAGGGGTCCCTTTCCATTTTCCCCTTGCCTCTTCATCTCTGTCTCCTTCCTCGCAACGCCTCCGCACACAAGCTTCGCCGGCGCTCTCGACCTCCGTCTCTTCCTCAACAATGGCCGCAACATCAACCTGACTTGACCAAATCTCTTCCGCACACCGTCGCCGTTCATCAGCCCAAGTACGTTCTCCTATTTCTTCGTCCCTTAGATCCATTACGGTTCCTGCAAGTTCGCCGGAGTTCGTCTTCTTCTTTCTCTACAGTTATGATTTTTTCTTTTGAACTTGATACTCCTCTGCGCAATGGTGTTCATAGTATCTCTTTGTCAATACTGTAACATCTCATTTGCACGAAAAATATCGATCTGACTCCATGAACTGCTTCATACTGATTTTAGGTCTGATTGCTCATCATTTTAGCACCATAGATCCATGTCAGAATACTAGTCTGTGAAACTGGCACGGTAGCAGCTTTAATCACGTGTCTTGATCTTGAATTTATATCCTCATTGTAATAGATCCCATTTGGATCTTGCTTTCTTGCCGCCACCACCTTAATTTTAGGTTTTTACTTTATTTTCTGAGCTGTTGTAGATCCAAAGTTACAGCTTCAATCTGTGAAACATGTTTGTCTCAATACTTAGTAAAATCTGCTTTCTTGAGTATCAGTGCTTGTCATGGCGCCTTATCTCACCGGTTTATAGCTACCCATATGTCATTAGGCCCCATTTAATCCGCCGTACTAAACATATACTATAGTATGATTTCCGGCTTATTGAACCAATTTTTAACCGGCAAAAATGTTTCTTTCTTTTAGGCTTCTTTGTTCATAATGCCGCCGAAGACAGTCACTATGTGCAACTGGTTTCCCTCTGTCGTCACCGAGGCTACACTTGCTGATTTTGTCAAAATTGGGTATCTGCCAAAAAAATCCGTTATGCAGTACCACGCCCCTAAACCGGGCGAAGAGAGACCTCATCCAAAGGACGATGAAGTTATTGTCTCTACTGATCACATGAACCCGGGTTTTTGACCACCCGGCTCTAAGTTCTTCCGGGATGTTCTGCACTTCTTTCAGCTCCATCCACAAGACATCGGACCCAATTCCATCTCAAACATCTGCAACTTCCAAGTCTTCTTCGAAGTGCATCTTCAAGAGGAGCCCAGCCTCGAGCTCTTCGGAGAGTATTTCTATTTAAACCACCAAAATGAGTTCTCAAACGGACCCAGCTTGGAACTTGGAGCCGTCTTAATTCAACGAAGAAGAGATTATATCTTCCCCTATGCTTGTCTGCTGAGCCACCCCAAAGATTGGAATCAAACCTGGTTTTATTGCAAAGATGCCTCCCCGGCTGATGAGAATCCGCTGTCGGGTTATCGTGTCCAATGTTTGGACCCCAAGCATCCTCTTGCTGAGAAACTTACCGTCGCGGAACGCAAAAAACTTGCTCCCACTTTTGCAAAGGGCAAGGCCCTACTTGGAAATGGGCTAACCGAATTGACTTGGTCCGCTGTTGGATTGCCAGGCGAATCATTTCTTTGAGCCGTAGGCCCAGCTTAATGTGTGCTTACACTGGTGAGACCAAAGATCCATTACGCCACAGCCCCGAGGACTTGACCGAGGATACAATCACAGAAATGACCAATACCCTGCTGAACGAAAGCCTGGCAGACTGCAGTAAAGTGGGTTTGAACCCTTTCTGCAAGCTTAATCCGACACCGGATGTCAGTCTTAACTTTAACTAATCTTGCTTTCTTATTGTTTAATTTCTCCTGTCAACTCAAACTTGCTGACTCTCGCAGGCTAAGTCGGCTTTCTGGAAGAAAGCATATGATCATGAGGCTGCCAAAAAGGCCAGAGTTGTCAAGAAAGCCGCCAAGAAGGCCGTTAAAAGTCAAAGAAGAAACCAAGTACTTCTGAATTGTTTGAACTAAACGACAGCTCTGAGTTGGAGGAAGCCCTTGACTCTCTTGGCTCTTTTTTCTATTATCTTATTGACACTGATTATTGCCATGAGAATACGGGGGCCAGCCTGGCTGTTGATGAAGAGGTAATTACTATATCCTCCAGCTCATAAATCTTGCCAAGACAGAAAATTCGACGAGTAACCCGGAAAGTAAGATTTTCACACCCTTTAGCTCACTTGGATCCTCACTTTCTTTTGAAGCAACATCACCACGAGAACCGGCGTCAGACTCGGAACACCGGATATGAAGAACTGTCCTCCGGCTTACCGAATACTCCGGCTTGACACAAACGTCAAAATGAGGTCCTTCCGCACTCAAACTCTCTTTACCTGCTGGCGGGTCTCATTCGCCAACCAGTAAACTCTTCCGATTCAAACTATCAGGAGGTCTCTCGCTCTTCGTCTAGCGATTCATCTCAAACTCAACTGCCGGCTTTCAAGACTGCCCCTGGGTAATAATTATTCCTTGTTTTGCTCTTCCTTATATCTTTATAACTTTGTACTGACTTATTTTATCTTATGCAGTGGCCAAGCCAAACCCTGTAAGAGAGCAAAAGCAACTAAACCGGCAACTGATCCAAAAATCATTGAGCCGGAGCAACAAGTCTTAGCGTCAGATGCTGAAAAGCCAATGGACGAAACCACTCACGACGCTCCTCCTAAAATTCCTTACATCTCTCTTGACCATGCCAATATCACCTCTGTAACTGCTGAATCACCCATTCCAACTGAGCCGGCAAAGAAGCAAACTGAAAATGTGATGATTACAGGCACCGGCTTTAGAGAGCCAGGCAATCCAACTGTTCTGGCCAAACACACTGCCAAACAAGAACTTGCCGACAAACGGAAAGTAAGGTTTGATATGACTCATTATGCACAGCTGAGCAGCAGTGAAGTGCTTTTCGGATATCTCAGTCAAGTCCACAGCAGCCGTGATCTTGAAATTGATATGGTGAAGCAGATGCATAAGAAGTTTGAGGTATGAATCTTGACTAAATCATACATATCCTTCCAGCCCCCAATTCTATTAGATATGATATAATTGAATATGCTGTAGACTTAGAATAGCATGAGTATTTTTCATAGAATCCTTTCAAAGTCGGCACAGATCTTTATTGGAAATCTGAATTTGATGAACGTTGCCCCTGTAGCCCCCAAGGACCGGCTTAATCAGTATGAATGAGTCGGTCCTATTCTTCATTGTGTATTTCTAGAACTTGCCTGTATACCCTTCATAAGCCGGCGGTCAATGTTTATAGTGACGCCGGATTAGCATAAATGAATGATAAGAGAGAAGCAATATGCATTAGCCCCCAAGTGCCAAGTACTCTTGCTTGCAAAGTCCTTGGGAATTTGTTGATATGAACTGGCACCTAAAGAACACTTCAGCAGCCATTAGCCCCCAAGAGCCAAGTGTTCTTGCTTGCAAAAGGCTTGTGACTTCAATTCTTATAACCCAGAACATATTGTGTTTCGTAATTCCTTGTTTATACAGGATACCATTTCTGAATTGCAATCGTAGTTAGATGATGCAAAGGGCCGGCTGAAGTTTCAAGAATCCGAGACCCAGAAGGCTGAATCAAAATTTCAATTTAGTTTAACTGAAACGGAAGAACTGAAGGCTAAATTTGAAATAGAGAAGTCTGCTTGGGCTGAAGAGAGAACCGCCTTAGTGCAGCGAGCCGAAAAGGCAGAAGCAACTCTTGAAGAGGTGACCACTGAGCTCACCGGTTTAAAGCACCTTGTATCCCAAATGACGTCGGCTATCTTTGGTAAGCCACCATGTTGAAAATTGGATCTTTCTTTTGGTAAGATAAATCGCAGGTAATCAATTTATGACTCATGCAGGCGGCAGGAGCAGCAATCTTGCCAAAGATACGCTTGAGAAACTTAAAGATGTTTATACACTTGTTGAACAGTTGTATACTGGAGCTCAGCGCCCAGGGACAAGATGGAGACGGACAGGGGGTTTTGCCACCCATTAATAGCCAGAGGGAGGCCAACCATCAGCCTCCCACGATTCCAGGTAATGATGATTTTTTCTGCATGCAGTAGGTAGCCGTCAAGTCGAACGCTTGCCGAGGCAGCATGGGGAAGTGGAGACGCCCCTGTCTCGTCAACCGCCATGCGTCGGCTCGGTCCGCGGGCGATTGGGGCCCGCGGCGCTTCGTCCTCACCTCTTGGCTTCGCCTCAAAACTAAGCCCAAGCGCGCCTTGGACCCGGGGGCTACTGTCAGTGTTCTGGGAACGAGGGTGCCCATACTTGCCTGCCCACGGCCCATCGCGTGGCTCCATCAATGGCCTGGTACGGCCCATATTCAACATCGACAAGGCAATACCCTCCCGAGGGGTCAAGCCTCATGAGGCGGACAACGCCAAGACATCCGAAGGAAGCAGCCTCCTTAGGCTGCCTCTTGAGGAGCGGAGTTTCCTATGCAAGTGCCCACCTCGCGAGGATCAAGTGATGCAAGCCATGACGACCTAGCCCAGGCGGGCGCCAGCGGGTGCAGAAGGGCAGGTTTCTGCTTTGGTGCTAAGAAGGAAAGCGCAAGCGTGGAGTCCCAAGGAATCAACCAAAGGTTTCCATTTCAGTGCAACAAGACCAAGACCGCTAGGATGGTAGGACGGCTGTCATCGTCGTGCCCACCATGGCGTCACGGCCAGAAGCTCTACAGGTGAAGACCACCTTTCGTCAGGATAATATGTACTTCTTGTCCCCTTTCAAATTGGCTGTTGTGGAATCCCTTCCCGCCTTCATTTTTAGGGAAGAGGACCAAGGCAACTATATATACAACATAGCCACTACCACAGAGGGGGATCGGACCCAAGATAGATAGGAAGTAGCCACTCATCGAAGAGTAGACTTCTGGAGGTTGTTCTTCCCCTTGTACCACTCCATCCTCAGCCCACCTCGAGGCTAATCCACCAGAAAGCAGAAGTAGGGTCTTACACCGCAAGGTGGCCCGAACCTAGGTAACTACCACGTCCCCTGTCTTTCTAGTTCATCGAGCTACGCTGTGAGATCGACAATTAGGTAGGCGAGAGGGGTTAAGTTCTTCGCAAACGGCCCCGTGTTCGAACCTTCTTGGGTCTATGGAGCCCTAAATCCGACAAACTTGACAGAGTGATATTGGTTGCATATTTCAAATGGTCTAGCTTGCAGTGCTTTTAATTTGTTGAAATGCCATCTTCTTAGTTACCACATCATAAGTCTGAATAAGTCACGCCTCTCGGCGTCCTGGGAACGGGGGTACCCAGACTTGCCTACCTGCGGCCCGTGACGTGGCTCCATCGACGGCTTGGTACGGCCTAGCTTCAGCAACCACAACTCAAGACCCTCGCGAGGGGCCAAGCCTCGCAAGGCGGACGACGGCAAGACCTCCCTGGGGCAGCCTCTCTAGGCTGGCTCCCGAGGAGCAGATATATCTAGGGAAGGCACACCTCGCGAGGTTCACGTGGCTTGAGCCATGACGACCAAGGCCAGGCGGACACCAGTGGGCGCAGTGTACCAGTTTCTCCTTTGGTGCTAAGGGGGCAAGCGCAGGCGTGGAGTCCTGAGGAATCAAGCAAAGGTTTCCTTATCGGTGTAACAAGACCAAGGACCGTTAGGACGGCAAAATGGAGGTCATCGTGGAGCCCGGCGCGGCGTCACCACCAGAGCCTTTGGCAGGCGAAGACCACTTTTGTCAGGATAGCTTGTACTGGTTGTTCCCCTTCAAATTTGGCCATTGTGGGATCCCTTCCCGCCGATATTTGGGAAGAGTACCAAGGCCACTATAAATAGGACCTAGCCACCACCATGGGAGAGGGGATATGATCCGGAGAGCAGATCATCTCATCTTGAGCTGATCCAACCATAGAAGGGATCAGATCCATTCCACCCAGACCACACCACAAGCTCATCCGAGCCGAAGAACACCTCTCCTCCGGAGGCTGTTCGTCCATTGTACTAGTTCATCCTCAGCCCCACAAGGCAATCCACCACACACACTGGAGTAGGATATTACACCGCAAGGTGGCCCAAACTAGTATAATCCTCGGTGTCCCTTGTTCTTTTTGTTCGTCCAGATTGGCTGTGGAATCGTAGGCGAGCGCGCTAGGGAGAGATTCTACTTCATGCGGACCACAGATTTCAAACCTATCAAGGGTTTGCGGAAGCCGAAATCCGACATTTGGCGTGCCAGATAGGGGTGCGTCAAAACCTCTCTTCCGCCGGTCGAGGCATCACCGCTCCACCGCTTCCATGGCTGACGCTGGTCGAGCTCGTGCTGAGCGATGGGCCGCCCTCGCCGCCCGCGTCGCTCAGAGGGATCCCGCTTGCGGACCCCCTCGCCGTTCTCCATCGCCTGCTGCCAACGCAGCCACTGGCCCGACGAGGCATGAGCAGCAAGCTTCGTCATTGCACCCCTCGGTGCGGCGGGATGGACGCATCGCTACCCCGTTGCTGATGCAAGCCGGCTCGTCGTCCCAAGGTTGTTGCAGACCCGTGGAAGCGCGGGCTACGCTGCTTATTGCGCGCGAGCTCCTGCGCTACCGCCCCGTCGACGACTTCTACGAGGACTGGCTATACTGCATCGCCGAACTCGTCAGCCCCGCTGGGGGCTCTCCTGCACCGTCCCTCTTGCTACCTCGCCCGCCCCCCTTTGCGAGCGACGTGGCTCATGAAGCGCCTCCGCCACCTCCACATCAAGACATCGCCAACGCTCCAAAGCATGCGGCCCCGCGGCACGACCCACCACGCAGGGCGCCCGCGCATGAAGAGGGAAGCTGTCAAGAGGTCCAGGGGTCACAAGGAGGAGCTCCTGCACTCCCACCACCACCATGTCGAGACCGTGCGCCCCCCTGCAATGGCGGCACATGAGAACCAAGACCAACCTCCACCTCCACGGCAGGCTCCGGTGGCCACCGCGGGCTGCCGGGACTTCACCCCTAATCTACGCAGCGTCATCTGGCCCGGGAAATTCAAGCCTGACCTGCCTCCACGCTATGACGGCACTGACGGCGTTCTAGGAATGGGGGTACCCAGACTTGCCTGCCTGCGGCCCAGGGCATGGCTCGCGAGGCGGCCTGGTACGGCCCAACATCTTCAACAACCACTCAAGACCCTCGCGAGGGGCCAAGCCTCGCGAGGCGGATAAAACAAGGCATCCCCTCGGGCGGCCTCTCCAGGCCGGCTCGTGAGTATCAGAGATATCGAGGCAAGGAGCACCTCGCGAGGTCCTCGTGACGTGAGCAGTGACGACGAACGCCAGGCGGGCGCCAGGCAGGCGCCAGCGGGTGGAGAGCGCCTGTTTCCTCTTCGGTGCTAAAGGAGCAGGTGCAGGCGAGGAGTCCCGAGGCATCAGGAAAAGGTTTCCATATCGGTACAACAAGACCAAGACCAGCTGGGCGGCAGGACGGAGGTCATCGCGGAGCCCACGACGACGTCACCACCAGAGCCTTTGCAGGATAAGACCACCTTTTGTCAGGATAGCTTGTACTAGCTGTCTCCCTTCAAATTTGGCTGTTCTGGGATCCCTTCCCGCTCAATATTTGGGAAGAGGACCCAGACCACTATAAATAGGACCGAGCCACCATCATAGAGGGGATCGGATCATCGAGACCTCTGATACACCACAAGCTCACCCAAGCTCAAGAACACCTCTCCTCAGGAGGCAGTTCATTCATGTACTAGTTCTTCCTCAGCCTACAAGGCAATCCACCATACACACTGGATTAGGGTATTACACCACAACGGTGGCCCAAACCAGTATAAATCTTGTGTCTCTTGTTCATCGGATCGGACGAGCTAGGGCGGAAGGAGAGATCTTTGTGCGCACCCCAGTGTTCGATCCTCAAGGGTTTTGCCGGAACCCTAGATCCGACATTTGGCGCGCCAGGTAGGGGTGTGCCGGAGTTTTCTCCCCGTCCGTCCCGCTCTCCGCTCACCAGGTCCTCATTGCAGGCGTCCCTCCTCCGACGGGCTTGGTGGCTGCGCGCGGCAGCACCCCCGGCCACCGGACGTTCACCCCCGCCTTATGACGGGTGCAGTGGCCACACAGGTTCAGGCCGAATCTACCACCACGCTACGACGGGGCTGTAGACCCGTCTGTCTTCCTCCAGGCCTACGAAGAGGCCATCTCGGCGGCCGGCGGCGATGACAAGGTCATGGTCAGCTGGCTCCCCATGGCAATCAACGGCGTGCCGCGCGCCTGGTTCTTTAGCTTGCCAGAATCGTCCGTGACGTCCTGGGAAGAGCTGTGTGGCATCTTCATCGCACGCTTTGGGTCGCCGGTGACCCACGCCGTCGCGGCCCTCCTCGATGGCTCCCAAGCGCCACCCTCCGACCGACACATCAAGCAGATATTTCGCCAGACAGGAGTCGCCTCCATACGCAAGGGGGCTCCCCTCGGATGGGTGGCGCCAAAGGCCGACCTCGCCTTCGACTCAGGGGACCACCCCGCCTCCACTGCAGGCTCCAGCGCTCTCCCAATGCTCTGCACTCCCACCATCTGCAACGTGGCAGTCACCAAGACGCTTATCGACGGTGGGGCTGGCCTCAACGTACTCTCGGTGAAAGCTTTCAGCTTGCTCCAAGTGCCACTCGAGCGGCTACGTCCCACCAAACCTTTCTCTGGGGTCAGCAGCGGTTCCACCAGCCCCCTGGGGCAGATCCGCCTCCCGGTCACCTTCGGCACCCGAGAAAACTACCGCACCGAACTGATGGACTTCGACATCGCCCGAATCAGTCTCTCGTACAACACCATCCTTGGGTACCCAGCGCTGGCTCAATTCATGGCCGCAACCCATCCGGCCTATAACCTCATGAAGATGCCGGGGAGCGGCGGAGTCATCACCGTGATGGGAGACACCAAAGAAGCCCTGGCAGCCCTCAAGCACGTCTTCTGGACCACGGCGGCGGCGCGCCCTGCAGGAGAAGCTACCCCTGGGGCCAAGGGGGCTTCCCCTGCCAAGAAGAAGCAACTTTTCTCCCAAGACCAAGCCGAGACAAAGCAGGTGCTGGTTGACGAAGATAAGCCATCAGGTGTCGCCTTCACCATAGGAGCTGGCCTCCCCCCAGCCCAGGAAGAGGCGTTAGTTGGATTTCTGCGCGCGAACAGGGACATGTTCGCGTGGGAGCCCAAGGATCTGGCGGGAGTGTAGGATCGAAAGTAGGTCTAGAGGGGGGGTGATTAGACTACTTGACAATATAAAAAATCTGCCTTTAGATCATGCAATGTTTTTGGCAGTTTCACAATTAAGATCAATTCAAGTATCACCCTACACATGCAATTCTAGAGTATAAGCAGCGGAAAGTAAATTGCACATGTAAAAGAGAGGTGGAGAAGATCAAATGCAGTTTGGTGACACGAAGATTTTTGTCGTGGTTCCGATAGGTGGTGCTATCGTACATCCACGTTGATGGAGACTTCAACCCACGGAGGGTAACGGCTGCGCGAGTCCACGGAGGGCTCCACCCACGAAGGGTCCACGAAGAAGCAACCTTGTCTATTCCATCATGGCCAACGCCCACGGAGGACTAGCCTTACTCGGGGTAGATCTTCACGAAGTAGGCGATCTCCTTGCCCTTACAAACTTCTTGGTTCAACTCCACATCTCGAAGACGGAGGCTCCCAAGCGACACCTAACCAATCTAGGAGGCACCACCCTCCAAAAGGTAATAGACGGTGTTGATGATGATGAACTCCTTGCTCTTGTGCTTCAAATGATAATCTCCCCAACACTCAACTCTCCCCACTGATATGGCTGTGGTGGAAGAAAGGTTTGAGTGGAAAGCAACTTGGGAAGGCTAGAAATCAAGTTTCATATGGTAGGAATGGAATGGCTTGATCTCAACACAAGGGTAGGTGGTTCACTTCTCAGAAAGTATATGGTAGAAGTGGTGGTACTTTCTGATGGCTCTCCTCACGAATGAAGAGGGGGTGGAGGGGTATATATAGCCTCCACACAAAATCCAACCGTTACACGCACATTTGACCAATCTCGGTGAGACCGAAGTTAAAACTCGGTCAGACCGAAAGTTCAAATATAGTGAACGTTGGGATTTTCGGTGGGACCGAAAATACCATCTCGGTGTGTCCAAAGTGAGTCAAAGGTTGGAGCTTGCCATCTCGGTGAGACCGAAAGTAACAACTCGGATATTCCGAAGTGATGTCAATTGGTTACAGAAGGTTGGCAGTCCATTTTCGGTGAGACCGAAACTCAAAATCGGATGGACCGAAAAATTAGGGTTTGGAAGAATAACTGAGGTGGTTCATCTCGGTGGGACTGAGTTTGCAGAATCGGTTTGTCCGAGATTACTTATGAGTGTGTTAAGTAGTGAAGAGTGCTGATAGTTGAGGGAGCTAGATCACCAAGCACTTGAGCAACCAGATCATTAACACAACCTCATCCCCTTTTAATAGTATTGGCTTTTCCTATGGACTCAATGTGATCTTTGATCACTAAACCAAAAATAGAGTCTTGAGCTTTTGCCAATGCTTGTCTTAGCATTTTGAGGGGTCCACTTCTTCAGACATTTCCATACTCATATCATCGAACTTTTCTGAAATGATTATCAAGTAGATATTAGTTCAATGATATATATGTTGTTATTAATTACCAAAACCACCCGGGGATTAGTTGCACTTTCAATCTCCCCCTTTTTGGTAATTGATGACAACATATAGATCAAAGCTTCGACAAAAGATGTAATCAATGAATAATATCGTCGCTTTGAGAAGTATGTGATAAACAAGAGCCCCCCCTAAATTTGTGCATTATTTAAAATTTGCGTTTGAATGCAAATGCACAATCGATTAGGATTACGGGTCACTCTTCCATGTCACATACATCTTGGTGGAGCGCACAAAATGATAAGAATGAATAACATGCACTCAATCACCAAGACAAGAGTAAATAGTCATACAATAAGGAATAGCATAAGATAAGAAACAAGCACACATTAAAGCATAGTATGACTAGGCACTCATTAAGATAGAATCAAACGTAGTAGCAAGCACACTTAAGGTTTCAGGAACCAAAAGAAACCAATGTATCTCAAAGAAAAACCGGCAAAAGAACGAAAGACGAAAGAGCACTCTCTCTCTCGAAGCCCTATGATCTATAACAATTTCTCCCCCTTTGGCAACAAGTTACCAAAAAGTTCGAAAAGGTATAGAGTTAAGCGTCACTGCGGGCTCTTCTGGCGGCTCCCGTCTGGGTAGATGTCGGTGTAGAGATAGCTGCATCGGCGAAGACTTCTGCTGAAGTCTGCGGTGGAGAAGTGAATGCTGGAGCTGGAGCAACTGCTGGAGCTGTAGCTGGTGCTGAAGTGGTAGCCCTGGAGTCTGTCACTGGGATAGCTGCAGATCTGGATCCTCTGGGAACCTGAGCAGTCTGGCGATGAGAGTCCTGGACTAGATCATCCTGCATAAGCTCTGCTCTCTCCTGCCTTGTCTCCTCCATGTCTGCCTCAAGCTTGTTGACAGACACCTGAATCTCAGTCAGCTTCACGTCCAGAGCGTGGATCTTGTCCTCGACAATCCTCTCTAGGCTCTCCTGAGATTGCTCAATGCTGGCCAGGCGTTGTTCAATCCTCTGGGTAGCTTCAAGAATTTGTTCTCCAAAGCTCTTTGGCTTAGCTGCTGCTGCTGCTGCCTCTTTGTCAGCTTTAGCCTTCTTTGCAGCTTCGATTTTGGCTTGTCCTTCAACTGAGGTAGGATCCTCTTCATCCATCACAACTACGTTGTCCTCATGCTCTGGCTGCAGTGGCAAGTGCTTCCTATCCAACATGAATTTGCCCGTGCCAAACTTGGCGTTGATGAGCATCTGAATCTGCGGAGCAAACCCACACGACCTCTTCTGGTCAGCTGCAGTCCTCTTAATGGTCTCTACCATCAAGTCCATCACCTTGAAAGGTGCCTTCTCATCGAGAATGTGCAGCATGTTGATAGAATAGCCTCGAATCATGCGGTGGTCTCCAGACTTAGGCATCAATGTATGCCTCAGAATAGTGTTAGTGGTGGTCAGACCTGCCTGGAGATAGTACACTGAGCCAAGCTTCCATCCTTCCAAATCAGCAGCCGGAATCTCCTTGTACATGTTCTTCATGGAATCATGACTCTTCTTAGGAATCCCATAGACATCAATGTCGTCCTCTCTCTGCACTGGAGCGTTCAGAAGTTCTGCCCATTCTTCAACGGTCGAAGAAAACCTTTGACCTTCAGTCATCCAGGTGATCTTGCCATCAGGATAGAAGTGGGCTGTGGCATAGAACTGCATGATCATCTCGTCATTCCAGGCTGTCAGCTCTTGACCCACAAAATCAGCAACTCCACATGCAGTAAAGCTCTCATGCACATGGGGAAAGAAGTCCCGGTGCTCTTCACTGTCAATATACTTCCAGTCAACATACCTGGTGTCAGCAACAATGGGCTTCTTATCCATCAGCACGGTCTCATAGAAATCCTGCTGCTCTCTGGTGTGGAATCTGGGGTCCACAGCAGTCCTTCTCCTTACAGCATATGGATCAGACTGTCTCCATAGCCTGAGACCTTTGTCCTTCCTTGCCTTCATGTCCTCAGCTTGAGGATGAGCATCATTGTGGAGTGGCAACCTGGGACGGAGCTTAAGCAACACATGCTCTTCATCTGATTCAGACGGTGGCATCTCACCTTTGTTCTTCTCAGAAGCTGGAATGCTTCTGGTTGTTCTCTTGGGCTTGGCTGGAGCTGCCTTGGCTTGAGCAGGCTTCTTGGGTTTAGAGGAGGCTTGAGCCCGAATAGCATCACCCATGAACTTAGCTTTCTGAGGAGGAGGCTGGGGTGCTTCTTCTTCTTCTTCTTCTTCTTCTGCAGCATCAACTTGAGGTTCAGCATATACTACCCTCTTCCTTTTGGAAGTCTTCTTCACCTTGCTTGGAGCAGGCTCTTCCAAGTTGAGCTTCTTTGCAACTGCTGACTGCTTTACTTTGCTTGTGCCTTTCCTTGACTGCTGCCCTTGATGCTCTTTGGCAACCACATTCCTCTTTGGCTTGGATGTAACTTCCTCAGCAACAAAGTCAGAGTCTTCATCATCAGAAGTTCTCTTCTTCCTGGTTCTGGTGGCTGCGGGAGGCAAACCACTAGGGGTGCTCCTCTCACCATCATCACTGGAGCTGCTAGCAGGACTTGTATCTGCCTCTGGAATTTCAGCAAACGGTGATTCAGACCTGTTCTGGCTGTCACTGACATCTGACATGGCTGAAAAACCTGTGAAAAGATAAGGTATAGGCAGAGTAGAAGAGTTATCACAACTGCAGAGGTTTTTGCAAAAAATGAGTTCAAAACTTAGTTTTGAGTTTTCACAGAATGTATTTCGGTCAAACCGATTTCAAGTTTCGGTGCAACCGAAGTGTTCAACAGAAACCTACACACCACTTTCGGTCAGACCGAAATGGGTTTCGGTCCTACCGATAACTTAGGGTTTCACTGAAACTACGTTTTGGTCATTCCGATTGGCACAACTCGGTTAAACCGAATGATGCAGTGCAATGGCCAGAGGCCAAATCGGTCATTCCGAGTTTCAAAAATCGGCTTCACCAAGATGCATTCCGTGGAAACCTAAACCTAAGAATTTTGCTCGAAACTAGAGGATCTGAACTAATGTATAGGGAGAATCTCAAACGTGGATTGAATCATGGCAAGCCTATCGTGCAAGAATCGGATGGGGAGCACGAAAAGGGATCGGGACACACCCTAACTTGGTGGTGTCCCTCTACGGCGGCAACGGTGGAGAAGATTACCGTTGACGGCGGCGGAGACCTGCGGCGAGGGCGCACAGGCAACGACGGCGACGATCCGTAGACCAGGGCGACGGCAGCAGGGGTCTTGGGGGCGAACGGTTTGAAAAATTGAATCGCGCGCAGCCCTCAGGTATATATATAACCCCATGCTGTCGGTGGGACCGAGTTGAAAAACTCGGTGTCACCGAGATGTATAACTGCTGTGCAGTTACGCATATCGGTCAGACCGAGATTTTGAACTCGGTTTCACCGAGATGAAACCTAGATCAGTCTAAGAGTTTCGGTTGGACCGAGATTGAGAAGCCGGTCAGACCGAAATGGACTTAGAAGGTTTTGGAAGTCTGCCTTAGACGAATCGGTGGCTCCGAGTGCTCCTCACTCGGACTGTCCGAAAAAGACTTGTTCAAAGTTGTGATATGAGCATGAATAGAATTTGAGACAAGAAAGCATAGATAGCTAGGGAAGGTGCTTAGGCATTCTTGTCCATCCATTTGGCCAGAAAAATCAAAACAATCAAAACAACAAATGGATGTCCTTGAATGGATGAAATCATGCATTCAACATGCTCACACAATAAGATAGCAACTGAAATATGTGTCAAACATGCACAACCAACACTCTAGCTACTAGCACACAGTTTGTCGATGACTAGGTCATCTATATATGAGTATATTGACTTAGGAGCCAAATGAGAACATTTGATCATAGGTCATACTCATCGTTTAAGCACAAGTGGGGTTACCACTTTTACATAAAGCATTTATGTGTTCACATCATTTGGAGATGCTTTAGCTCAATTTTTAGAGCAAAGCTCCCCCTAGATGTGAGAACCCCTTTCAAAGGGTCAAACTAACATTGGGTTGTCGTAGAAGACTTCATGTAGATGTTGAAGATGTGGATGCTCAATGTTGATGTAGATCATCAAGAGTTGGGAGCAATCCTTTGGATTAGGGCACTTTCAATACCTACATGGGTTAGTCCCACAAGGAACAAACAAGAATATCCATAGACATAGAGTGAAGTACATAAAAGATGATGTCCATGAAAGCAATGATTACCTTGTCCCTTGACTTACCAACAAGAGGGTTTGTGACTCCATGACCTAGTGCATGATGTGGAAGTTGATTGCACAAGTTCTTGCCAAAATGAATATGAGTGAAGATTGTTGGCGGAGTCACCCTCAAAAACCTACTAGTTCTTCTTCTTTGGGATCCACATCATCTTGATGGGAATCCTTGGTGTTGTAGTTGAGCTTGACGAAGTAGAACTTGATGTGTCCTTGGGAACCCACTTGACCATGGCTTGAGGTGCTTCAATGAATGCATCAATCTCCTCTTGAAGCTTGTCCTTGGCCTTTAGCTTGTGGTCTTGTGGTGGAAGGTCATCTTGAGCTTGTTCCACATTGGAAGAAGTAGGATCATACTTCTCCTTTTGTGAAACAAACTGTGGAGTAGGGTATTGACCTTCTTCCCACTCAACACCTTCGGCATTGAACTTTCGCTCAAAACCAATCCCTTGATTCTTCCGGTGTCTTCCTTGTTTGCGAACAATCTCCTCAAAGTTCTTGCTTCCGGCAAGACTCTTGTAGACACCCTTCTCTATGATTTCCTTCAATAAGCTATTTTCTTGCTCAAGTGTAACTTGGCTTGAAACATTGTTAGTGGAATCAAGAGAACTACTAGAAGCAACAATATTGGATTTAACATTGTTATTGTTACTACTAGAGTAAGAATTTTTCTTATGTTTGTCATGCTTAGTCTTAATAGGTGGCAAGAAATTAGACAAGAGAAATCGTTTGGCAAGATATGAAGAACTCTTCTTTCGAAGATCGTCATTGATCGCTTTTAGAAACTCATGTTCTTGCTCTAGAGTGAGCTTCTCGAAGCGTAGCTTCTCATGAGATCATAGGAGCTCTCTATGATCTTCTTGAGTTGTTTCATGAGCTAACTTAAGAGTGTTTAGTTCTTTAGTTAGACGCTCAATCTCCTTCATAGCATTGTCATTCGACTCTTCTCGACTATAAAGACTACTAGCATTTTCATCATTACTAAGCTCACTAGATTTATCATGCAAGAGCTCATCTTCACCAAGCAAGTCATCCTCATCACTATCAAAGTCAATGAATTCAGGGTGTGTTACCTTGGGGCCTTTAGCCATGAAGCATCTTCCAATCCCTCATTTGGTGAATCAAATAAGTCGTAGGAGTTGGAGTTGGAGGATACGAGTGCAAGTCCGGCAACACCTTCATCTTGACTATAGTCGGAGTCGGAGTGATAGCTTCCTTCGGATTGATTGTCGGAGTCGGAGCCGGAGACCCATTCACCTACATGAGCTTGATGTCTTCTTCTTGTGTAGCTCCTTGATGATTTGTCTTTTCTCTCCGAGTCCTTGCTTCTCCGAGAGGGTCTTCGTTCATAACGATCATCTCTGCTTCTTCTCTCTCTCCGAGGTGACTCATCTCTTGCTCTTCTTCTTGGAGATTCTTCTCTTCTCTTGTGGGGAGCCGTACACTCATTTGAGAAGTGTCCGGGTCTTCCACAATTGTAGCAGTTTCGATCACGACTAGAAGATCTCTTTTCATCATATGATCTAGACTTTGAGCTTCTTTCTTTGCCTCTATTCTTGTAGAACTTGTTGAAGTTCTTGACCATTAGGCTTATCTCTTCATTGGAAATTAGCTTGTCACTTGAGGTAGTGAGAGCATCACTTGTAGCTTTGTAAGCACCACTTGACTTGTTGTGAAGCTCTTCCTTATCCTTAAGTGTCATCTCATGAGCAACAATTCTTCCAATGACTTCAGTTGGCTTGAGAGTCTTGTAGTTTGGCATCATTTGGATCAAAGTGCACACGGTGTCATACTTTCCATCCAAAGCTCTGAGAATCTTCTTAATGATGAATCGGTCGGTCATTTCTTCGCTTCCTAAGCCGGCAATCTCATTTGTGATGAGAGCGAGCCTAGAGTACATTTCAGCGACTCCTTCACCATGCTTCATCTTGAACTTGTCAAGTTGACCTTGAAGAATATCTAGCTTTGATTCCTTCACAGATTCAGTACCTTCGTGCATTTCAACCAAAGTATCCCAAATCTCTTTAGCATTCTCAAGACGGCTGATTTTGTTGAACTCTTCGGGACACAAAGCATTGAAGAGAATGTCACAAGCTTGAGCATTGTTTTGCAACATCCACAACTCTTCCGGTGTAGCTTCGCGATCCGGAACTTTTCCTTCCTCGAAGAATTCACCTTGCATACCAACACAAATAATGCCCCATGCGGCTGGGTTATGACCAAGAATATGCATTTTCATTTTATGCTTCCAACTAGCAAAATTTGTACCATCAAAGTAAGGACCTCTACGATAATTACCCTCACTAGACGCCATACTCTCCTAGGTTGTGAAACCAAGCTTATGGAGTCCAATGCAATGGAAACCAAAACAATGGAGACCTAAGCTCTGATACCACTTGTAGGATCGAAAGTAGGTCTAGAGGGGGGGGTGATTAGACTACTTGACAATATAAAAAATCTGCCTTTAGATCATGCAATGTTTTTGGCAGTTTCACAATTAAGATCAATTCAAGTATCACCCTACACATGAAATTCTAGAGTATAAGCAGCGGAAAGTAAATTGCACATGTAAAAGAGAGGTGGAGAAGATCAAACGCAGTTTGGTGACACGAAGATTTTTGTCGTGGTTCCGATAGGTGGTGCTATCGTACATCCATGTTGATGGAGACTTCAACCCACGGAGGGTAACGGCTGCGCGAGTCCATGGAGGGCTCCACCCACGAAGGGTCCACGAAGAAGCAACCTTGTCTATTCCATCATGGCCTACGCCCACGGAGGACTAGCCTTACTCGGGGTAGATCTTCACGAAGTAGGCAATCTCCTTGCCCTTACAAACTTCTTGGTTCAACTCCACATCTCGAAGACGGAGGCTCCCAAGCAACACCTAACCAATCTAGGAGGCACCACCCTCCAAAAGGTAATAGACGGTGTTGATGATGATGAACTCCTTGCTCTTGTGCTTCAAATGATAATCTCCCCAACACTCAACTCTCCTCACTGATATGGCTGTGGTGGAAGAAAGGTTTGAGTGGAAAGCAACTTGGGAAGGCTAGAAATCAAGTTTCATATGGTAGGAATGGAATGGCTTGATCTCAACACAAGGGTAGGTGGTTCACTTCTCAGAAAGTATATGGTAGAAGTGGTGGTACTTTCTGATGGCTCTCCTCATGAATGAAGAGGGGGTGGAGGGGTATATATAGCCTCCACACAAAATCCAACCGTTACACGCACATTTGACCAATCTCGGTGAGACCGAAGTTAAAACTCGGTCAGACCGAAAGTTCAAATATAGTGAACGTTGGGATTTTCGGTGGGACCGAAAATACCATCTCGGTGTGTCCGAAGTGAGTCAAAGGTTGGAGCTTGCCATCTCGGTGAGACCGAAAGTAACAACTCGGATATTCCGAAGTGATGTCAATTGGTTACAGAAGGTTGGCAGTCCATTTTCGGTGAGACCGAAACTCAAAATCGGATGGACCGAGAAATTAGGGTTTGGAAGAATAACTGAGGTGGTTCATCTCGGTGGGACTGAGTTTGCAGAATCGGTTTGTCCGAGATTACTTATGAGTGTGTTAAGTAGTGAAGAGTGCTGATAGTTGAGGGAGCTAGATCACCAAGCACTTGAGCAACCAGATCATTAACACAACCTCATCCCCTTTTAATAGTATTGGCTTTTCCTATGGACTCAATGTGATCTTTGATCACTAAACCAAATATAGAGTCTTGAGCTTTTGCCAATGCTTGTCTTAGCATTTTGAGGGGTCCACTTCTTCAGACATTTCCATACCCATATCATCGAACTTTTCTGAAATGATTCTCAAGTAGATATTAGTTCAATGATATATATGTTGTTATTAATTACCAAAACCACCCGGGGATTAGTTGCACTTTCAGGGAGTCCCAAGAGAGGTGATCAAGCATCACCTAAATGTATGCCCTAACGTGCGCCCCGTGAAGCAGAAGGCCAGGCGCCAATCCACGAAGAAGCAGTCCTTGCTCGTGTAGGAGACTCGTAAGCTGGAGGCGGCGGGAGTCATCCGCGAGGTCCGGTACCCGGAGTGGCTAGCAAATCCAATCGTCGTACCCAAGAAGGGAGGAAAAGAGAGCATGTGTGTCGACTTCACCAACCTCAACAAAGCTTGCCCGCAAGATCCGCTCCCTCTGCCACGCATCGATCAAATCGTCGACTCCACCACTGAGTGCGACCTGTTGTGTTTCCTGGACGCCTTCTCAGGTTATCACCAGATCAAGATGGCGCTGTAAAACGTCAAGAAGACTGTTTTCCTCACCCCGTGCAGGGTGTACTGCTACACCTGCATGCCGTTTGGGTTACGGAATGTAGGAGCAACCTTTCAACGGCTGATGCACATTGCACTGGGGGAACATCTCAGGAGGAACGCTGAGGCGTATGTGGATGACATCGTGGTAAAATCTCAGGAGACTTCGACCCTCATCACGGATCTGGAAGAAACTTTCACCAACCTATGCAAGGTAGATCTACGACTCAACCCGAAGAAGTGCGTATTCGGAGTCCCTTCATGCAAGCTCTTGGGCTTCCTCGTGTCGCATCAAGGAATCAAGGCCAACCCCGAGAAGGTCAAGGCTATAGAAAAGATGAGTCCACCCAGGAACCTCAAGGAGATGTAGAAGCTGGTCGGCTGTGTAACGTCGCTGGGGCGTTTCATCCCCAAGCTAGGTGAGAGAGCCCTCCCTTTCTTCAAGCTAATGAAAAGGAAGGGCCCGTTCGAATGGACACCTGAGGCTGATGCAGCGTTTGAAGACCTCAAGAAATACCTCACCAGCCCACCGGTATTGATGGTGGCACCCAAGCCTCAAGAGCCATTCGTGCATTAACTGGCCGCAATGCCACATTCAGCAAGTGCGGCGCTGGTGACTGTTCGAGTGGAGCGACTTGACAAGACCTTGCAGCCCAAGGGAGGCACTCCCGAGACCCCGTCAGGGCCGCCAGACGGCTACGACATACAAGACGACCTCCCTGAGGCCGCGGCTTCCCCGACTTACTACCAAGCCCCTGATGCACCTTTTCAGGCCACATAGCCAAAGGAGAGTCCGGACTTCACCCTCGTCGAGCACCCGGTATACTTCATCAGCACGGTGCTCCGTGATGCCCGAGCACGCTGCCCCAGCCGCTGACCTCGGGAGCCCCGGCCTATGGCCTGGCCTTAGGAGCTCGCTTGCTCCTGGCACTCGAGCCTCAGGAGGGATGCTGGACCGAGGAGTTCAAGACATACCTGGTGCGAGGAGTGTTGCCGGAAAAGGAGGAAGATGCCGAGTGCGTAGCCCGATAGGCTGCGGCATACTGCATCCAGGACAGTGAGCTTTACAGGAGACGACCAATTGACGTTTCTTTGCGATGCACCTCCAGGAAGCAGGGAGGCGAGCTGCTAGCTGACATCAACGTCGGGGACTGCGGGCATCACTCATCAAAGCGCACCTTGGTCGACAAGGCGTTCCGCAGCGGTTTCTACTGGCCCACGGCGCTTAACGACGCCACCTAGCGAGTAAAGTCCTGCGAGGCTTGCCAGTTCCACGCCAAGAAGATCCACCAACCGGCCCAGGGCTTGCAAACCATCCCACTCTCCTGGCCGTTCACGGTCTGGGGGCTGGACATCCTGGGCCCTTTCCCTTGAGTGCCCGGGGGCTTTCGATACCTTTACGTTGCCGTCGACAAGTTCACCAAGTGGGCTGAGGTGGAAGCAGTCCGAACCATCCCAGCCGGCCCTGCAGTCAAGTTCATCAAGGGCCTCGTAAACCGGTTCGGGGTCTCTAACCGCATCATCACCGACAACGGCTCATAGTTCACCAGTAACCTTTTCAAGACATACTGTGCTAACCTTGGAACGCATATCTGCTATGCCTATGTAGCGCACCCTATGGGCAATGGCCAGGCCGAGCGCGCCAATGTGGAGGTCCTAAGACGCCTCAAGACTAGGACCTTCAAGAAGAAGCTCGAAGCTTGCGGAAGAGGATGGCACGACGAGCTCACGTATGTGCTATGGTCCTTCCACACCACTACCACCAAGCCGACGAGCGAGACACCATTCTTCCTTGTCTACGGAGCCAAGGCGGTCCTCCCTCGCGAGCTCAGGCACCGGTCGTCGCGGGTCTTACCATTTGACGAGGCGCAACAAGGCGCCGTCCAGGGGACATACCACGTGCTGGGGGAGGAGCGCCGGCGCGACGCTTCAGTCCGAGCAGCAAGATACCAGCAGGCGTTGCGGCGGTACCATTGCCGCAACATTCGCCCCAGGACGCTTGAGGTAGGTGACCTCGCTTTAAGGAGAGTCCTCTCCAGAGAAGGACTGCACAAGCTCTCGCCCATGTGGGAAGGGCCATTCAAGATCACCCACGTCTCCAGACCCGGCGCCGTGCGCCTGGAAACAGGAGACAACATCCCCGTCCTAAACACATGGAATATCTGGCACCTCCGGAGGTTCTACCCATGAAACAAGGCCCTTGCGCCTGAGAAGACTAGGCTCTGAGCCTGCGAGGAACAAGGCCCTTACGCCTGAGAAGACTAGGCTCCGTGCCTATGAGGAACAAGGCCCTTGCACCTAAGAAGACTAGGCTCCGTGCCTGCGAGGAACAAGGCCCTTGCGCCTGAGAAGACTAGGCTCTGTTCCTGCGAGGAACAAGGCCCTTCCGCCTGAGAATACTAGGCTCCGTGCCTGCGAGGAACAAGGCCCTTGCAACTGAGAAGACTAGGCTCCGTGCCTGCGAGTCACAAGGCCCTTGCGCCTGAGAAGACTAGGCTTCGTGCCTACGAGGAACAAGGCCCTCGCGCCTGAGAAGCCAAGGCCCAGTGCATGTGAAGCAAGGCTCCGACCTGTGAAGATCTCCGCTCGTGACACTCTCACGTAATAATGAGTGGGGTTGTACGCGTGATACGTCTCAAACGTATCTACTTTTCCAAACACTTTTGATATTGTTTTGACCTCATTCTTGCATGATTTGGACTAAACTAACCCGGACTGACGTTGTTTTCAGCAGAGCTGCCTGTATGGTTTATTTGTGTGCAGGAAAACGGATTTTTAAGCATCTCAGAAAAATCCACGAAAAATCACGAAAAATCCACGCACCCGAAGAAACAAAATGCCAGAAGTGGGGCCAGAGGGGGGCCAGGGGGTGCCCAGGCGCCCTGTGGGCGCGCCCCCCTGGGCCGCGCCGGGGGGGCGCCTGGGTGGGGCCCACACCCCCTGGTGCCCTACTTTATCCCGTATTTTTCCTCCCGACGCAGAAACCCCAGTTCGGAAGTCCTTTCGCTTTTTTTTCGTCGCGGAGCCGCCGCCACCCTCTGTTCTTCTTCGGGAGGGCTAATCTGGAGGCTGATTTGGCCTCCGGAGAGGGGAGATCGTCGCCATCGTCATCATCATCACCACTCCATCATCCCTCCATGACTTCCCCCTTCATGTGTGAGTAATTCCCTTGCTGTAGGCGAAGGGGATGGTAGGGATTGGATGAGTTAGATCATGTAATAGTTCGTCAGATTGTTGGGGGCATGTTGCCTATCATCTAGTATGGTGTTTATCATCTTTGCTACAACTTGTTATTCTTAATGCTTGACACTTAGGGCCCGAGTGCCATGATTTCAGATCTGAACCATATGTGTTTGCATGAATATATTTGTGTTCTTGATCCTATCTATGAGTTGTATGCACCTGTTACGGTTCGGAACCGGCGATCCCAAAAGTGACAGCTTGGGACACCAAAGGGGATGGTCCGTAGTTTGAGGATTACATGTATCCATTGAGTTCATTGCTTTGTTCCGGTGCTCTTTGACATGAGCACCTTAATATCCATTAGTTCCTTTTGGCCCTGTTCGTAGCGGGATGGTAGGACAAAAGATGTTGTGCAAGTTCTTATTGCAAGCACGTACAACTACCTACGGGATACATGCCTAATGTTTGATATTTGCCTAGATGATCATTACTTTTCCGTGTGCCGTGCCCCAAGTTAGAATCTATCTCATCCATGCAGCACCCAACCATCCATCTCCCTAGCCTACATTATTTTAAACCTTGCTTGTCACTAGTTGCTACTTTTGCCATTTACTACTGCTATTTACTTTTGCTGTTTACTTTTACTATTACTATCATCACTATCATATCACTGTTACCACTCATCTTTTGTTGCAAGTTAGTATATTTCAGGTGCGGTTGAATTGACAACTCAACTGTTAAAGCTTATAAATACTCTTTGGCTCCCCGTGTGTCGAATCAATAAATTGGGTTATTCTTACCCGCGAAGACTATCTCGATCCCTTACGGTTGAGGGTTATCATGTACCGTTTTCTGGCGCCGTTGCCGGGGAGCATAGCAATATTTACAAGTCTACTTGAGGTATCCTACCTGCTGCACTTTATTCACTATGGGTAAGAAAGGAGACCCCAAGGTTCCGATATTACGATCCACTACAAGAAGAGGTACTGCTCTGAGCACTAGTGCTACACTTGATTCACCTTCTGTCATGAGTAAGTTCGCCTCACCACCACATGATGCTCCTACTGAATCTGTTACTATGTCTGATACACTTGATGATGCTTCTACTACTTTTGATGATAATATTAGTTCACTTGGTTATGCTCATGAGAAACAAATTACTGCTGCTGCTGAAAAATATGGAATTGAACTTCCTGTTACTCGCTACCCTATTGGTGAGACTTATGATTTTCCCGAATTGAGTAAACTCCAGGAGAGGCTCCTTGATGATGATTACTATATACTTGATGAAGATTTATGCAGGGAACTAAAAGAGTTTGCCGGCTCTGACCCTGAAACTATTAAGAAAATATTTGAAAAACACTCTTTGAAAAACAAAACCGTACCTAATCCTGAGTTTGCTACATCTCCTATATGCATTGATGATACTGATTTTGATTTCTCTGTTGATCTTTCACTTATACCTATGGTTGAAGCTGACCCCTTTTATGGCAGAGAAACTGATGATGCTATTGCACACCTAACTAAACTTGGCGAGCTAGGTAGCCTGTTTACCACAGATGAGAAGATACGCTACTTTTATGTGACCAAGCTTCTTCCTTTCTCGTTGAAGGAAGGTGCTAAAGCATGGTATGATTCACTCCCATGCGGTTCTATTAAGAGTCCTCAGGACTTAGCTCACTCTTTTGTTGATAAGTACTTTCCTGCTCATATGCAACATGCTGCTTTACAAAGAATTTATAATTTTAAACAGTTGTAGGACGAGTCCCTCCCTAAAGCTTGGGGGAGGTACTGCGGTTTGATTCAGGCTAGACCAAGACATGGAGTTCCTAAGAATGAATTAATTGATATATTCTATGCTGGTCTAACTGATGAATCTAGGTCCTATCTGGACAGCTGTGCTGGTTGTGTTTTCAGGAAAAGAACACCGGACGATGCGGAAGATCTAATGGGCAGGATTGCCAAAAACCATGAAGATTGGTCCGTCCCTGAACCACCTCCACCAACAAAGAAGAGGGGCATGTTTGTTCTAAGCCCCGAGGATATGCGAGAAGCAAAGAAGTCTATTAAAGAGAAAGGTATTAAAGCTGAAGATGTGAAGAATCTACCCCCTATTGAGAAGCTGTGTGAGCCGACCACTCACCCTCCTATGGTAGAGGTACACTCTCTTTTAGATTTCAACGCAAGTGACATCCCTCATGGTAAACCTCCTGATCAATGTTTAGATGAGTTTGATAATTTTATTATGAAACAGAATCATTTTAATGAGAGGATAGAAAGTCAGTTGCATGATAATTCCCTTGCTATCAAAAAGTTGCTTGGCGTTTTAGATAGAACAGTTAATGATGTTCAATGTCTTGTGAAGCATTTTCATATGGTTCAAACTCAGCTTGATCAAATTTCTAATGTGCAAAGAGATTTGCTTGCTAACAATGCCAAACAAGATAAATTGCAGGCTTTTGGGATTAAGACCCGAGGAAGAACTAGTACTCAAGATCCTCTTTATCCAGAGGGACATCCGAAGAGAATCGAGCAAGATTTTCAAATGCAGGAAGAAGAAATTGTTGTCTCTCCAAATAAGAAAAAGAAACATAAAGAGACTGACAATTCTAATGATCCTATTGCAGATAAAGAGCCAGCTATTGATCCCAACAGTGTATCTATTTCCGATGCTGAGACTGAAGACGGTGCTGAACCTGAAGGTAATGATAATGAGAAGAATGATCCGCCTGAAGTTCGAGAAGAAGAAGCACCTGACAAAAGTAAGAGGTACACTAAAGAAGACTTCATCGCAAGAAAACATGGGAAGGAGAAAGAACCATGGGTACAGAAACCCATGCCCTTTCCAGGTAAGTCCATCAAATCTAAAGAAGAAGAGCATTACAATAAGTTTTGTGAATGGATTAAACCTCTTTTTCTTCAAATTCCTTTGACTGATGCTATTAAGTTACTTCCTTATTCAAAATATATGAAAGATATTGTCACTAACAAAAGAAAAGTTCCTAATGATGCAATATCTACTATGCTTGCTAACTATTCTTTCAGTGGAAAGATTCCTGAGAAGCTCGGTGATCCAGGTATACCCACCATTCCTTGCTCCATAAAGAATAATTATGTCAAAACTGCTTTATGTGATCTTGGAGCGGGAGCGAGTGTTATGCCTCTCTCTCTTTACGAGAGGCTTTGTTTAGAGAAACTAATTCCTACAGATATCTCCCTTCAGATGGCTGACAAGTCAACCGCTGTTCCGATAGGTATTTGTGAGGATGTTCCAGTTGAAGTTGCTAATTGTTTAATTCTTACTGATTTTGTTGTGCTTGACATGCCCGAGGATGGGAGCATGTCCATTATTCTTGGTAGACCTTTCCTTAACACCGCAGGTGCTATTATTGATTGCAACAAAGGGAAGGTTACCTTTCATGTGAATGATAAAGAACACACGGTATATTTTCCGAAGAAGACCGACAGGAGGCATGCCCTCAACTCTATAGAGAATATCGAGACCGTGAAAATTGGAGAATGGGACTGTCCACTACATGTGCCGCACAAATACAAAACTATCATGGTAGGGACAATGTCCATCAAGATAAAAGTTCAGTGATTACTTTGTAGGAGGTTATACTTTTTGCTATATATATCGCTTGTTTGTTGGTAAGACTTGATCAACCTTACTAGTAAACGTGTTTTATATGGATAAAAAGTTGAGCTTTCTATGTTTTCATTTGTTTTTATTATTGTCCTACTTGCTGTACCAAGTATTTATGTTTTTGAAGCTTCACAATACTACTAACTACTGCAAGTTTTCAGAGAGTTTCGCAGCTTTTTGAACTTCGAAAAAATTTCAACAGTGAAGTTTTCAGAAAAATTCCAGAAAAATTATATTAAAAATTTCCACAACGGGAGAGGCCCGGAAAGTCCTGGGGCCAGCCAGGGGGGCCACCAGTGGCCCAGGCGGCCAGCTGGCGCGGCCCAGCCCCTGGCCGCGCCCACAAGGCGCCTGGGGCCCACGGGACCCCCCCTCCAGGTACTTCTTCTTCCCCTCTCTCTTTCTTTTTCCAGAAACCCGAGTTCTGGTCTTGTTCTTGCTGTTCTTGCTGTTCTTGGGGGCGATTCTTCGATCTCTCCCTACAGCCCATCATTTGAGCTGAAATTTTGAGCAAATACTCCCTGGTATGTGACTCCTCCACTCCTCCAATTAGATTTTTGATTGGTGGCCTCATTTGTGAGTATTTAGTAGGTCTTGGTGCTGTAGAGGTGAGCTTGCATGCATGTGTAGAAAGTTATTTTCCAAGTTTTGATGCAAGTCTATGCCTTGGGCAAGTGAGTTGAGTAGTTTGCCTTAGCTCACTTTGTTTTAATCCTCGTTTTTGTGAATTGTATTTTTTTCAGAAATGAGTTTATTAGGAAGGGCAAAAGGATGGCTTGAGAAGAGGAGGCCCGCACACTCCGATCGAGTCACTAGAGCCGCAGCTTCACCAACGACTGCCAGGGTGAGCTATAATGAAGATCATGTGCCCCTGGAGTTGTTGGAAGATACAAGTCCAGCACGTGCGATGACATATCCATGTGACGAATTCATGGAAGCTGCGGGAATCAAGGATGAGTTTTATAATCTTTGTGCTAATGCAGGTTTGACACGGCTCGTCACCAGCCGTGTTACTCAGTATCAAAAACTCACCTCCATTTTCATTAACAGTTTTAGATATAATCCTGAATCAGGTGCTATTGAGTTTAAAATTTATAATAATCTTATCACCATGACTTTGGGAAATTTTTGTGAAGTAATAGGTGTGCCGAACGTTGGGAGGACGGCAAGGATGGCTACTCAGCCCTCCGAGCTGAAAACCGTCATCAACTCTCTCTGCAGCATGGGTACGAGGGATATTCATCGGTCGAAGATCTCCAGTATCTTGTTTCCTCACCTCAGGAATTTTGCATATTATATTGCTAGAGGGGTGTTAGCTCGTGATAACACGAGCAACATTTCTGCTCCGGATATTGCTATCCTGGCAGCAGCCCTCTCAAGGAGGTCTGATTATAATCTGGGTACCTTAATTGCTCGACGCCTAGCTATGAACGGTAACAAGGGGGACTTATATGGTGGCATTTATGCCACACTTATCTTAGAGCATCTTGGAGGCACCCCACATCCTGATGATACTCCTTTTACTTATTTAAGCTTTGATCTTGCTGCTATGAAAAGGCATAAGTTTGTTACCATGGTTTCTGAGCTTGATAACCTTGTTTATATCTTGCGTTTCGGAACTACCGCGGAACGTGAGACCCGTCTACCTGCACCTCTTTTGTTTGATTTTTCTCGCAGGAACGGATGGTCCTTTGATGTTGTCCAGTTCGATGAGTTCATGGTCCAGCATCAGTTCCATAACCCCATGGAGGGGGTTGTGCCCGACGAGGAGAAGCACGGTGAGATACCACATTTTCAGGATGAGACCGCCACCGAGTTTCGTGAAGGGTCTTCCTCTGTTAGGCGCTCGGAACCTTCCTCGTGGGAGACTCCGAGGAGTTCGGTGTACGCGCCATCATCCTTCTACGACCCTTGGTCTCACCACCATACCCCTGGAGCAGGAGGCTCCTGGGGGCAGTAGCTGCTACCAACTTAGGCCAAAAGCCTAAGCTTGGGGGAGTACGTGCCCTTCTCACTTTTCCATTGTATTATCCGTTTTATTCACTTTGATCTTTTCGAAGTTTTTACCCGTTCTTCTTTATTCCTCTATTCGCAAAAACAACAAAACGATTTTCTCTTTCTTTTGCTTTGTTTTCAACTTTTGAAAAACCCAAAAAGATTTCCTTTCTCTCTTTAGTTTTGCTTTGTTTTCAGAGATCAGCTCGAGTCCGTGATGGCATTTGATTATATTTCCTACGTTCGATCGTGCAAGTGACAAGCAGTAATGACGAAGATCGACTGAAAGGAAGCAACAAGGAAGACCGGTATGAACTCTTATTGTTTCTAGTTTTGTACATATGCATGTACTTATGATCTAGAGACCAGCTTGTAGTGACATAGTGCTATGTTTACAATGCTATTCCAGTGGTTCATGCTTTGCTTGTGGCTAGTCTCGAATAACTAGAGTATATAATGTGTTATTGAAATGATCTACATGCATTGCACTGTTCATAGTCTGGTATACTAAGGTGGTATTTCCCTTTAGAGAATTTTTGGATTGACTTGGCACATGCTTACACATGTTTAAGACTAAAAAGTCTACTTTGCCTTGATGATCTTTGAGTTTTAGAATAGTTATATCACTTTCATGCCCGTTTCAATGTTGCTTTGTCGCTCTGCATGATTATGACCGTTATTGCTCTCTAGTTGGTCGCTTCCCAGTCTTTTGCTAAACCTCCACCTGTACTAAGCGGAATGATTGCTTGTGCATCCAAAACCTTTAAACCTGTTATGCCATATGAGTCCACTATACCTTCCTATACATGGTATTTACCTGCCATCCCTAACGAAGACTTTCATGCACCATCTCGAAATTAATCAAAAGCATTTCCCTTTTTTGTGCCTATGTTTTAGCTCATGAGGAAGTAGTAGTTAATTCATGATCTCTTTAAGTTGGACAAGTTTCACCCCTGGATTGCATGTATAATGTGCGAACCACTAATATGAAAAGGAACTGGCATTGAGTGCGCCCGGCTCAAAAAGATAATATAACAAACAAACCCTCCTTCACGCTTTGTTCATGAGAAATCAGAAAACTTTGGCAGTGATAAACAAAGGAGATTAAGAGGATGTGATCGTCCTCAGGCGGGAGCCATTCCTCGAGACTTGTCTAGCTTAAAAAGTGATTGAGTTATCTGCTAGCATTCGTTGACGAAATATGCTCCTCTCAAAACATATTTACTTCTGTTTTTTTTAAAACCAAGAGCTCTGGTACATGTTTAGTTTTTGTTTCCGATCACGGGTTCTCAACTTTGCCAATAAAAGCCACGGTTCAAGAGTCTCACCTTCTTTCTTCAAAGCACTAACTAGGAGAGCATAATTATCATTCTGAGTGTAATGTGCATTGTCCCAAAGTATTACATTGTCTTCTGCATACTTGTGATATGATTTATTCTGAAATCCTTAGCTCTAGTCTCCTTTAAAACTCTGGAGGAGTCTCTGCATTTATGTTTTGCTTCACTCATGGAGGCTAGCGAGATACCACCTTAATATGCTCAAGCTATGTGCAATGTGGTCTTGTCTTGATTTTCGGTAATATATTGTTTACTCTTGGTTATTTTTGACTGGTCACTCGGAAGGAGGATTGCTCCTTGCATTGTTCTCATAAGTACTGTTTTAATACTTGCTGAACTCTCTTCGTAGTACATGCTTATATACATCTAATGAAGCAAAAGAGTTTGTCAAAGTTTTCTTTGTCGCGTCCAGTTCGTTGAACTGAATTGCTTGAGGACAAGCAATATGCTAAGCTTGGGGGAGTTGATACGTCTCAAACGTATCTACTTTTCCAAACACTTTTGATATTGTTTTGACCTCATTCTTGCATGATTTGGACTAAACTAACCCGGACTGACGCTGTTTTCAGCAGGGCTGCCTGTATGGTTTATTTGTGTGCAGGAAAACGGATTTTTAAGCATCTCAGAAAAATCCACGAAAAATCATGAAAAATCCACACACCCGAAGAAACAAAATGCTAGAAGTGGGGCCAGAGGGGGGCCACGGGGTGCCCAGGCGCCCTGTGGGCGCGCCCCCCTGGGCCGCGCCGGGGGGGCGCCTGGGTGGGGCCCACACCCCCTGGTGCCCTACTTTAGCCCGTATTTTTCCTCCCGACGTAGAAACCCTAGATCGGAAGTCCTTTCGCTATTTTTCGTCGCGGAGCCGCCGCCACCCTCTGTTCTTCTTCGGGAGGGCTAATCTGGAGGCTGATTTGGCCTCCGGAGAGGGGAGATCGTCGCCATCGTCATCATCATCACCACTCCATCATCCCTCCATGACTTCCCCCTTCATGTGTGAGTAATTCCCTTGCTGTAGGCAAAGGGGATGGTAGGGATTGGATGAGTTAGAAACTATCTCATCCATGCAACACCCAACCATCCATCTCCCTAGCCTACAGTATTTTAAACCTTGCTTGTCACTAGTTGCTACTTTTGCCATTTACTACTGCTATTTACTTTTGCTGTTTACTTTCACTATTACTATCATCACTATCATATCATTGTTACCACTTATCTTTTGTTGCAAGTTAGTATATTTCAGGTGCGGTTGAATTGACAACTCAACTATTAAAGCTTATAAATACTGTTTGGCTCCCCGTGTGTCGAATCAATAAATTGGGTTATTCTTACCCGCGAAGACTATCTCGATCCCTTACGGTTGAGGGTTATCAACTACCTACGGGATTCATGCCTAATGTTTGATATTTGCCTAGATGATCATTACTTTTCCGTGTGCCGTGCCCCAAGTTAGAATCTATCTCATCCATGCAGCACCCAACCATCCATCTCCCTAGCCTACAGTATTTTAAACCTTGCTTGTCACTAGTTGCTACTTTTGCCATTTACTACTGCTATTTACTTTTGCTGTTTACTTTTACTATTACTATCATCACTGTCATATCACTGTTACCACTCATCTTTTGTTGCAAGTTAGTATATTTCAGGTGCGGTTGAATTGACAACTCAACTGTTAAAGCTTATAAATACTCTTTGGCTCCCCGTGTGTCGAATCAATAAATTGGGTTATTCTTACCCGCGAAGACTATCTCGATCCCTTACGGTTGAGGGTTATCAACACGCCCCGGATTCTCCGGAGATCCGCCCTCAGGCCTTGGGGGCTCCTTCCCATGTCCTAGTGGTAGCACTTAGCTCCGCGATGGTGAGAAGACTAGATTAGGTGCCGGACGCGGCCGCTCATTTGCTTTCTGGAGTTGGCTTGTTCCTATCTTCTCTTTTGGATGCTGAAGGTTCTGGTGTTCCTCGATTGCTTGGTTTTGATCTCCCTCTGCGGTTCTTTTCTCTGATTCTCTATGGTTCTTCCCCAAGCTTTCGGGCTAGCCCAGGGAGAGCGGCAGTTGCACGGCGCTCTCTCCGACGCTCCCTCCTCTCTAGCCTTCACGAGGCGCCCGAACAGGAGCTCGTAACTGACGCGCCCCCATCCTTACGTCTGTGCCCCACGGGTACCGCGACAAGGGGCGGCCAATCACGCTTGACCTGCGTCAAAGGTCTCGGTCAGTAAAGGATAATAACCTAACGAGTTTTGCAGCCTTGCGAAGGGTCAAACGTCACGAGATGAGAGCAGTCCCGAGTACATCAAGATAAGTCTCCTCACCCTAAGGACATGTAAAACACGGATCGCACAGCAATAGGCAGGAACACTATGCATGGTGCCAAATGTCATGAAATCACAGTTCATTACATGCCCCCTAGGGCTCCATGCTTGTTTGATCAAACGATGCAGGACAAAAAAGAAGAAAGACTAAGAACGGCTCACGGTGACCCTCGGGGCACGGTTGCACGCGAGGACCTATACCTCAGGCTCAGGCAGAGCCCTCTTCACGCTTCACCTGAGCGTGACGTTGAGACGACCCAGCGCCGCCATCCAGGCGGGCGCGGAGGCGTGGCGGCTGGTCATAGCCACCGCTGCTGGAGCTGCCGCTGAAGGAGGAGCCTCCGTAGCTGGACGAGCTGCGGCCATCGCTCAAGCCAGGCACCTCTCCGCTGCCGTTGTCCTCGGGGCAGCACTCGGCACGGCGACCGTCTTCTCCAAACACCCTCACAAAGAGGGTCGAGTCGCCATTGGACTTGAAGTGAAGGGTGCATCGGCTGCCCAAACCATGCGCGCGGACGAACGCCTGCCAGCCTCGGGCCAAAACCACAGCGCCCGAAGTGGAGACCTCCACCACGACCCACGACGCCCTGCTGCAGAAACCATCTACCTGCTGCCAAAAGCCAATGGAGCTAGCATCAAAGAGTTTGTCGGCCAAGGAGCGCAGGAGCTGGAGCTTGGTGCCGGCTGGGCTCTCCGACCACACGATGAGCTCCAGCGCCGCCTCCGCCAGGTGGGAGTGCAGCTGGGGAGGTCTGCCAACCCCAGAGCGCCTCCCTCCGTTCACCGGATGGCCAACCTCACGACGGTTCCCACCACTCATAGGACCGCCGCCGTAGCTACCAAGGGCGGCTATGGGCGCTGTGGGGGTCCACCCACGCCCACTCGCGGCCCCAATGGGGGTCGCGGCACACTTACGGGGACGGCCTCGTCCCCTCTTAGCTGGTGGTGAGCCAAGCCCCTTCTGCTGAGCCTTACCCTTCTCCATGGATGAGTACTTCCTGGGCGGTGCCATGGGCGGTTCGGTCAAGCGAAGGAGCAAGGGGAACGAAGAAGATGGGCGGCAATGGCTCAGTCTGCCGCCCTATTTATAGTTAGAGGAAGGCCAACCGCCGACCCCATAAATGCAGGTAATGATGATCCGCTATGCACGCAGAGACTTGACGAGTCGCGCAGTCGCCGAGGCTGCATGGGGAAGTGGAGATGCCCACGTCCCATCAAGCGCCACGCGTCCAACAAGGCCGTAGGCTTTTGGGCCCGCTGCGCTCCGCACTTGGCCCTTGGCTTCGCCGCGAAGCCAAGCCTGAGTGCACCTTGGGCCCGGGGGCTACTGTCAGCGTCTGGGAACGAGGGTACACAGACTTGCCTGCTTGCGGCCCAGGGCGTGGCTCGCAAGGCGGCCTGGTACAGCCCAGCATCTTCAACAACCACTCAAGACCCTCGCGAGGGGCCAAGCCTCGCGAGGCGGACGACACAAGGCATCCCCTGGGGTGGCCTCGCCAGGTCGGCTCGTGAGGATCGGAGATATCAAGGCAAGGAGCACCTCGCGAGGTCCTCATGACGTGAGGAGTGACGACCAATGCCAGGCGGGCGCCAGCGGGCGTAGAGCGCCAGTTTCCCCTTTGGTGCCAAAGCAGCAGGTGCATGCGAGGAGTCCCGAGGCATCAGGCAAAGATTTCCATATCGGTGCAACAAGACCAAGACCAGCAGGATGGCAGGACGGAGGTCATCGCGGAGCCCACGACGGCGTCACCACCAGAGCCATTGCAGGCAAAGACCACCTTTTGTCAGGATAGCTTGCACTAGTTGTCTCCCTTCAAATTTTCCCGTTGTGGGATCCCTTCCCGCTCAATATTTGGGAAGAGGACCCGGGCCACTATAGATAGGACCGAGCCACTAGTTGTCTGATACACCATAATCTCACCCAAGCTCAAGAATACCTCTCCTCAGGAGGCAGTTCATGCATGTACTAGTTCTTCCTTAGCCTACAAGGCAATCCACCATACACACTGGACTAGAGTATTACACCACAACGATGGCCCGAACCAGTATAAATCTTGTGTCTCTTGTTCATAGGATCGGACGAGCTAGGGCGGAAGGAGAGATCTTCGTGCGCACCCTAGTGTTTGATCCTCAAGGGTTTTGCAGGAACCCTAGATCCGACAGGCACCCCCGACCCTGCTGAGTTCCTGCAGCTTTAAGAGCTGAGCATCGAGGCGGCCAACGGCGATGAGAATATTATGGTAAAATGGTTCCCCATGGCTCTCAAGGACGGCGCGCGCTCGTGGCTCCTGAACCTGCTTGCGGGATCGATCTCCTCCTGGGGTGAGATGCGCGAGCATTTCATCGCCAATTTCCAGGGCACTCATTACTGCCTGCCAGCCGCGGGTGACCCGCGGCACGTCAAGCAGCAACCGGGGAAGACCCTACAGAAGTACATCTGATGGCTTCTCGCCCCTCGTTGGTTACCCCAAGTGGAAGGTGTGAGATGCAGTGTAGCGGAAGTTTTCCCTTGGCAAAGATACCAAGGATCGATTTCCCCTGAGACTCCCAGTTTCAACAAGAAGGTGTCAACTGCTAACGGCGCCAGATATTAGCAATCAACATGGACCTGCACACAGATACAAATAACTTTGCTCCCAACGAGTACAGAGAGGTTGTCAATCCCTCCGGCCTTGTAGTTTACAAAGCATCAAACGCAAGTGATAGTAGTGATAGATATTGCTGCAATAGTAAGTAAAAGCGTAAAGTAAATAGCGGATGTGATCAATGATGGTAATATGGACCGGAGTCTCATGATGTTCACTAGTGATGTCTCTCTCCCAAAAGACGATAAAACAGTTATGTGAGGTAAACGAATTACAGCTGGGCAATTGACAGAACCATGAACGCAAACCAATGCTGACTACATTGCAAGAAAGGTTGAGGTTCAAAGCATGGGCGGTACGCCAAGGTAAGTAGACCGAAATCCATCAATATCTACTACTAATCATCCACCTTGAGATATCTATCCAGAACATCTCGCTGGTATTAAGTTGCGAGTCCCACCCATAGTGTAAACTCAAAGCAACAGACAACTGCATTAAAAGAACTTTGCGTAAAGTAAACAATCCTTGCACCCGCGGGCACAAGCACCGTTGTTTTCCCCCTTGTGGCAACAGCACATCCCCTAGACTCATGTTTCTGTCACTCAAGCTAGTCATCGAGGGGCATGAACCCACAATCAAGCATAACGTTCCCTCTTGGAGTCACTACCTATTACTTGGCCAAAGCAATAAATAACAACGGAGAACATGCAAGAATTTCTTACGAACATAAATATAAAAGTGGTAGATCAAATATATTACTCAAACACAATCTGAACATAATCTCATAATCCATCGGATCCCAACAAACTCATCATAGCAACAGCATAAGGATTACATATGTGCCTCGATCATGTAGGGCAGCTCACGAGGACTAATTAGTGAAGCACAAGAACGGGAGGAGAACATCACGTAGCTACTGGTCATGGACTCATGGTCCAAGGGAGACTACTCACAACTCATCCGGGAGGCGTCCATGGTGGCGGAGAAGCTCCCGGTGGTGATCCTCCCCTCCGGCAGGGTGCCGGGGAGAGTTCTCCTGGTGCTCCCGATCTTGGAAGCGGCGGCGGCGGCGGAACAGAGATGAGATCGCGAAAAAGATTTCCCGTCTCAAGGGTTTCGGGAGATGCTTTAAATATATGCCAAACGGGGGCATCAGCGGAGCCTCGGGGGGCCCAGGCGCCCCCCCCCGGCGCGGCCCAGGGGGGGGGGGCGCCGCCAGGGCGCCTGGAGCCCTGGTGGCCCCCCCGGCTGTACTTCGGGCGCAAGGTAGCTTCTGGAACGCTGATTTTTTATATAATTTTTCTGGATTTTTCCTGGCAGTTCTCGTAATGTGAAAACCTGAAATACAAAAACAGCCGAAAACAGAAACTGGCACTGAGGTGCACTGAGTTAATAGGTTAGTCCAAATATGATCAAAAGTGTATGGAAGTGTATAAATAACATAGCAATATCACCCAAAAGAGGCATGGAGCAAGCAGAAATTATAGATACGTTTTGGACGTATCAACATCCCCAAGCTTAATTCCTGCTCGTCCTCGAGTAGGTAAATGATAACAAGAATAATTTCTGTGGTGACATGCTATTAACCATATAGAACTTTTTCATAGTCATATGAAAAAGCTTACCGAGACAATGAATCTATAGTAATTAAGTTGCCTCATGAGAAAATCACAAAGGACTGAAAGTTTTACAATATGATACTGAAACATCAAAAAGATTTGTAATGAACATGGTGTGCAAATATGATAAAGTGATATCTAGCTTGCCCCCTTAAGTGAAGCAAAACATAAATGCAGGGGCACCTCCAACGTTTATGTGATGACTAGATACAATGATTTCAAAATAAACGATATCACAATCATGCAAAAGACAATGCTACTTTGGGACAATGCACATTACACTCAGAATGACAATCATGCTCTCAGTAGTTTGTGCTTTTAAAAGAAGGTGGAGACTCTCGAACCGTGGCTTTTGTTGGAAAGGTTGAAAACCCGTAATCGGAAACAAAGACAAAACATGTACCAGAGCTCTTGGTTTTAAAAACAGAGGTAATAATTTTTTTTAGATTATGCATGTTTCGTCAACGAATGCTAGCAGACAACTCAATCACTTCTTGAGATGGACAAGTTTCGAGGAACGGCTTTCGAATGAGGACGATCACATCCTCTTAATCTCCTTTGTTTATCACTGCCAAAGTTTTCTGATTTCTCATGAACAAAGCGTGAAGGAGGGTTTGTTTGTTATATTATCTTTTTGAGTCGGACGCACTCAATGCCAGTTCCTTCTCGTATTATGGGTTTGCACATTATACATGCAATCCCGGGGTGAAGCTTGTCCAACTTAAAAAGATCATGAATTAACTACTACTTCCTAATGAACTTACAACAGAGGCACAAAATAAGGATGCTTTTTTTTCTTTTTGAATAATTTCGAGATGGTACATGCAAGTCTCCGTTAGGAATGGCAGGTAAATACCATGTAGGAAGGTATGGTGGACTCATATGGCATAACTGGTATAAAAGAATTTGGATGCACAAGTAGTCAGTCCGCTTAGTACAGGCGAAGGTTAGCAAAAGACTGGGAGCGACCAACTAAGAGATCAATGACGGTCATAATCATGCAGAGCGACAAAGCAACATTGAATCAGGCATGGAAGTTATATCGCTACTCAAAAATAAAAGATCATCAAGGCTTGACAGACTTTCTTTACAGTCTTAAATATGCGTGAGCATACGCCAAGTCAATCAAAATAAATTCTCGAAGGAAGATATTACTAAACCATACCACATCGTAGGCAAACAAATCATGTTGGTATTCCAATAACTCATTGGAAATCCCCCAGCTATTTGAGACTAACCATAAGAAAACATGAACTACTAAGCGCCATTATGCACGTAGCATCTTTATCATAGACATATCAACCAATGCAACAGAAGCAAACTCTCTTAATAAGGTGAGCATGATAATTAAAGAGAGTTCAAGCAACCAACTAAATGAATCTCTTTAGAAAGATAAGCATGAAAGTTAAAAGCTAAGCATGATAGTAGCTATTAAAAGACAAAGAACACACACAGCATAGATAGACATGAAAATTCTATGTTATGTTCTAGGTAGAAGTGGAGCATGTTTCTCTCCCACATAAAGAATGATGAGTTCCGACTCGTTATGAAAAGCTAAAGAAAACTAAAAAGGAAAACTAAAAGCAAGACGCTCCAAGCATAGTACATAACACATGAAGTGATAAAAATATAGTGGAACGAAAGACGAACTGATAATGTTGATGGAGAAGGGGATGCACGGGGGCATCCCCAAGCTTAGACGCTTGAGTCTCCTTGAATATTTCTTGGGGGTGCACGGGGGCATCCCCAAGCTTGAGCGCTTGACACTCCTAAATCTTTTTATCATCTTCCCTCGCACACTTGAAAACTCCCTTCATACATAACTCATCATAATCTGATTAGCGAGGTTAGTACCCATAATAAAATAATTGTTCCTTGCTGGAAATAAGGATATTCTTGAAGATCTACTGTTTCTCAAGATTGCCAAAAGGTTTTTGCAAAGAAAAAGCAAGCTCTAGGTTTGCAAAATGAAGGAAAGGCAAAACAGGACAGAATCTGTGAAAAACAGAACAGCAGGTAGTAAATGATTTGTTCGGGGCACTTCTGCCACTCTAATCAAAAAACTCAAAACAGACGCACGAAGGACAATTATATAGAGCACGCTGTCGAAAAAATTCAGACCAAAAAGGTGATCTGGTGATTTTATACGAATTTTTCTATCGAAGGACAAAATCTGTTTCCTGGACAGCACCTCACAACTTTTGAACTTTCTAGCAATCAGAGGCTATACTTGGCACAAAATTGAAAAGAAAAGATACAATGATGATCCTACTGTAGTAAACAACATCAAGACGCAACAAAATCAAAATGAATTTATTCATTGGGCTGCCTCCCAAAAGCGCTTTCTTTTATGCCTTTAAGCTAGGCATAATGCAAAGAGATCAAGTTTTATCAAGAGTAAAAGAATAACTAGCCCGTACAACGGACTCAAAAGGTAACTTAATCTTCTTTCGAGGGAAGTGTTCCATCCCTTTCTTGAGAGGAAACTGAAATTTTATATTACCCTCTTTCATGTCAATGATAGCACCAACGGTGCGCAAAAAGGGACGTCCCAAAATAATTGGACACGAAGGTTCACATTCAATGTCCATAATAGTGAAATCAACGGGAACATAATTGTCATTGACAATAATAAGAACATCGTCGATCCTCCCCAAAGATTTCTTTATGGAAGAATCAACGAGACGAACACCAAAAGAACAAGAATCAAAAGGTTTCAATTTAAGCATATCATATAGTCTTTTGGGCATAATGGAGGTACTAGCTACAATATCACATAAGGCATAGCAAGAGAAGTTGTTTATCTTAATTTTAATCATAGGATCCGAACCATCTTCTAGCTTTCTAGGTATGGAGGCTTCTACTCTAAGTTTCTCCTCCCTAGCTTTGATGAGAGCATTAGTGACATGCTCTATGAAGGCAAGATTAAGCGTGCTAGTGTGGGGATCTTTGGCTATTCTTTGTAGAAAGGTGACAACTTCTGAAATACTACAATTATCGAAATCAATTTTATCATTATTGGGCAGAATTGTAGTGTCATCCTCTTTGTTTGAATCGCTCTCTATTATAAGAGTTTGAACGTCTTCCCAAATTTGGGGAAGCTTAGGAGCAATTTTAAACTGAGGCTCATACTCTTTTCCTGGGAGACCATGCCATGGGCATAACTCTCCGTCAAGACTAACATAATCACAAGGTTTATTACTTCTGTAGATCCCGACAATGGTGATTGGCATAATGGAAGAAGGGGTGTACTCCTCCCATCTAGTGTTTTTGGTGGAACCCATAGTAGCAAGCAAGCAAGATAACTATTTTTGTTATTTTCGATAAAAGATATTAAAGCAAAACTGAAAGGTAAACTAACAAGACTAAAAAGCAAAGGTAAAAGATAGCGTGCAACTCCCCTATCCTGAAGAGTGGAGTCCCCGGCAACGGCGCCACAAAACTTTGCTTGATGGCTTCTCGCCCCTCGTTGGTTACCCCAAGTGGAAGGTGTGAGATGCAGTGTAGCGGAAGTTTTCCCTTGGCAAAGATACCAAGGATCGATTTCCCCTGAGACTCCCAGTTTCAACAAGAAGGTGTCAACTGCTAACGGCGCCAGATATTAGCAATCAACGTGGACCTGCACACAGATACAAATAACTTTGCTCCCAACGAGTACGGAGAGGTTGTCAATCCCTCCGGCCTTGTAGTTTACAAAGGATCAAACACAAGTGATAGTAGTGATAGATATTGCTGCTATAGTAAGTAAAAGCGTAAAGTAAATAGCGGATGTGATCAATGATGGTAATATGGACCGGAGTCTCATGATGTTCACTACTGATGTCTCTCTCCCAAAAGACGATAAAACAGCTATGTGAGGTAAACGAATTACAGCTGGGCAATTGACAGAACCATGAACGCAAACCAATGCTGACTACATTGCAAGAAAGGTTGAGGTTCAAAGCATGGGCGGTACGCCAACGTAAGTATACCGAAATCCATCAATATCTACTACTAATCATCCACCTTGAGATATCGATCCAGAACATCTCGCTGGTATTAAGTTGCGAGTCCCACCCATAGTGTAAACTCAAAGCAACAAACAACTGCATTAAAAGAACTTTGCATAAAGCAAACAATCCTTGCACCCGCGGGCACAAGCACCGTTGTTTTCCCCCTTGTGGCAACAACACATCCCCTAGACTCATGTTTCTGTCACTCAAGCTAGTCATCGAGGGGCATGAACCCACAATCAAGCATAACGTTCCCTCTTGGAGTCACTACCTATTACTTGGCCAAAGCAATAAATAACAACGGAGAACATGCAAGAATTACATACGAACATAAATATAAAAGAGGTAGATCAAATATATTACTCAAACACAATCTGAACATAATCTCATAATCTATCGGATCCCAGCAAACTCATCATAGCAACAGCATAAGGATTACATATGTGCCTCGATCATGTAGGGCAGCTCACGAGGACTAATTAGTGAAGCACAAGAACGGGAGGAGAACATTACATAGCTACTAGTCATGGACTCATGGTCCAAGGGAGACTACTCACAACTCATCCGGGAGGCGTCCATGGTGGTGGAGAAGCTCCCGGTGGTGATCCTCCCCTCCGGCAGGGTGCTGGGGAGAGTTCTCTTGGTGCTCCCGATCTTGGAAGCGGCAGCGGTGGCGGAACAGAGATGAGATCGCGAAAAAGAGTTCCCGTCTCGAGGGTTTCGGGAGAAGCTTTGAATATATGCCAAAGGGGGGCATCAGCGGAGCCTCGGGGGGCCAGGCGCCCCCCCC
>LR738715.1:164462333-164527088 GCA_902687465.1 Secale cereale
TCGGGCGCAAGGTAGCTTCTGGAACGTTGATTTTTTATATAATTTTTCTGGATTTTTCCTGACAGTTCTCATAATGTGAAAACCTGAAATACAAAAACAACCGAAAACAGAAACTGGCACTGAGTTGCACTGAGTTAATAGGTTAGTCCAAATATGATCAAAAGTGTATGGAAGTGTATAAATAACATAGCAATATCACCCAAAAGAGGCATGGAGCAAGCAGAAATTATAGATACGTTTTGGACGTATCATCCAGCGCTTCAACAGGGTCTACCTCAAGATTCCCAAGGTGACGGACGAGGCCATCATCTCAGCATTCTGTGATGGCGTCCGCGATGTCAAGATGAAGGAGGAGCTCGCTATCCATGAGGATCTGTGCACAACCCTGGAGCTATTCAACATAGCGACCAAGTGCGCATGAGATGAGGAAGGGCGCCTTTCCCTCGTCGAGCTCCCTGCTGCTGACCCAAAAGACAACAATGCCAATGCTAAAGATGTGAAGCGCAAGGGGGTGGCTGTGCTCGTGGCAGAACCGGAGATGAAGCGCGGCCGCGACCACCCAGAGTCGTCCAAGATAAGTCGTCCATTCTGTGCCTTCCACAACATGCACAGCCACAACACTAACGACTGTCAGGAACTCAGGGCCATTCGTGACGGGCACTTCGGCCGAAGCACCAAGCGTAACGACCGAGGCTATGGCCATGGAGGAAGCCGAACTGGAGGGCGCTAGGACGACCGCGGCTCCCGTCAGGAGTGGCGTGATCAACCTCGTGAGGACTGTCGGCGTTCTGGGAACGAGGGTACCAAGACTTGCCTACCTGCGGCCCAGGGCGTGGCTCATCAGGCGGCCTGGTGCGGCCCAACATCTTCGGCAACCGCTGAAGACCCTCACGAGGTGCCAAGCCTCGCGAGGCGGACGACGCAAGACGTCCCCTGGGGCAACCTCACTAGGCCGGCTCGTGAGGATCGGAGATATCGAGGCAAGGGGTACCACGCGAGGCCCTTGTGACATGAGCAGTGACGACCAAGGCCAGGCGGGCGCCAGTGGGCAGGGTACCAGTTTCCTCTTTGGTGCTAAAGGAGCACGCACAGGCGAGGAGTCCCAAGGCGTCACGCAAAGGTTTCCATATCAGTGCAACAAGACCAAGACCAGCAGGACAGCAGAGCGGAGGTCATCGCGGAGCCCACGGCTGCGTCACCACGAGAGCCTTTGGCAGGCGAATACCATGTTTTGTCAGGATAACTTGTACTAGTTGTCCTCCTTCAAATTTGGCCATTGTGGGATCCCTTCCCGCTCAATATTTGGGAAGAGGACCCGAGCCACTATAAATAGGACTAGCCACCACCATTCACATCATCGGATATAGAGTTGATTAGCTAGTAGGCCACACACCACAAGCTCACCCGAGCACAAGAACACCTCTCCTCAGGAGGCAGTTCATCCATGTACTAGTTCTTCATCAGCCTACAAGGAAATCCACCAAACCACACTGGATTAGGGTATTACACCACAACGATGGCCCGAACCAGTATAAACCTTGTGTCCCTTGTTCTTCAGATCTGACGAGTTAGGCTTAGGGATTGGTGAGTAGACGTGCTAGGGCGGGAGGAGAGATCCTCGTGCGCACCCCAGAGTTCGAACCTCAAGGGTTTTGCCGGAACCCAAGATCCGACATTTGGCGCGCCAGGTAGGGGTGTGCCGAAACTTCCCTTCTGTCGAACCGCGCTCCGTCGTCTTATCGGTTCCATGGCCGATGCTTCCAGAGCCCGTGCTGAGCGGCGGACTGCCCTCGCCGCCCACGTCGCTCAGACTGCTTCTGCCGGCAGACCACCCCGCCGTTCTCCATCGCGTGCCGCCAACGCTGCCATCGGCCCGCCGCAGTAGGAACAACAGGCCTCGTCTCTGCACCCCTCCGTGCGGCGTGACGGACGCACCGCTACCCCGTCACTAACTCTAGCGGTCTCTTCATCCCATGCTCTTCGCGGACCCGCGGACGCGTAGGCTGCGTTGCTCATGGCACGCGAGCTCCTGTGTTACTGCCCCATCGACAACTCCTACGAAGAATGGCTCGACCGCATCATCGAGCTCGTCAGCGCCGCTGGGGGCTCCCCGGCGCCGTCCCTCTCCCTACCTCGTCCGCCTCCCCATGTGGATGATGAGGCCCATGAAGCTCCACTGCTACCCCCGCGTCAAGGCGTCATCCAAGACCCAAGGCACGTGGCCCCGCGCCATGACCGCCCACGCGCGGCGCAAGTGCACGAAGAAGGAAGCAAACCAAGAGATCCAGCGGCCCCACGGGGGAGCGCCAGCACTCCCTCCGACGTTGCACCGAGACCGCGCGCCCCCCGCCGCGGTGGCGTGTGAGGGCCAAGATAAAGTTCCACCTTCCCATCAAGCTCCGGTGTCAACAGCAGGCTGCAAGGCCCTCGTCCCCGAGCTGCGCAACGTCAACTGGCCTGGGAAGTTCAAGCACGACCAGCCTCCATGCTACAACGGCACCCCCAACCCTGCGGAGTTCCTGCAGCTCTACGAGTTGAGCATCACAGCGTCCGACGGCAATGAGAAGAACATGGCGAACTGGTTCCCCATGGCCCTCAAAGATGGCGCGCGCTCATGGCTCTTGAATCTGCCCGCGGGATCAATATCCACCTGGAGCGAGATGCGCGAGCGGTTCATCCCCAACTTCCAGGGCACCCGAGACCGCCCTCTGGCCGCGGGTGACCTTCGGCGTATCAAGCAACAGCCCGGAGAAACCCTACAAAAGTTCATCCAACGCTTCAACAGCGTCCGCGTCAAGATCCCCAAGGTCACGGACGAGACCATCATTTCGGCTTTCTCAGATGGTGTCCGCGACATCAAGATGAAGGAGGAGCTCGCCATCCACGAGGACCTGTGCACGTCCCTGGAGCTGTTCAACCTCGCGACCAAGTGCGCCAGAGCTGAGGAGGGGCGCCTCTCCCTCGTCGAGCCCCCCGCTGCTGAGCCCGAAGACAAGAAGGCCAAGAGCAAGGACGTAAAGTGCAAGGGAGCTGCAGTGCTCGCGGCTAAACTAGAGATGAAGCGTGGTCGCGAACACCCAGAACCACCCAAGAACGACTGGGCATTTTGTGCCTTCCACAATGTGCACAACCACAACACTCATGACTATCAAGAACTCAAGGCCCTGCGCGAAGGACACTTCATCCAACGCCCCGAGCGCAGCAACCATGGCTACAGCCGCGGGGGAAGTCAGACCGGGGACTGGTGGGACAACCGCGGCCCTGCCAGGAGTGGCGTGATCAACCTCGGGAGGACCATTGGCGTGGGCAGCCCCGCGAGGACGCCTGGAGGGACCAGCCTCGGGAGGACCGTCCTCAGGGCAGGGCCGGCTTCCACCTCTACCACCGCCAAGGAGGAACGAGGGGGCTGGGGTCTTCCAGGAGCCACGTGCCATCGCCTGCATCTTGGGCGGAGCACATGCCATAGCTTCTCAGCGCCTCTTCAAGCAGTTCGCCCGTGAAGTAAACGCGGCTCTCCCCAAGCTCGAGGCTACTCGCTCACACAGGTGGTCCAGGTGCCCCATCACCTTCAGTTCAGCGAACCAGCTCAAGTGTGCGGCTACGGCCAGCGCCCTCCCAATACTTTGTTCGCTCGTCATCAACAACATCCAAGTTACCAAGACCCTCATCGACGGTGGCGCAGGGCTCAACGTCCTATTCATCGAGGCATTCAACAGCCTCCAAGTACCCTACGACCAACTGCTGCCTTCCAAGCCCTTCTCCGGAGTGACTGACGGCTCCACCACCCCCGTGGGGCAGGTCCGCCTACCTGTCACCTTTGGCAAGCGCGACAACTACCACACTGAGCTCATCGACTTCGATGTCACCCACATCCATCTCCCTTACAACGCCATCCTCGGGTACCCAGCCCTGGCCAAGTTCATGGCAGTGACTCACCACGGCTACAACGTCCTCAAGATGCCGGGAAGCGGCGACGTCATTACCATCGCCTGTGAAGGGAAGGACGCAGTGTGCTCACTCGACTGCGCTTACCAGGTGGCAGCAGTCGAGGATACAGATAACGACGGCATCATTTACCCACCTGAGGTCATCCCCAAGAAGAACAAGCAGCTGCTCGCCCTGGAACCTCATGGGGATGCAGCACCAGGCGGCAGCACCTCGGGACCTATGCCAAGGGAGGGGCCGCCTCCCTCTCTCACATAGGAAGGCGCATCCGGCGCCCCCCTCAGGCTGGGCTCGGGTGCTCTCCTCTGGAGGGCCTCTGACTTAGCCAATGTCACAAGGGAGGCGCTCGGGCACCATGTGGAGAAGTGCTTTGCCACACACTTCCCTCTGGAGGCCTCGTGGCATGAGGCACCAGGCGCTCAGGAGTTCATCAGCCAGACCATCGAAGACCTACAAATGCCAAGAGCAACACGGGGCGAGCGCCGCCCGGCTCCTCTGAGGGCAGCTATCGGACCATGCTCAGGAGATAGGCTGCGCGTCTGCGTCAACGTCCCCGCACTCAACAGGGTCGCATCTCAGGAGCTCTATTGGCCTTCCCAGGTGGACCGGTGCCAGGGTCCCCCTCACAGCTACGTGTGCATGCCCTTCGGCCTGCCGAACCAAGCGACCCCGCACCAGCGCCACATGCGGGAAGTCCTGGCAACTTGCGAGGCCAGGAATAAGGAGATCCAGGAAGAGTTGGACTCGGCCCTCCGCGAGATCTGGGGAACCCCAGTGCCTCACGAGGCACCGGAGCCATGCTACACGTAAGGAACAGAGTCTGCACGGAGCATCTTCAGCTACACCAACACTACTTCAGCAACTGTGCCAGGTGACATTTTACGGTTTTTGTTCAACTGGGAGCGCCCTTGAGGCTGCATCATTCCCAGGTGGGATGAGCCTGTCCCTACGACGTATATCCTTCTGCATCTTAGGTCACCTTGTTGGGGGCGCCCCTTGATAACCCTCAACCGTAAGGGATCGAGATAGTCTTCGCGGGTAAGAATAACCCAATTTATTGATTCGACACACGGTGAGCCAAAGAGTATTTATAAGCTTTGATAGTTGAGTTGTCAATTCAACCGCACCTGAAATATACTTACTTGCAACAAAAGATAAGTGGTAACAGTGATATGATAGTGATGATAGTGATAGTAAAAGTAAACAGCAAAAGTAAATAGCAGAAGTAAATAGCAAAAGTAGCAACTAGTGACCAACAGGATTTAAAACACTGTAGGCTAGGGAGATGGATGGTTGGGCGCTGCATGGATGAGATATATCATGATTCTAACTTGGGGCACGGCACACGGAAAAGTAATGATCATCTAGGCAAATATCAAACATTAGGCATGTATCCCGTAGGTAGTTGTACGTGCTTGCAATAAGAACTTGCACAACATCTTTTGTCCTACCATCCCGCTATGAACGGGGCCAAAAGGAACTTATGGAGATTAAGGTGCTCCTGTCAAAGAGCACCGGAACAAAGCAATAAACTCGATAGATACATGTAATCCTCAAACTACGGACCGTCCCCTTTGGTGTCCCAAGCTGTCACTTTTGGGATCGCCGGTTCCGAACCGTAATAGGTGCAAACAACTCATAGGTAAGATCAAGAACACAAATATATTCATGCAAACACATATGGTTCAGATCTGAAATCATGGCACTCGGGCCCTAAGTGACAAGCATTAAGAATAACAAGTTGAAGCAAAGATGATAAACACCATAGTAGATGATAGGCAACATGCCCCCAACGATCTGACAAACTATTAGATGATCTAACTCATCCAATCCCTACCATCCCCTTCGCCTACAGCAGGGGATTACTCACACATGGAAGGAGAAGTCATGGAGGGATGATGGAGTGGTGATGATGATGACGATGGCGACGATCTCCCCTCTCCGGAGGCCAATTCAGCCTCCAGATTAGCCCTCCCGAAGAAGAACAGAGGGTGACGGCGGCTCCGCGACGAAAACTGGGAAAAGAACTTCTGATCTAGGGTTTCTCCATCACGAGCTAAAATACGAGTCAAGGTAGGGCACCAGGGGAGGTGGGGCCCACCCAGGCGCCCCCCCGGCGCGTCCAGGGGGTGGGCCGCGCCCACAGGGCGCCTGGGGGCCCCCCTAGCCCCCTGGCCCCCCTCTTCTGGCTCCTGGTTCCTTTGGGTGTGTGGATTTTCTGTGATTTTTCGTGGAATTTTCTGAGATACCTAAAAATCCGTTTTCCTGCACACAATAAAACCATACAGGAAGCTCTGCTGAAAACAGCGTCAGTCCGGGTTAGTTTAGTTCAAATCATGCAAGAATGAGGTCAAAACAATATCAAAAGTGTTTGGAAAAGTAGATACGTTTGAGACGTATCAACTCCCCCAAGCTTAGCATATTGCTTGTCCTCAAGCAATTCAGTTCAACGAACTGGACGCGACAAAGAAAACTTTGACAAACTCTTTTGCTTCATTAGATGTATATAAGCATGTACTACGAAAAGAGTCTAGCAAGTATTGAAACAGTACTATGAGGACAATGCACGGAGCAATCCTTCTTTCACGTGACCAATCACAAATACCTAAAAGTAAATAATACATTACTGAGAATCAAGACAAGATTACATTGCACATAGCTTGAGCATATTAGGGTGGTATCTCGCTAGCCTCCATGAGTGAAGCAAAACATAAATGCAGAAACTCCTCCAGAGTTTTAAAGGAGACTAGAACTAAGAATTTCAGAATAAATCATATCACAGGCATGCAGAAGACAATGTAATACTTTGGGACAATGCACATTACACTCAGAATGACAATTATGCTCTCCTAGTTGGTGCTTTGAAGAAAGAAGGTGGAGACTCTCGAACCGTGGCTTTTGTTGGCAAGGTTGAAAACCCGTGGTCGGAAACAAAAACTAAACATGTACCAGAGCTCTTGGTTTTTAAAAACAGAGGTAAAAATGTTTTTGAGAGGTGCATATTTCGTCAACGAATGCTAGCAGATAACTCAATCACTTATTGAGCTGGACAAGTTTCGAGGAACGGCTCCCGCATGAGGACGATCAGATCCTCTTAATCTCCTTTGTTTATCACTGCGAAAGTTTTCTGATTTCTCATGAACAAAGCGTGAAGGAGGGTTTGTTTGTTGTATTATCTTTTATGAGCTGGGCGCACTCTATGCCAGTTCCTTCTCGTATTATGGGTTTGCACATTAGACATGCAATCCCGGGGTGAAACTTGTCCAACTTAAAAAGTTCATGAATTAACTACTACTTCCTCATGAGCTAAAACAGAGGCACAAAAAGAGAAATGCTTTTGATTAATTTCGAGATGGTACATGAAAGTCTTCGTTAGGAATGGCAGGTAAATACCATGTATAGGAAGGTATGGTGGAATCATATGGCATAACATGTTTTAAGGATTTTAGATGCACAAGCAGTCAGTCCGCTTAGTATAGGTGGAGGTTAGCAAAAGACTGGGAAGCGACCAACTAGAGAGCAATAACGGCCATAATCATGCAGAGCGACAAAGCAACATTGAATCGGGCATGAAAGTGATATAACTATTCTGAAACTCAAAGATCATCAAGGCGGAGCAGACTCTTTAGTCTTAAACATGTGTAAGCATGTGCCAAGTCAATCCAAAAATTCTCTAAAGGGAAATACCACCTTAGTATACCAGACTATGACCAGTGCAATGCATGTAAATCATTTCAATAACACATTATGTACTCTAGCTATTCGAGACTAGCCACAAGAAAAGCATGAACCACTGGAAGAGCATTGTAAACATAGCACTATGTCGCTACAAGCTGGTCTCTAGATCATAAGTACAGGCATATGTACAAAAGTAGAAACAAGAAGAGTTCATACCGGTCTTCCTTGTTGCTTCCCTTCCGTCGATCTTCGTCATTACTGCCTCGTCACTTGCACGATCGAACGTAGGAAATTTAATTAAATGCCATCACGGACTCGAGCTGAACTCTGAAAACAAAGCAAACTAAAGAGAAAAAGGAAATCTTTTTGGATTATTTCAAAGGTTGAACGAAAGCAAAAGAAAGAGAAAATCTTTTTGTTGTTTTTGCAAAGAGAGAAATAAAGAAGAACGGGCAAAAACTTCGAAAAGATCAAAGCGAATAAAATGGATAATACAATGGAAAAGTGAGAGGGGCACGTACTCCCCCAAGCTTAGGCTTTTGGCCTAAGTTGGTAGCAGCTACTGCCCCCAGGAGCCTCCTGCTCCGGGGGAACAGTGGTGAGTCTAAGGGTCGTAGAAGGATGCTGGCGCGTATACCGAACTCCTCGGAGTCTCCCACGAGGAAGGGTCCGTACGCCAAGCAGAGGAAGACCCTTCACCAAACTCGGTGGTGGTTTCTTCCTGAAAAGGTGGTAACTCACCGTGCTCCTCCTCGTCGGGCACAACCCCCTCCATGGGGTTATGAAACTGATGTTGGGCCACGAACTCATCGAACTGGACAACATCAAAGGACCATCCGTTCCTGCGAGAAAAATCAAACAAAAGAGGTGCAGGTAGACGGATCTCGCGTTCCGCAGTAGTTCTGAAACACACGATATAAACAAGATTATCAAGTTCAGAAGCCATAGTAACAAACTTATGCCTTTTCATAGCAGCAAGATCAAAGCTTAAATAAGTAATAGGATTATCATCAGGGTGTGGGGTGCCTCCAAGATGTTCTAAGATAAGTGTGGCATAAACGCCACCATATAAGTCTCACTTGTTACCGTTCATAGCAAGGCGTCGAGCAATTAAGGCACCCAGATTATAATCAGATCTCCCTGAGAGGACTGCTGCCAGGATAGCAATATCCGGCACAGAAGTGTTGCTCGTGTTGTCACGAGCTAACACCCCTCTAGCAACATAATATGCAAAATACCTGAGGTGAGGGAACAAGATGCTGGAGATCTTTGACCGATGAATATCCCTCGTACCCATGCTGCAGAGAGAGTTGAAGACGGTTTTCAGCTCGGAGAGCTGAGTGGCCATCCTAGCCGTCCTCCCAACGTTCGGCACACCTATTATTTCACAAAATCTTCCCAAAGTCATGGTGATAAGATCATTGTAAAATTTAAACTCAATAGCACCTGAATCAGGATTATATCTAAAACTGTTAATAAAACGGGAGGTGAGCTTTTGATACTGAGTAACACGGCACGTGACGAGCCGTGTCAGACTTGCATTAGCACAAAGATTATAAAACTCATGCTTGATTCCCGCAGCTTCAAGGAATTCATCACATGGAAACGTCATCGCACGTGCTGGACTTGTGTCTTCCAACAACTCCAGGGGCACATGATCTTCATTATAGCTCACCCTAGCAGTCGAGGGTGAAGCTGCGGCACTAGTAACTCGATCGAAGTGCGTGGGCCTCCTCTTCTCAAGCCACCCTTTTGCCCTTCCAAACAAACTCATCTCTGAAATTTTCGACAATTTACAAAAACGAGGATTAAAACAAGGTGAGCTAAGGCAAACTACTCAACTCACTTGCCCAAGGCATAAACTTGCATCAAAACTTGGAAAATAACTTTCTACACATGCATGCAAGCTCATCTATACAACACCAAGAACTACTAAATACTCACAAATGAAGCCACCAATCAGAAATCTAATTGGAGGGGTGGAGGAGTCACATACCAGGGAGTATTTGTTCAAAATCTCAGCTCAAATGGTGGGCTGTAGAGAGAGATCGAAGAATCGCCTCCAAGAACAGCAAGAACGCAAGAACAAGTGCAGAACTCGCGTTTTTGGAGAAAAAGAGAGAGGAAGGAAGAAGACATACCTGGAGGGGGGCCCTGTGGGCCCCAGGCGCCCTGTGGGCGCGGACAGGGGCCAGGCCGCGCCAGCTGGCCGCCTGGGCCACTGGTGGGTCCCCCTGGCTGGCCCTAGGTCCCTCTGGGTCACTCCCGACGTGGAAATTTTTATTTTTATTTTTCTAGAATTTTTCTGAAAACTTCACTGTTGAAATTTTTTCGAAGTTCAAAAAGCTGCGAAACTCTCTGAAAACTTGAAGCAGTGAGTAGTATTGTGAAGCTTCAAAACATAAACACTTGGTACAACAAGTAGAACAAAAACTAAAAACAAATGAAAACATAACAAGCTCAACTTTTTATCTATATAAAACATGTCTACTAGTAAGGTTGATCAAGTCTTACCAACAAACAGGCGATATATAGAGCAAAAAGTCTCACCTCTTACGAAGTAATCATTGAACCTTTACTTTGATGAACATTGTCCCCACCATGATAGTTTTGTATTTGTGAGGCATATGTAGTGGACGGTCCCATTCTCCAATCTTCACGGTCTCGATATTTTCTATAGAGTTGAGGCCATGCCTCCTGTCGGTCTTCTTTGGAAAATATACCGTGTGTTCTTTATCATTCACATGGAAGGTAACCTTCCCTTTATTACAATCAATAATAGCACCTGCAGTGTTAAGAAAAGGTCTACCAAGAATAATGGACATGCTCCCATCCTCGGGCATGTCAAGCACAACAAAATCAGTAAGAATCAAACAATTAGCAACTTCTACGGGAACATCCTCACAAATACCTATCAGAACGGCGGTTGACTTGTCAGCCATCTGAAGAGAGATATCCGTAGGAATTAGTTTCTCTAAACAAAGCCTCTCGTAAAGAGAGAGAGGCATAACACTCACTCCTGCTCCAAGATCACACAAAGCAGTTTTGACATAATTATTCTTTATGGAGCAAGGAATGGTGGGTATACCTGGATCACCAAGCTTCTCAGGAATCTTGCCACTGAAAGAGTAGTTAGCAAGCATAGTAGATATTGCTTCATTTGGAACTTTTCTTTTATTAGTGACAATATCTTTCATATATTTTGAATAAGGAGGTAACTTAATAGCTTCAGTCAAAGGGATTTGAAGAAAAAGAGGTTTAATCCACTCACAAAACTTATTATAATGCTCTTCTTCTTTAGATTTGATGGACTTACCTGGAAATGGCATGGGTTTCTGTACCCATGGTTCTCTTTCCTTCCCATGTTTTCTTGCGATGAAGTCTTCTTTAGTGTACCTCTTACGTTTGTCAGGTGCTTCTTCTTCTCGAACTTCAGGCGGATCATTCTTCTCATTATCCTTATCTCCAAGTTCAGCACCGTCTTCAGTCTCAGCATCAGAGATAGATACGCTGTTGGGATCAACAGCTGGTTCTTCATCTGTAATAGGATCATTAGAATTGTCAGTCTCCTTATGTTTCTTCTTCTTTTTTGGAGAGCCAGCAATTTCTTCTTCCTACATTTGAGAATCTTGCTCGATTCTCCTCGGATGCCCCTCTGGATAAAGAGGATCTTGAGTGCTAGTTCCTCCTCGGGTCTTAATCCCGAAGGCCTGCAAATCATATTGTTTGGCATTGTTAGCAAGCAAATCTTTTTGCACATTAGAAATTTGCTCAAGCTGAGTTTGAACCATATGAAAATGCTTCACAAGACATTGAACATCATTAACTGTTCTACCTAAAACATCAAGCAGACTTTTGATAGCAAGGGAATTATCATGCAACTGACTTTGTATTCTCTCATTAAAATGATTTTGCTTCATAATAAAATTATCAAACTCATCTAAACATTGATCAGGAGGCTTACCATGAGGGATGTCACTTGCGTTGAAATCTAAAAGAGAGTGTACCTCTACCATAGGAGGGTGAGTGGTAGGCTCACACAGCTTCTCAATAGGGGGTAGATTCTTCACGTCTTCAGCTTTAATACCTTTCTATTTAATAGACTTCTTTGCTTCTCGCATATCTTCGGGGCTTAGAACAAACATGCCCCTCTTCTTTGGTGGTGGAGGTGGTTCAGGGACGGACCAATCTTCATGGTTTTTGGCAATACGGCCCATCAAATCTTCTGCATCTTCCGGCGTCCTTTTCCTGAAAACACAACCAGCACAACTGTCCAAATAGGACCTGGATTCATCAGTTAGACCAGCATAGAATATATCGATTAATTCGTTCTTAGGGACTTCATGTCCTGGTCTAGCCCGAATCAGACCGCGGTACCTCCCCCAAGCTTTAGGGAGGGACTCATCCTGCAACTGTTTAAAGTTATAAATTCTTTGTAAAGCAGCCTGTTGCATATGAGCGGGAAAGTACTTATTAACAAAAGGGTGAGCTAAGTCTTGAGGACTCTTAATGGAACTGCATGGGAGTGAATCATACCATGCTTTAGCACCTTCCTTCAAGGAGAAAGGAAGAAGCTTGGTCACATAAAAGTATCGTATCTTCTCATCCGTGGTAAACAGGCTACCCAACTCACCGAGTTTAGTCAGGTGTGCAATAGCATCATCATTTTCTCTACCATAAAAGGGGTCAGCTTCAACCATAGGTATAAGTAAAAGATCAACAGAGAAATCATAATCACGATCATCAATGCATATAGGAGATGTAGCAAATTCAGGATCAGGAACGGTTTTGTTCTTCAAAGAGTGTTTTTCAAACAGTTTCTTAATAACTTCAGGGTCAGAGCAAGAAAACTCTGTCAGTTCCCTGCATAAATCTTCATCAAGCATATAGTAATCATCGTCAAGGAGTCTCTCCTTGAGTTTACTCAAATCAGGATAATCGTAAGTCTCACCAATAGTGTAGCGAGTAACAGGAATTTCAATTTCAGACTTTTTTGCAGCAGCAGCGATCTGTTTCTCAGGAGCATAATCAAGTGAACTAATATCATCAAAAGTAGTAGAAGCATCATCAAGAGTATCGGACATAGTAACAGATTCAGTAGGAGCATCATGTGGTGGCGGTGAGGCAAACTTACTCATGACAAAAGGTGAATCAAGTGTAGCACTAGTGCTCAGAACAGTACCTCTTCTTGTAGTGGATAGTAAGATCGGAACCTTGGGGTCTCCTTTCTTACCCATAGCGGAGGAAGTGCAGCAGGTAGGATACTTCAAGTAGACTTGTAATAATTGCTATGCTCCCCGGCAACCGCGCCAGAAAACGGTACTTGATAACCCAAAACCGTAAGGGATCGAGATAGTCTTCGCGGGTAAGAATAACCCAATTTATTGATTCGACACACGGGGAGCCAAAGAGTATTTATAAGCTTTGACAGTTGAGTTGTCAATTCAACCGCACCTGAAATATACTTACTTGCAACAAAAGATAAGTGGTAACAGTGATATGATAGTGATGGTAGTGATAGTAAAAGTAAATAGCAAAAGTAAATAGCAGAAGTAAATAGCAAAAGTAGCAACTAGTGACCAGCAGGATTTAAAACACTGTAGGCTAGGGAGATGGATGGTTGGGCGCTGCATGGATGAGATATATCATGATTCTAACTTGGGGCACGACACACGGAAAAGTAATGATCATCTAGGCAAATATCAAACATTAGGCATGTATCCCGTAGGTAGTTGTACGTGCTTGCAATAAGAACTTGCACAACATCTTTTGTCCTACCATCCCGCTATGAACGGGGCCAAAAGCAACTTATGGAGATTAAGGTGCTCCTGTCAAAGAGCACCGGAACAAAGCAATAAACTCAATGGATACATGTAATCCTCAAACTATGGACCGTCCCCTTTGGTGTCCCAAGCTGTCACTTTTGGGATCGCCGGTTCCGAACCGTAATAGGTGCAAACAACTCATAGGTAAGATCAAGAACACAAATATATTCATGCAAACACATATGGTTCAGATCTGAAATCATGGCACTTGGGCCCTAAGTGACAAGCATTAAGAATAACAAGTTGAAGCAAAGATGATAAACACCATAGTAGATGATAGGCAACATGCCCCCAACGATCTGACAAACTATTACATAATCTAACTCATCCAATCCCTACCATCCCCTTCGCCTACAGCAGGGGATTACTCACACATGGAAGGAGAAGTCATGGAGGGATGATGGAGTGGTGATGATGATGACGATGGCGACGATCTCCCCTCTCCGGAGGCCAATTCAGCCTCCAGATTAGCCCTCCCGAAGAAGAACAGAGGGTGGCGGCGGCTCCGCGACGAAAACTTGGAAAAGAACTTCTGATCTGGGGTTTCTCCGTCACGAGCTAAAATACGAGTCAAGGTAGGGCACCAGGGGAGGTGGGGCCCACCCAGGCGACCCCCCGGCGCGGCCAGGGGGTGGGCCGCGGCCACTGGGCGACTGGGGCCCCGCTGGCCCCCTGGCCCCCCTCTTCTGGCTCCTGGTTCCTTCGGGTGCGTGGATTTTCTGTGATTTTTCGTGGAATTTTCTGAGATACCTAAAAATCCGTTTTCCTGCACACAATAAAACCATACAGGCAGCTCTGCTGAAAAGAGCGTCAGTCCGGGTTAGTTTAGTTCAAATCATGCAAGAATGAGTTCAAAACAATATCAAAAGTGTTTGGAAAAGTAGATACGTTTGAGACGTATCACCCCTCGGGCTGCATCATCCCCAGGCCGCATAGGTCCCTCCTTATGGCATGTATCTCCCTCGCATATTACCTAAGCTAGTGTTACCATCTCTGTCAACTGCCCTTGAATCACTTATCAGTCCAATGCCATGAATATCCCGCGCCCCCACAAGCTTGCTTGCATCCGTCTAATGATCGAGGTTAGGCACGGCCTTTGTGCTCGGGTCCATCCCGGCAGCGTCACCAAATCCAAGCAGCTGAGCTCTGGCTGCAAAAGGATCAGGCAGTGACACGGTGGTGGGCTCGACGGTGACATCCTCCTTGTCGTCCTTGCGGTATTCGGTCTTGTTGCACCAAAGGGGAATCCTTTGCCCCGCTCCTTGGAAACCAGCGCCTGCGCTATCCCCTTTGCACCGAAATGGCAACTGTGCCGCTGGCGGACGCTGGCACCCGCTGGCGCTGTGCGTCACTGCTGACAGCACTGCCTCCTCCTGAGGCAGGCCGGGCGTTGGATTCTTCGCCCCTCTGGAGCACCTTGCTAAGGCTGCTCACGAGGGGGTCCTGACGTCGTTTGCCTCGCGAGTCTTAGCCCCCTCGCGAGGGTCTTGGACAACTGGTCGATCAGCCGGGCCGTACCAGGCCGTAGTAGGAGCGCGTTGTGGCCCGCAGACAGGCAAGTTTGGGCGCCCTGGGTCCCAGGACGCCCACACTAGCCCCCGGGCCCAAGGCGCGCGCGGAGTTGGCTTCGGGGTGAAGCCTTAGCCGAGGACGAAGCGCTGCAGGCCCCAAAAAGGCTGCGGGCCAGGCTGGCGCATGATGGTTGGATGGGACACGGGCGACCCTGCTCCCCACGCCATCTCGGCAACCGTGCGTCTTGACAAAAAGGGGCCTTCTCTGCTGGGGGAGTTATCGCTCTCTTTCCTCTCTGCTCAGATTTCTCCCCCTTACGCCTCCTGCCTTCCTGAATTGCCTGCGTCCTTCGGCTCCCTCAACCATGGCGATGAGGAACAAGAGTGTCGCGCCGGCGTCTGGATCTGCTTCTTCCCTCGTTGCGGCGCTTGAGGAGTCCTCCATCACTAGGGAGGAGGACTACTCAGAGGTCCAACCTTTCCCGTCGAGCACCCACAACGAGCACGGCCCGACGCGGATCTGGGCCGGATCCACCATGGCACGGACCCTGTCGAAGTCATGCTACCCCTTCTTCCTCCACAGCATCTCCGTGGGGCTCGTGCCACCTTTCTCCGAGTTCTTCTATGCCATCCTGGAACATTACCAGGTGCATGCTCTCCACATCCAGCCTCGCTCCATGTTTGTCCTGCCGCTCTTTGACTTTTACTATGAGGCGCTCGTGGGGGTGAGGCCGACCGTCTCCCTCTTCCGCCATTTCTTCTCCATGCGCCGGTACGACGATGGCCCGTGCTCGGGCTGTGTTTCCTTTGTCTTCCAGCGCCAGGGCTGTCGGCTGATGACGGCCTGGAAGAAGATAGAGTCCCACCGGAAGAGGTGGGTCTATCTGGATGCCCAGCGCGTCCATCCTCTGCTGGCACTGCCTACTGCTCGTCCGGCGAAGCGCGCCGGCTGGAGCTACGCGAAGCTTGCCGACCCCCTTGCCGGGCCTATCCTGGCAAGGATTGTGTCGGGACCCCGATCTTAAGTCACACCGGTCTAGCATGTAACACGTCATATCACTTTGCGGCCTCACGCACGGTATTCCCACGGGTGCCACCTTACCTCGCCCGGGACCATTTGCGCATTTTGGCTCACGTATATGATAGTGTTGCTAGCATCCATATGACAGAGAACCCGGGCCGACATGACTAGTTATAAACCCAAGGTGGCACTAACTTACAGGGACAGGCATACATGACCCAGCAACGAACGTGTCGGTCATCAACGTATGAACCCAAGTCGTAGCAAGCTACATGGACTTAAAGGAACAACGCATGACATTTCCCCAAAGGGACAGACACAGGAACGAAGAAGGACACATGCCGGCCAGCCTAAGTGTTCCGGAGCAGTAGCAAGCTACCAAGGCTCAGTGGAAGCACTAGGAGTCATTTCCCCATAAGAGAGGAAACAACTAGGTTGTCGGATCCGACACATACCAAGCATTTCAATAACATACACAAAATATGCTCAATATGTGCAAATACAACATGGCATCACAAGAAGACTCTAGTAAACAAAGTATTTATTCATTAGGCTTCGAGGCGCCAGATATTACAAACATGGGTCTCATGACCCAACATTCAGAGCATACAAGCAACATGCGGAAGCATAACATGTCTGAGTACAGACAACTACAAATGAAAAGGTTGAAGAGCCTGACTATCTACAACACTCGTACAAGATCGTAGCTGAGGTAACAAGCTACTTGTTGAAGTCCAAGCGGGCCTACTAGTGAGACTGAAGTCTCCTCTGCAAAACATAAATTAAGCAAACATGAGTACAAAGGTACTCAGCAAGACATAAATCAGATCCTATCATACATGCACTTGTATCAAGAAGGCAAAGTGGGGTTTAGTTGCAGCAAGCCAGCTTTGACGCAGTGGCTATCTTGTACTACGACTGTTGGTAACTCTTTTGAGGTGGCGCACACGAGTCCACTAAGCACCACACAATACACCACTATGGATCCATCCCCGTCTCCCTACGAGAAGGCCATCCATAGCACTCACACTTGTCTTGAGTATTTTAGAGTATCCACTTCAAGTTGTCTATGTACCACGTAAGCATCCAAGAAGTCCATAACCGTGGACCCGGCTATTCGAATAGATCATGATAACCCTGCAGGGGTGTACTTCTTCACACACGCTCTCGCCACTTACCACCATGTACACGTCGTGTATCTCGGCAACCTTCAAGCGGAAGCCTGGCGACGGTGTCGGCCACGACCTGACTAACCACACAAGACTCTAGTCCAGGTTTATCGCCTATTCGGGTTCCATCCGTAAGGAGATCCTGCCGGGGTGTCGCTCACGGCCCCAAATGATGTGCGCAGGGTTCCCAAGACCACCTCGCCGGATGGATCTACGCTTGGTACACCGTGCCACGGTGCCTAATATGTCCCAAGCCCACCTGGTCGAGTGCCACTTGGTAGACTACTAGCACTACCTACAAACACCAGAAACTAGTTGCAACTCCTGGACAGAGGCCAAGTGGGTTAATAAGTCGAGAGGGGAACTTAAGCATTCCAATATGTGGTAGTGGCTAGTCATTGGACAACATACACAGAACTCAGTTCTTAGGGACGGTTCCAGTGAGACAACCCACCGTGTACTCCTACATGGCCTCTCACCCCTACCTTTACCAAATCGTGTTCACACACTTAACTCTCAGCATCAAAACATATCACTGCAGTCCAATTCATTCCCAATGTGTCACATCCCTAGATCAACCCCTGTGGTCTTTGCCTGATCATCATGTCATCATGTTTAAATTTTGCTAAACTTGAATTGGGGATGTTCAAACCCAAGCACCAAATGAATTCAACTAGGGTCAAATTAAAATCTTTTTCAATGAACCCAAAATGCCTTGGGAAAAGTTTATCATTTTTGGATTGATTAAAAACCTCTGCCAAAAATGTTGCACCTATTTCTAGGACCATTCTGGATTTTTGAATAACCCATATTGTATTTGAATTGGGGCATTTAAATAATTGTAATATCTTTAAATGCTCCAACAATTCTGAAAATAGTTGAGGGCCTCTGTAATAATTCATTTAATGTCCACAATTATTTTCAGGATTTATCAAAATGGTTTGGTCTTTGAACTAAATCAAAAACATACAAAAGAAATAGAAAACAGTAATTAAAATAGAAAGCAGTGAGGGAGAGAAGTACCTGGGCCTTCTTACCTGGCTGGCCCATGAGGAGGCCCAGCCCCTGTTTAGGCCCAGCCCACCAGGGGCAAGGTTGTCTTCAACCTTGTGCCCACTGGCAGCCAACACACGCACCGACCGCGCCACCTCCTGCTTCGCCGTGTCGCGCTCCCCTTCGACCCAATCCAGGCGCCAAGAGACGTGGACGAAGCCCCCGCAGCGATTCCCTCCTTCTCTGGTCACCTCCCCTTTATCCCCGCTCGCTTTCGAGCTCGGACGAACGAGCTTGTCGCTGCCATCCACCGCTCGCATGGCCACCGGCCACCACACGCCTCGCCGAAGCATCGGGAAGCTCCGCCACCCCTTACCTAACCTCCTCACCGAGCCACGCGCCTTGGGAAGCCCCGTGTCGTCTTCACCGTCGTCGTCTTCAACCTGCGGCCGCGGAGATCGCCGGCGACCGTGCGCCCGCTCCGACGCGTCCCCGAGCTCGCTGACGACGCCATCGAGATCGCCGTGAGCTCCTCCTTCTTTCCCCCCTGTCCCCTCACTTCTGCTTGTGCTCTAGCCCCGATCCCCTCAGTGACCGTGAGCTCACCGCCGCCGGCCATGTCCCTGCCGTGGCCAGGGCCACCACAGCCGCGCCCGAGCGCGTCAACACAGTCACCACACCTGCAGGAAGTCGTAGCACCTCTCTGCGCCTCCTCCCATGCACCGAATCATCATCCTCGCCGATGCCCGAACTCCGGCCGCCGCCTCGCTCGTCGCCCGCATCGTTTCCGGCCACCCCAGGTCAGGAGACCACCACCATCCAATGCGGCGCATCGCCAGCGCCCCCTTTATGCCCTCAGCGCATCGTTCCGAGCCCCGTGGAGGTTTTCCGAGCACCTCCAGCATCTCGGGCCTCGCCGCCGGCGAGTCGCCGGCAGGTTTGACCTCGGCCGTTGACTAGATTTGACCCCTGTGAGTCAATGACATGTGGGGCAGCCCTGACTAATTTTAGTTTACGGTTTGAATTAAGTTTTAATTGCTGTCATTAACTTAATTAGACACTGACATGTGGGCCCCGTGTCTGTTTAGTTTAGTTTTAAACTTTTAGTTAGTGCTGAGAGACTGACCAGTGGGACCCACTGGTCAGGTTTGACCTGGACCCGCCTGTTGACTTGCTAATGTCAGCATGACCTAGTGCTGACACAGTAACTATTTTCTGTAATTTAAAATAAATCAGAAATGATTTATTTATTTCAGAAAATAGCTAAAACTTCTAAAAATCACGGAAAATAATCTGTAACTCAGATGAAAATAATTTATATATGAAAATTGATCAGAAAAATTCAAGGAATATGTTTATGGCATTTTCATGCATGTTTGAACAACTTACAACCACTGTTTAGGACATTTTGAATAAATGGTATTTGAATAATCACATATGAAGTTTGAATTTGAACCTTTGGTTCAAACCAACTTCATTTAATTGTGTTGCTAGTTGCATTAGCTCAATCAACAGTATATTGCCATGTCATGATCATGCATCGTATTGTCGCATTGCATTGATTGTGTTCTTTCTCTATTTTCTGGTTTTGTCCCCTCTCAATAGACGACGTTCCGACGATGAGTTCGATGACACCAATGAAGAACTATTACTATCTTCAGAAGTGCCAGGCAAGCAGAACCCCCTTGTTCATTCCGACACAATCCCACTCTCTCGCTCCTGCTCTCTTTACTGCATTAGGACAACAACGATTGAACTGCTTTTTGCTGCGGTAGCTGAACCCCTTTCCTCTGCATGACCTGTCATTGCCACAGTAAACAGTTGAAACCCACTAGCATGAGTAGGAGTTGTTTGAGCCATGTTGTGCCTACTCATTCATGCTTTATGGTTATGCCTACTATTGCTTAGAGTTGTCTCAGGTCTGATTCATCGGGGATGAATTGGAATGTGGTGAACATGTCCTACTGTGTGTGAGCTAAGTGTGTGAACACGATTTGGTAAATGTAGCGGTGAGAGGCCATGTAGGAGTACATGGTGGGTTGTCTCACTGGAACCGTCCTTAAGAACTGAGTTCTGTGTAAGTTGTCCAATGACTAGCTACTACCACACAATGGGTTCCGGTAACTCGACCCCTCTCGACTTATTAATCAACTAGATCTCTGTCCAGGAGTTGCAACTAGTTTCTGGTGTTGTATGTAGTGCTAGTAGTCTACCAAGTGGCACACGGTACATGTGGGCTTGGGTCAGACTAGGCGCCGTGGCACGGTGTACCAAGCGTAGATCCATCCGTCGAGGTGGGCTTGGGAACCCTGCGCACATCATTTGGGGCCGTGAGCGACACCCCGGCCGGATCTCCCCACGGATGGAACCCGAATAGGCGATAAACCTGGACTAGAGTCTTGTGTGGTTAGTCAGATCATGGCCGACACCCTCGCCAGGCTTCCGCTTGAAGGTTGCCGAGATACACGACGTGTACATGGCGGTAAGTGGTGAGAGCGTGTGTGAAGAAGTACACCCCTGCAGGGTTAACATGATCTATTCGAATAGCCGGGTCCGCGGTTATGGACTTCTTGGATGCTTACGTGGTACATAGACAAGTGAAAGTCGATACTCTAAAATACTCAAGACAAGTGTGAGTGCTATGGATGGCCTTCTCGTAGGTAGAATGAAGCGGATCCATAGTGGTGTATTGATTGGGGAATATGTGGACTCGTGTGCGCCACCTCAAAGAGTTACTTGCAGTTGTAGTTCAGGATAGCCACCGAGTCAAAGCTGGCTTGCTGTAGTCAAACTCAACCACCCTTTTGTTGATACTGATGCATATGTAGTTAGTTCTGATGTAAGTCTTGTTGAGTACCTTTGTACTCACGTTTGCTTAATTTATGTTTTTGCAGAGAGACTTCAGTCTCACTAGTGGTTCCACGTGGACTTCGACGTTTAGCTTGTTACCTCAGCTACGATCTTGTGCCCCTGGGAGGTTCTTGTAGATAGTCAGGCTTCTCAGCCTTTTTCTTTTGTAGTTGTCTGTACTCAGACATGTTATGCTTCCGTTGCCTGTATGCTCTGTATGTTGGGTCATGAGACCCACTGCTTGTAATAAATGCTATGATGGCTCTTCTGGGCCTTTATCTATATGAGTTGTTGAGTTATGTTGTGATGCCATGTTGTACAGCACATACTTGCATGTTATGCGTATGTGTAATGTGTATTGCTATGTGTGGGATCCGACACCTAGTTGTTTACCTTTGGTAGCCTATCTTACAGGGAAATGTCTCCTAGTGCTTGCACTAAGCCTTGGTAGCTTGCTACTGCTCCGGAACACTTAGGCTGACCGGCATGTGTCCTTCTTCGTTCCTGTGTCTGTCCCTTAGGGGAAATGTCACGCGTTGTTCCTTTAAGTCCTTGTAGCTTGCTACGACTTGGGTTCATACGTTGATGACCGACACGTTCGTTGCTGGGTCATGTATGCATGTCTCTGTAATTTAGCGCCACTTTTGGTTTATAACTAGTCATGTCAGCCCGGGTTCTCTGTCATATGGATGCTAGCGACACTATCATATACATGTGCCAAAATGCGCAAACAGTCCCGGGCCAGGTAAGGTGGCACCCGTGGGGGATACCGTGCGTGAGGCCGCAAAGTGATATGGTGTGTTACAGGCTAGACCTGTGTGACTTAGGATCGGGGTCCCGACACAATGAAACAGACCTGACACACTCTAAGCAATAGCAGGCATGGCATGGTAAGATCACAACATGGCTTCAATCAATTCCTACACATGCTAGTGGGTTTCAACTATTTACTGTGGCAATGATAGGTCATGTAGAGGAATGGGTTCAACTACCGCAGCAAAAAGTAGAAGTTGAATCGTTGTTGTCCTAATGCAATAACAGAGAGCAGGAGCGAGAGAGGGATTGTATCGGAATGAACAAGGGGGTTCGCTTGCCTGGTAAAACAACGGTAGAGCACTGCTCCTCTGACAGGTACTCTGGAACGGTCTTCGGAGCTGGACCTATCGAGAAGAACGGTGCCGACAATCAAACACAAGCATATGCAACAATATGATGCATGAACATGGCATTAATATGTGATGTTGTTTGAGCTAATGCAATTAGCATTTATTTGGGTCAAGTCCATTTGAACCAAGAGTTCAAATGCAACTCCAAACTTTAAGCATTTAAAATGCCATTTATGTGTTTTCACCTATAAGCAAGTATAAGTTGGTTTATCATGCATGAAACTGGTACAGATGGATAGACTGAATTTTTCTGATAAATTTTCATATATAAATTATTTCAATCTGAGCTACGGTTGAATTTTTGTGATTTTCTGAAGTTTAAGCAATTTTCTGGATTTTCCTGAGTTAAAACAAATCCAGAAAATCATTTATTGCGTCAGCACTGCGTCATGCTTGCGTCCGCAAGTCAGCAGCGCTGACACAATTCAAACCTGACGTGTGGGGTCCACACGTCAGTGGCTCAGTAAACTAACTAAGTTAGTTAGCCCTAACTAACTGGGCAGGGCCCACTAGCCAGTGACTGTAGTAACTAACCTAACTAGTTAATTAGTGCTAACTAGAGTAATTAGTCGGGCGAGGCCCGCAAGTCAGTGAGAGAGAGGGGGAAGTCAAACCGGGCAGTGGGGTCAACCCACGCCGGTCAATGGGTCAGCGATCGCCGGCGTTTAGCCGCCGGCGAGTCCAGACGTGGCGGTGCCCTGCGGGATTCGCCTATAGAGCGCCGTTTGGCGTGCGAGGCACATCTACGGGATGCGGACGCTCGTCCGCATCCAACCATGGTGGTGGCGCGGCCCGGGAGTGGACGGAGTGGCGCCGGCGACGAGCTCGGCGTCGGCCGAAGCTCGGTCGAGCTCGGGCTCGTTGCTGCAGTGGCCTAGGCGGGGCGGCGCTAGCACCTACGGCTCCTATGCGATGCAGGGAGTGCGAGGGGCACAAGCCCGGGAACATATGGTCACCGGAGCACCACCGGCGACGAGCGCGGGCAGCGGCGCGTGCGGGTGGACGCGGTGCGGCAGCTACAGCGTGCAAGAGAGGGAGCGGAGAGGGGGAGCAGCGGCAGGAGCTCACGGCGGTTGCGACGAGGCGAACTTCGAGCTCGGGGAGGTTCTGGAGCGGTCGGGGCGGCGAGGGGGATCTCCATCGACCGGCGATGAAGACGACGACGGTGAGGACTCCACGGGGCGTCCGGCGATACACAGCTCGACAAGGAGGACGAGGAGGACACATCAAAGCTCATGGACTAGTCGGAGAGGCGAGGCCGTGGCTGTGGGCGCGGCAACGGCGAACGGCGGCGACGGCAGCGGTCGACCGTGAGAGAGAGAGAGAGAGAGAGAGAGAGAGAGAGAGAGAGAGAGAGAGAGAGCGATGGAGAGGTAGACAGGGCGAGCGAGGGGGGAGATCGATCCGGACGGCACCGAGGAGAAGAGTCGCGGCGTCGTGCTATCCTGGGGACGCAGGGAGGCAGCTGGTGGCGTGGCGCACTCGCCGTGCGTGCGCGTCGGGCACGCACCCGTCTTCCTGGCGGGAGGAAGACGGCAGGGGGGGCAGGTGGGCTGGGCAGGCCTACTAGGCCGGCCAGGCCACACAGCGCTGGGCCAGCACGGGAGCTGGCCGCAGGTAAGTCCAGGTAAGGGTTTTTCCCATTTTTGTTTTCTTTTCTATTTTCTGACATTTGTTTTGATTTAAAATAAATCATTTAAATTCTTCTGACAATTTTGCAGGGACCTAAGGAATTAATCCAAAGCCCCTCACAACAAATCAGAATTTTTGGACATATATAAAATATATAATAAATATATATCCAATGCAAATAATTATTGCATTAATTCCAAATGCCCAAAATATATATTTATGAGCTACTAAAAATATTGGTTTGAAATTTACCTCTGACAAATATTTTTAGAGAGAAACATGAACATTTACTTGGACCCTTTTGGAGCAATTTTTATCTGGGTCATTTTCAAAAAGATTCTTGAGGCTTTCACATGTCCCCAATTCAAATTCATTTGAATTTGAAACATGATGCAAACACCAATCTAGCCTAGTGCATACCAGAACTAGGGTTGTGACAGATTGAGGCTGACCTGAGCTCGAGGCTCGAAGGGGGCCAGATCGTGAAGGAGTTCTTGAGGCAGCGTCTGGCTCCGCTGCAGGCCCACTCACGCCCCATGTGGGAGCTGATGGGCGAGGATGACAGGCTTCGGCTGCACCCAGGGGTGCTGGCCGAGGACGATCTGGACTTCTCCTCAGGAACTCTCCTGGGGATGGTTCCGGAGGATCTCCCCAGGGCCTACCTGCCGCTGTACAACCGTCCTGACAAGGCCGAGCTGTTGAAGGCCGTGCCGGGTCTTGGTGCGCCCGTGGGCGTTCCGCCCATGTTCGACGTGTCTTCTGGTGCTGACGACGAGGGCGATGACGGGTGCTCGGAGGATACCCTGGACGACGAGGGGGACTCCTCCGAGGCATTCGCCGGAGCAATGACGCCAGGCGCAGGTGCTGCCTGACGGTCCCATGCGACCACCCCACGCCGATTCGGACGCACTACATTCGGGGGAAGCAAGGTGGCGACTCCGCCGAGGAGTACTGTCCCAGCGAACCCGACGACCACAGCCACGCCTAGGACTGTGGCTTCACGCCTCACCCAGGCCCGGGCTATCGGGATGCCCGAGGCACCAGCGGGTTCTGCTGACCTGCTAGCGAAGAGAAGGGCCCGCCTCGCCTCCGACGAGTAAGTGTGCAATTTCTCACTCATCCTTAGTTGCCGTGTCCCTGATGGGCTTTTCCCTGACGCAGCAGCCTGGGAGGTGTGATGAAGAAGGTGAAGGGGGAGGTCACGCCGCGATGCCCTGCTCCTCCGGCTGCCGATGCGACCTCGGGGAAGGATGCCGCGGTGCTGGGTGCCCCGGTTGACCGGGCCACCGAGCATGCGGCGATGGTGTCACTCGAATATGTCCCCGCCTCCGGCGAGGTTGTGGTGGCTTCTACCCTGGCTGCTCTGGCGAGGGAGGCAGGAGCCCCTGAGCCCCTGGTCGAGCAGTCGGTCTTGTCGGTGCCCGTGCGCCAGCCGGCGCAGCCTAGTCCTGAGACTTTGGAGGCTGCATCCACCGCGCTGGGTTGTCTTCGCACCGATCTGCAAGATGGTGACGGCCACCTAATAGAAGGGCACCTGGGGCTGATCCGCGGGTGGCTCCTGGCAGACGTGTCTGCACGGACCTCCTGGGATCAGGCCTCGGCAGTCGCTACGGAGGGTCCAGAGGAAGTGGCAGCGGCCACACGGGCTCGCGACACCGCGGGAGCCGACGCCGTGTCCTTCGAGAAGCGCTGCCTCAAGGCAGAGAGCGAGCTAGAGGCCCTCCGCGAGGAAGGCATCGGGTGCGCCCTGGAGCTCATGAGGTTGGAGAAGGAGCTCGAGGCACATAAGACTGAGTCGTCCCGGCTGCAACAGGAGCAGCTTGCTGACCGCGCGTCCCTGGAGAAGCTGAAGGTTGAAGTTGAGCAGGCCAGGGCGACCCAAGCCGCTCGCGACAAGGAGGAAGCCCTTGTGGCCTCGGCAGGGGTGAGTCCCGAGGCCCTTGTCGCCTTTGACCTTGAGGCCCGCAAGGCGCTACATGCCGCCTACGAGGAAGGGTTCAAGGAACCGCTGGCCGCCCCGGAGGAAGGCCCCGCCGGGCTCCTTGCTGCGCTCGTTGAGTCCCTTCGTGATGTTGTGGCCGCAATTGGCCAATTAGCCGACGTCGAGAGCCGCACGCTACTTACCTTGGTCCTGACGCAGGTGTGCAGCCACCTAAGTCTTCGCGACCCCACCCTTGACCTGGCCTCGCTGTCCGGGCCCGTGGCCGAAGTCATGGAGGGCACGGTTGTCGAGGCCCTGAGGGTGAAGGTCACGTCATTGGTGGAGGTTGTCCTCCAGGCCATTGCTACCGCAACCGGGGAGGTCGAGACCGGTGATGACGCGCTCGGCAATGCCTGATCCGTCCTGTTCAGAGAGAGAAGTGGGGGTGCCTCGGGGAGGCGTAAGAACTTTGTTTGAATTTGAAAAACTTGGTGTTATTGTAATAGCTAGATGACTTCCATGCTTGCTTCCTTTCATGTTCGCTTAGGTGCTCTGCGTCGGCAGGGCCCAACCCCGCGCATAGCTCGATCGCCATTGAGCCCTCCGGATGACCGGGATTACCGTCATAACTAGAATCAAGGGATGAGGGGCTACGTGGCCAGTGAGGCCCTTGGGTCGCGATGCCCAAGGGTCCCCCTTGACGTTCAAGCAATCCCGTTTTCGTTCTGCGTCGGCAGGGCCCAACCCCGCGCATACCTCGATCGCCATTGAGCCCTCCGGGTGACCGGGGTTATCGTCATAACTAGACTCAAGGGATGAGGGGCTACGTGGCCAGTTAGTCCCCTGAGTCGCGATGCCTAGGGGTCCCCCATGACGTACGAACGGCTCTCATGAAGGAGAACGGGCACCATACCTTGCCCACGAGCCTTCACCTTGGATGGGGGCACGAGAAGGTCAGGTGTCTGGGCACCTGGTACGGTGGCGTCTGCCAGGCGTGACCTAAGCATAGCCCCCGTGCCTAGCCCCCCTCGCGACACCCATCCAAGGAGAAGTTGTGAGCGTCGTGAGCTGAAAAGCTCCCTGAGGTTGGTGCGACCACTGAGGGCCACCCTCAGTTGTTTATAACTAACGCGGAGCATAGAGCTACCACACTTACGCGGAGTGTGGGCATAATCGCGCCTCGGTCGTAGAGGCCAGCGCGGAGCTTAGTGCTTCCATTGGTTCGTGGGCATAACCGCTCCTCGGTTGGATCTACCAGCGCGGAGCTTAGTACTTCCACTGGACCGTGGGAGGGAGCCTCCCACCGGGAGAGACTCCGGGGCGTGTACAGCCCCGTCCTGACACGTAGCTAGCACGGTAGGACAACCAAGGTGTGTATGGGCCCTCCTCAGGACGAGCTGAACGACTCTGAGGAAGTTCTCGTGAGCTTATGCATCACCCACGAGACCCTACCCTGAGGCGGGTTGCGCCTGAGCCTTCTTCTGGAAAATGTGAAAAGAGAGGTGTTGTGTTGACCTGCGCCGAGTGCATCTCTAGAGGGTATCACATGAGAAGGCCACAACACCAGTGACCCCAGGAGGTGATGTCACGGGAATGGCTCGCGAGACAGAGCTCAACCACTGGATTTGTCGACGCTGCAGGGACGGACCCGAGCACAGACGTTCTGCCTAGTCTTCTCATGCAACGATCCAAAAGAAAAACAACCGGCGCGCGGTTCTCGCGTGAGCGAGGCACCTGCCACGGGCCCCTACTTACCCATCCACGATTAGCCCATGCGAGAACAAGGCACCAAGGACCATGGGAGGTGACGTCACGGAAATGGCTCGCGAGACAGAGCTCAGCCCTTGGGTATAGCGTCGCTGCAGGGATGGACCCGAGCACAGATGCCGTGCCTGTCCTTAATCATGGGGCGGTCGCGAGTGGACTCACAAGGGCTCATGACCTTAGTGGCGGTGAGGATGCCAAGCATGTAGATAATGCGAATGGAAGGAAACATCTAGCCTTGATCATGCAAAAATGGAGAAAACCACGGGGGGACAGCCCCCAGCGGTCTGAGGATGATGCAGCCCAAGAGGTGCCCTCGATTGGATACCTGAAGTGTCACCTGATACTTGTCGAAGGAGAGTTGGGGTACCTGAAGACGTGAGCCGTGCGGGCCGCTCACGAGGATCGTCGGGCTCCTGAGGCCCAGGGGCTCTGGAGTCTCTCAGTGGTTGCGCGGGTCCGGTTCTTGCTCCGTCTGGACCGCCCGCCACAGAGCCTCCTGAGCCCCCAAGGCCTTCTACGCGAGATGCTCGAACGTGGCAGCTGTGTTGTGGAAGCCGAAGAGTGTGCGGACGTAGCTGCAGGGGAGGGCCCTCCTCCGGCCGACCGCCGTCGGCCAGAAGGGCTCCTGAGAGGCGGCTCGGTTGAGACCCGCGATGTCAACGCAAATGCGGAAGCGATCGCTCGGGCTGTGAGCGGGTGAACTTGGGGTTGTGCGGTTACGCCCAACGCGGATGAGTCTTGCGTACTGAAATTCCTCGGTAACTTGGTCGATGAAATCCTGAGCCCCGAGCGCTGAACGGCTCACGCTGGGCTCACAAAAACGCGCGTCAAGACATGCTTGCAGGTGGTGCCCGAACACCTCCCTCGAGACGCCGGTCAACCCGGAGACACTCCAGAGGAGAGCCCCCGAGCCCGTCACAAGAGGGGCGTCTAGCGCACCTCCCTATGCGAGGGTGGAGGGCGCCTCGTCAGCAGGAGCGAGTCCTGAGGCCAGGCCGTCGGGAGCCCCTGCATCCTGAGGTCCGTCGACGGGTAGGTTCTTTTTCTTGGGGGCGGTCTGCAGGGCGAGGACGGCCCCATCCTCGTCGGAGCATTTGACTGCCGCGGTCTGGTAGGCACGCTCGAGGGAACGCACCACTTCCGTCTTGTCGGAAGCGATCGTGATGACTCCGCCGCTCCCGGGCATCTTGAGGACGGTGTAGCCGTGATGGGTCGCCGCCATGAACTTGGCTAGGGCAGGATACCCAAGGATGGCATTGTATGGGAGGTGGATGTTGGCGACATCAAACTCGATGAGCTCGGTGTGGTAGTTGTCGTGGTCACCGAAGGTGACGGGGAGGCGGACCTGCCCCATCGGGAGTGTGGAGCTAGCCGTGACTCCGTAGAATGGCTTGGTCGTGTGGAGCTGATCGTAGGGAACCTGGAGCGCCTCAACGGTCTGGACGGAGAGGAAGTTGAGCCCTGCTCCGCAGTTGATGAGGGTCTTGGTCACGAGGACATTGCTGATGGTCGGGGTGCAGAGAATCGGGAGGGCGCCTGGGGCCGGAGTGCACTTGAGCTGGTTCTTGGGGTTGAAAGCGATGACTTGCTTGGTCCACCTGAGGTTGCGCGCGGCGTCAGGCCTGGGAAGCGCCGCGTTCACCTCACGGGCAAACTGCTTGAAGATGCGGCGGGAAGCCGGGGCATGGGCTCCTCCCAAGATGCATGCAACAGCCCACGGTTCCTAGAAGCCGCCTGCCCCTTCTCCCTGGCGGTCGTCGTCGTTCCTCCTTGGCGGTGGTGGCAGCGGAGGCAGGCCTCCATTGCCCTGCGGGCGACCCTCACGAGGCTGGTCATGCAAGGGGGCGTCACGAGGCTGCTCCTGCCAGTGGTCTTCACGAGGCTGCTCACGCCACCCTTGGCGCGAGTATCTGCCATCCCAACGTCCTCCTCCTCGGCCTCCTCCATGGCCGTAGCCACGGTTGTCGCGCTCAGGGTGCTGCCCGATGCGCCCGCCGCGCATCGCCCTGAGCTCCTGGCAGTCGTAAGTGTTGTGGCTGTGGACGTTGTGGAAGACACAGTATGGTCGGTTGTCTCTGGGGAGGTCATCGTAGCCGCAACCACGCTTCACTTCTGGCTCCGCAGCCAGCACGGCGGGTCCCTTGCACTTCGATTCCTTGGCCTTGGTCTTCTTTTCGTCCGCCGTCGCCTCAGGCAGCTCCTGGAAGGAGAGGTGTCCTTCCTCTACCCTGGCGCACTTCGCCGCGAGCTTGACCATCTCGAGGGCTGTGCACAGGTCTTCGTGAATGGCGAGCTCCTCCCGCATCCTAACGTCACGGACGTCGTCGGAGAACGCAGAGATGATGGCCTCGTCCGAGACCCTGGGGATCCGGAGGCGCATGGTGTTGAAGCGTTGGATGTACTTCTACAGGGTCTCTCCCGGCTGCTGCCTCACGCGGCGCAGATCAGCACCTGCCGGGGCTCGGTCACGGGTGCCTTGGAAGTTGGCGACGAAACGCTCACGAAGCTCTTCCCAGGAAGAGATGGATCCCGCGGGGAGGTTCAGAAGCCAGGAGCGTGCGCCGTCCTTCAGAGCCATGGGGAACGAGTTCGCCATGACCTGCTCGGTGCCGTTGGACGCCTCGATGCTCAGTTCGTAGAGTTGGAGATACTCCGTGGGATCGGTGGTGCTGTCGTAGCGCGGAGGCAGTTCCGGCTTGAACTTGCCGGGCCAGACAAGGCGCCGTAGCTCAGGAGCTAGGGCGCGATACGCAGCCACGCTCATGATCGCAGGCGCCTCCTGCGCCTGCGATGCTGGTTCTTGGGGTGCTAGTGCCACCACCTCCTGTGGCGCGCGGTCTGGGCGCTGCGGGCCAGGGGGGCCGCGAGCCCCTGCATGGGGATGTGGAATCACCTGGCGGCTCTCCTCGTCGTGCGCATGAGATCTGCGGGGTTTCTCATGTCGAGGGGCCTCGCGTCGGACCTCCTCGCCGACGCCGTGGAGTGGAGGCGGAGCCGGGACCACGTGACCTTCGTTCCCCGCCGGGGGCGACGAAGGACGTGAGGAGTGCGTTGGTGCAGGTGCTTCTCCAGCGGCATTGACGAGCTCGGTAATGCGATGGACCCACTCGTCGTAGAGGTCATCCGCCGGGCGGTAGCGCAAGAGCTCCCGCGCCATTAGTAGCGCAGGTTGCTGGTAGACCGGCCCACGGTGGACCAGCGAGGACGACGCCACGGCCGACAAGGGTGATGGCGTTGCCGTGCGGCCATCCCACCGCACGGACGGTGGCAGCGACGAGTCCTGCTACTCGTGGACGGCCGGGTCGGTGGCGGCGTTGACGATTGGCAAGTTGGAGCGGAGCGGCGCACCGTTGCCCGCGGGCGCCGTCTGAGCGACTTTCGCGGCGCGGTGGGTGGCGCGAGCTTGGCGTGTGTCCACCATGGCTGTGGAGTGGAGTCGGTGACGAGAACGCGACGAGGACGTCGGAGAGGCGAGATTTCGACACGCCCCCTACCTGGCGCGCCAAATGTCGGATTCAGGGCTCCGCCGATAAGTTCGAACACAGGGGCGTGAATCATGATCTCTCCCACTCACGTCTACCTAGCGCCTCGCTCTCGTCTTGGTGAAAGGATTCAGGAAAACAACAGGTAGAACACACAAGAGTTTACCCAGGTTCGGGCCACCGTGTGGTGTAAGACCCTACTTCCTGCTTTGGTGGATTAGCCTCGGGCGAGCTAGGATATGAGCTACTACAATGGTTCCTGGGCTAAGGAGGTGAGCTCAGGAGGGTCAGGAGGCAAGTGTTCCTGCTCCTTGTCTAGTGGCTGAGTGTATGGTTTGATCCCCCCTTGTGTGGGAATCCTAGCTACTTATATAGGCGGCCATGGTCCTCTTCCCCCGAAATGTTTAGGCGGGAAGGGATCCCACAACGGCCATTTTTGAGCGGGAACAGAAGGACGTTCCTACCCTAACAAAAGTGGTCTTCGCCTGCAAAAGGATCAGGCAGTGACACGGTGGTGGGCTCGACAGTGACATCCTCCTTGTCATCCTTGCGGTCTTCGGTCTTGTTGCACCAAAGGGGAATGCTTTGCCCCGCTCCTTGGAAACCAGCGGCTGCGCTGTCCCCTTAGCACCGAAATGGCAACTGCACCGCTCGCGGACGCTCGCACCCGCTGGCACGGTGCGTCACTGCTGACATCACTGCCTCCTCCTGAGGCAGGCCGGGCCTTGGATTCTCCGCCCCTCCGGAGCACCTTGCTGAGGCTGCTCCCGAGGGGGTCCTTTCGTCGTTCTCCTCGCAAGGTATAGCCCCCTCGCGAGGGTCTTGGACAGCTGGTCGATCCGCCGGGCCGTACTAGGCCGTAGTAGGAGCGCGTTGCGGCCTGCAGACAGGCAAGTATGGCTACCCTGGTTCCCAATACGCCGACATACGTCACCTCCCGTGGCCCTTGGTGCCTCGCCCACGCTTGAGCCGGATGCTAGTAGGAGAGTTGGGGCACACGATACTGTGCCCCGCCGCCGCGGGAGCCGCGTGCCGGATGACTTTCCTTGGGACATACACATGAGAAGACTAGGCACGGCGTCTATGCTCGGGTCCATCCCTGCATCGTCGATAAATCCAATGGTTGGGCTCTGTGTGGCACGCCGGCCCCGTTCACGTCACCTCCTGTGGTCATTGGTGTCCGGTCATCTCATGTGGTGACCTCGAGGGATTCACCTGGCGTAGGTCGCCTAACCACCTTGCAGGATCACCTCAAGCGCTCTCATTGAAGATTAGGCGCAACCCGCCTTGAGGTAGGGCGTCGTGAGTCTCGCGCTGGCTCACGGGTGCCCAGGTACACCTCGTCTAGCCCCATCGTGCCAGCCACGTGTCCGGGCGGGTCTGTATACGCTCGGGGGCTCTCCGTAGTAGGGAGTCCCCTCCCACAGTCCAGTGGAAACACCATGCTCCGTGCTGGCAGACGACATGGTCAAGGACCGGCTATGCCTGTGCGAGAATGGTAGTGCCATGCTCCCCGCTGGTGATAAAAAACTAGGGGTGGCCTCACGGCCGCATTAAGCTCAGGGAGCCACTCGGCTCAGTGACCAGCCTCACCGCGCTGTGCTCCCAGCGGGAGGGTAGCGCGAGGGGGCTGGGCACAGGGGCTGCACCCAGGTCACGCATGGCGTACGCGCCCTACCAGGTCCCCCGGTCTTGGTCGACGCGCAACCCTCTCGAGCGCAAGCTCGACGAGGACAGGTATGAGGTATGTTCGTACGTCAAGGGGGACCCTTGGGCATCACGACCCAAGGGCCTAACTGGTCCTGTAGCCCCTCACTCCCTGGTCTTGTCCTGGTTTCCGGTCAAGGCCAGGGTGGTTGAGGTACGCGCGGGGCCGGACCCTGCTGACGCAGAACATCAAGGCCAGAGTCTAGCATTCCCTTACCTCGGGGCTATTCGTACGTCAAGGGGGGACCCTTGGGCATCGCGACCCAAGGGCCTAACTGGTCCCGTAGCCCCTCACTCCCTGGTCTTTTCCTGGTTTCTGGTCAAGGCCGGTGATGGCTGAGGTACGCGCGGGGCCGGGCCCTACCGCTGCAGAACAACAAAGCCGTGCCTAGAGCGTCCTACCTAGGGATCGTTTGCACATTAAGGGGTCTCCTGAGCATCGCGACTGAGGAGCCTAACTGACCACGTAGCCCCTCACTCCTTGGTCATGACCCAGTGACCTGGACAAGCCAGCTGGCGGCTGAGGTATGCGCGGGGCCGGGCTCTGCCAACGTAGAACGATAAATAGGGAGCGAAGTGCGAATATCTAGCAATTATTACAAACCAAATTGTCCTCCAAAACATCAAACAGAAGTTTTGACGCCTCCACGAGGCTCGCACGTGTCGCAGGGGAACGCAGATAAAGAGGAGCCCCGCCACTCACCAGCAGGCCCTTCCTTCAGCCCTGGGCGCTATCACCAGGAAGCGCCTCCTCCACAACGGCATCGTCGTGCCCTTGGGAGTCGATCCTGGCCGCAGCATCAGTAGCGCCATCGGCTGGAGGAGGAGGGTTGACGATGAGGAACTTCTTCAGCAAGGCCTCCACATGGTCCTTCATGGCTTCAGCGGCGGCCTCGCAGCGCTCCGCCTCCATGGGCTCGAGCAGTGCCCCGAGATCGGCGTTGGGGTCGCGAAGGTGCAGGTGGCAGAGGACGCGCGTCAAGGCGAAAGAAGAAAGCACGCGAGCTTCCTCCTCCGCTAGGGGATCGATCTCGCGGACGACATCCTCAAGCGCCAGGACAAGATAAGGAAGCAGCTGGGCAGGGCCTTCATCATCCGGTGCCTGCGGTTTCTCCAAGCCCTTCTCGTAGAGCGCCCTCAGTGCCTGACGGGGCCTCTCCTCGAGGGACTTGAAGGCCACACGGTCCTTGACCAGAACCTTCGCCGTGGTCTCCAGCTGGGCCTCCTTTGCTGTTGTCGCCCGCTTCAGCTCCTCCACGCGGTTGCGCTCTGCAGACAGCTCCTTCGCCAACTGCTCCAACTCGGCGTCGTGGCTGGCCACGTCATCTTCTTTGGCCTTCATCCTCTCCTCGTCTGCCTTGCACTACCCACGCAAGTCCCGCAGCTCGGTCTCCACCGACTGGCAGCGCTCCTGGGCGGTCCGAGCTTCCTTCAGCACTGCCTCACGAACGGCCGTGGCCTGGTCGGCGTCCCGCTTGTCCCCTTTGGAGGCCGCCAGGACTTGGCTCAGCACCTCCCGGACAAATGCGTTGGAGCTCAGCCAGCCGGAAACTAGCTCCAGACGCCCAGCCACCAAAGGACGATCGACACCTTGAAGGTCATCCTGGAGCTGCGTCAGTGCAGAGAAGGCCTCCATCAAGGCATCGGGTGAAGCTGGAGGGCCGCGAGCTGGCGGCATGATCACAGCAGGGGACTGTGGTGTGGCCAAGACCTCCTGAGCCCTGGCAACGCCAGCAGCAGAGTCAAAGAAGGGGGGTCCCCAAAGCCTGCTCGACCAAGGTCGTGACCCCCACCTAAGGTAGGTCCCTTGGACCTTGTGATGGCAACCGTGCAGCAGAATCAGAGGCTCCTCCACCACCCGTCTGCGCCAGGGGGGACAAGGCCGAGCCAGGCCGCTGGACCTCCGGTGCGGTCACCTCTCGCTTCGTCTTCTTCGTCGACGGCGCTGACCTAGCAACGCTGGGCAAGATGTTGTGAATCAATAACGGAATCAAGAACGAATTCAAAACCTGGCCAAGGTACTTACCGGTCCAGTACGACAAAACCCCGAGACCTCTTCAGGACCATGGAGCCAAAGGGCCCCGCAGCCTACGACGCGGGAGTGCGGGTCCCCAAGACAGGAAGGGCCATAGCACCCGGCGCAGCAACAACGCTTGGTGCTGCTGAGGCTGAGGCGCTACCTCGGGGGATCAGCGCCGACCAGCTCTTCGTCGGGACCCCAGCTTGTGACTTCTTCGAGGGGGTGTGCTTGGACCTCGTAACAGCTCCAGCCGGGGGCGGCACCTCCTCCACCGGGTGGTCGTCGTCGCTGTCATCGTCAGGCAAGGCGCAAAGGAGGTCGGCCTTACATTGAGGAAAGGGCTCTCCAGTCCCTTCCACGGTTGCCTCCGGGCCATCTTCCTTGCTGAAGTCACCTGAAGACACCTCAACCGGTGTGGCTGTCCCTTGAGCTTCAGGGGGCGCCGGAGGCATGAGCCCGCGCGCGTCAAAGGTGGGCATGGAGGCTACCACAGTCGCCCCGTCCTGGTGGTGGTACAAGGGGACATGGGAAGTAGGCGGATATCCCAGGTTGACCCCAACTAGGAGACGGAGAGCTGCCCCCAAGCTGCTTGGCAGACAAGGCGCCGCGGCGCAGCCGGAGGTTGTCCAACTCGTCCCCAAGCGTCCATAGGGGGCGCGAGCGAGCCTGAAGAGGAGCCACGCGGCATGTCAAGAATTCCTTGACGATCATGGCACCCATCAGCTTTGCTGCCTCGAGGTCATCAGGCTTCAGGTCCGCAGTCATCTTCTCCAACACCTTTTTTGCCTGAGGACCGGTGAGCTTCGCGCTGAGCCACCTATCTCTCGACTCGGGCCCAGTCACCGGCAGCACCAGCCGAGGATGGGAGCACTTGGCGTCTGTCGGCGTCATGGGAACCATGGTACCCAGACTTGCCTATCTGCGGGCAACAACGCGCTCCTACTACGGCCTGGTACGGCCCGGCTGATCGACTAGCTGTCCAAGACCCTCGCGAGGGGGCTAAGCCTCGCGAGGAGAACGACGTCAGGACCCCCTCGGGAGCAGCCTCAGGAAGGTGCTCCAGAGGGGCGGAGAATCCAAGGTCTGGCCTGCCTCAGGAGGAGGCAGTGATGTCAGCAGTGATGCACCGTGCCAGCGGGTGCCAGCGTCCGCCAGCAGCGCAGTTGCCATTTAGGTGCAAAGGGGACAGTGCAGCCGCTGGTTTCCAAGGAGCGGGGCAAAGGTTTCCCCTTTGGTGCAACAAGACCGAAGACCGCAAGGACGATAAGGAGGATGTCACCGTCGAGTCCACCACCGTGTCACAACCTGATCCTTTTGCAAGCGAAGACCACTTTTGTTAGGGTAGGAACGTCCTTGTGTTCCCTTCCGGCCTAAACATTTTGGGGGAAGAGGACCGTGGCTGCCTATGTAAGTAGCTAGGATTCCCACACAAGGGGGGGTCGATCCAAACACTCAGCCTCCACACAAGGAGCAAGAACACTTGCCTCCTGACCCTCCTGAGCTCACCTCCTGAGCCCAGGAACCATTGTACTAGCTCATATTCTAGCTCACCCGAAGCTAATCCACCAAAGCAGGAAGTAGGGTCTTACACCACACGGTGGCCCGAACCTCGATAAACTCTTGTGTGTTCTGTCTGTTGTTTGCTTGAATCCTTCCACCGAGACGAGAGCGAGGCGCTAGGTAGACGTGAGTGGGAGAGATCTTTGTTCACGCCCCTGTGTTCGAACTTATCGGGTTTTGCGGAGCCCTGAATCCGACATTTGGCGCGCCAGGTAGGGGGCGTGTCGAAATCTCGCATCTCAGATGACCTCGTCGCGTTCTCGTCACCGACTCCGCTCCACAGCCATGGTGGACACACGCCGAGCTCGTGCCGCCCGCCGCGCGGCGAACGCGCTCAGACGGCGCCCACGGGCAATGGTGCGCCGCTCCGCCCCAACTCGCTGGTCGTCAACGCCGCCACTGACCCGGCCGTCCACGAGCAGCAGGACTCATCGCTGCCACGGTGCGGGCGGCGGGATGACCGCATGGCAACGCCTTCACCCTCGCCGAACGCGGCGTCCTCCTCGCTGGTCTGCCGCCGGCCGGTCTACCAGCAACCAGCGCTACTGATGGTGCGGGAACTCTTGCGCTACCGCCCAGCGGATGACCTCTACGACGAGTGGCTCCACCGCATCACCGAGCTCGTCAACGCCGCTGGAGAAGCACCTGCACCAACGCACTCCTCACGTCCTAGGCGTACCTCACCTTCGACAAGTCCGAAGAGAAGGGCGCTCCGTGAGTTCGGTCACAGGCCCGGACAGCAAGGCCAGGTCAAGGGTGTGGTCGCGAAGACTTAGGTGGCTGCACACCTGTGTCAGGACCAAGCTAAGCAGTGTGTGGCTCTCGACATTGGCTAATTGGCCAATTGAGGCTGCAACATCACGCAGGGACTCAACTAGCGCAGCAAGGAGCCCGGCGGGCCCTTCCTCCGGGGCGGCCAGTGGTTCCTTGAACCCTTCCCCATAGGCGGCATGCAACGGCTTGCGGGCCTCAAGGTCATAGGCGACAAGGCCCTTGGGACTCACCGCTGCCAAGGCCACAAGGGCTTCCTCCTTGCCGCGAGCGGCTTGGGTCGCCCTGGCCTGCTCAACTTCAACCTTTAGCTTCTCCAGGGACGCGCGGTCAGCAAGCTGCTCCTGTTGCAGCTGGGACGACTCAGTCTTCTGCGCCTCGAGCTCCTTCTCCAACCTCTTGAGCTCCAGGGCGCGCCCGATGCCTTCCTTGTGGAGGGCCTCCATCTCGCTCTCTACCGTGAGGCAGCGCTTCTCGGAGGTCGCGGCGTCGGCTCGCGCGGTGTCGCGAGCCCGCGTGGCCGCCGCAGCTTCCTCTCGACCCTCCGCAGCGACCGCCGACGCCTGATCCCAGGAGGTCCGCGCAGACTCGCCTACCAGGAGCCACCCGCGGATCAGCCCCAGGCGCCCTTCTGTCAGGTGGCCGTCACCATCTTCCAGATCGGCGCGAAGATGACCCAGTGCGGCGGAGGCAGCCTCCAAAGTCTCAGGACTAGGCTGCGCCGGCTGGCGCACGGGCACCGACAAGACCGACTACTCGACCAGGGGCTCGGGGCTCCGGCCTCCCTCGCCAGAGCAGCCGGGGCAGAAGCCTCCGCAACCTCGTCGGAGGCGCGGACGTCTTCGAGCGACACCATCGCCGCATGCTCGGTGGCCCGGTCGACCGGGGCACCCAGCACCGCGGTATCCTTCCCCGAGGTCGCATCGGCAGCCGGAGGAGCAGGGCATCACGGTGTGACCTCCCCCTTCACCTTCTTCATCACACCTCCCAGGCTGCCACGTCAGGGAAAAGCGCATCAGGGACACGGCAACTAAGGATGAGTGAGAAATTGCAAACTTACTTGTCGGAGGCGAGGCGTGCCCTTCTCTTCGGACTGGAGTTGGCGCTGGGGCCGTGGGGCCGGGTTGCCAGTGACTGGGGGTTGGCGCTGGGGCCCGCCAGGTACTAGTGTACGTCGGGTTCTCCAGGAAGCACTGTGCCAAGGAGCGCCGTACGTCATGGAGTGGGCAAGCCTGATCAGCTACAGTGTTGGGACACTCCATCACCGTCTGTACTCGCCGATGCAATGGCTGCGCACTGTAGCCATCCTTGCGTCCGGTCAGCGGGGGTAGGTGGGGCACTATTGCCACACATGCCCCCTCATGGGGTTCTGCCCCGATGTACGCTATGAGGGGACGGGTGTTGACTTGTCGCCGGGTTGAGAGCTGCGCCAGGATTCGGCTTGTTGGGTTATGTCGGCATGTGCCAGGCCTGGCAGTGTTGAAGTCTTGGACGGGTTGAGGGGCTTGGCCGGGTTGCGGAACCCGGCCGAGCGTAAGCTGGACTTGAGGGGTGATGCCGGCCCCGATGTTTTTGAAAAAGGATCTTGGCTCTGTTGCCTACCCAGGGTTCATCCCCCCGACACCAACAGAAAAGGATCTTCCCTCGAGATTCTGCTGATACTTATAGTGTAGTAGAAGGTCCAAGTCTACAGGCTAAATCTACAATAATAGTATCCCTTGCTCCACCAGCTGCAGCACCTCGTTCAACTGTACCGAGATCTCAACAAGTACTGATTCGTATGCTCCGCAAGTGGCATATTCCCAAGCTTCCTTCACACCTAACACTATTTCCGAAGCACTGCTGACACTACATGAATTGGAAAGATCAAATGAACCTCATGAGCATCAAAACCAAGATGGTACCTGACCGAGTCAAGTTGCAAGTGCATGCTCCTTTATATCTACTCTCACAGTTTGATGCGCACTAACACTCTCCATATTCCTTGTTGAACTAGCACCACGGCGCAAGAGGAAATATACATCAGGGATAATGCTTGACAGATTAACAAAATCTAAAGGAGGAAGAATGTAGATCCATTTTGAGGCAGGTTTAAAAAGGCCAAGTGATGCTATAGAGTCAGCCAAGTTAGTATCAGAGGCAGTTGTTGCCGTTAGGTGTCATGCATGTATCCTCCCAACGTGGATCCAGTACATGAATGAGAAAGATGATACCCAGTTTAGCACCGTCCTTTACCATTTATCCATAAGTAATGTTATTCATCGCAATTTGTAATATTGTCTTGCTCTGTCTGATACTTTCTAGCTTCCTCCTAATGAGACTCCCAATCTTTTTTCAACAGATGAGGTTCAAGTTGGATCTGAAAGATGATGCAACTAAACAATCATGCACGCATGTTTTTCAGTCTACTCTGCGACAGTATCGGTATCACCTTAGAAAAGCTCACTTTGAAGGCAAGGCTAACAATGAAATTGCCCAAACATCTCCAGTGGAATATATTACTGATCAAGACTGGACAACCCTTTTTAAACAATGGTCTGATCCAAAGTATCAGGTAGGGTATATGTATATGATTAGATCGCATATTGAACTCGTATTTGTGTATGTTCCTTACAAGTCTTTCTTCTTCTAGGTTAACTGTTTGAAGAACAAGACCAGCCGTTCCAAAGTGATATTACAATAGACAACTGGATCTCAAAGCTATATTGCACACTGCGAGGCTCTTGTAAATAGCTTGATATTTCCTTATTTTTGTTGTGTCATATTATCGTATATATATTGACTTGTTCCAAATACAGAGGAAAACCCGTGCGGACCAAAACGAACCTGAACCGAATGCAGTGCAAATATTCAAGGATTGTCACACCAGCAAGATGAAGGCCATGAGCACACCAGTTCAATCCGTCGTTGTAAGTCCTTACTCCTCATGCCTTTGAACTGCTTGTTACTGTGGCGTGTTCATTTAACTGATTTGTTTGCAGTCAATGGTAGTTACACTATTCACTTTTATACACGGTTGTCTTAATGTATCATTTCACCTTACACGGTTTAAAAGAGAGGAAGGATATTCCTTTGGACTTGATCTATAATCTAGTTGTGATGTTCACGTGCCCACAATGATACAATAGCCTATTTGTTTGATATATGTTTGCACGTCATATGAATGATGGCATACTATGTTCATCCTACTTTAAACCTTGTGTCTTTATCCTTAGATGTCAATGAATGTTAGGAAATAGACAATATGGTAGGCATGCTACATGGACATATGTTTCGAAAGTGATTTTATTATGTAGTTAGCACTACAATACATGCTAATGTATTACAGTAGTTCACCAAAATAAGTTATGTATAAACATGAAACCTATTTTGTTTGTTTTTGTCTCATTAGTAACTTATCTGGTACACTAATCTACAAATTCAAACTTTCAGCAAGCTATGGGACAAATGATTGAATACCCACAACCACCTGAAGGTGACGACGCTACCACAAGCACAATGTCACCTCTTGCTGCAGTGTGTCTGTATCTCTCCACTAACAGTGCAAAACGCACCTTCCTGCATAATTAGGGGTTGGTTGTCAAGGTAACCTAGTCCAAATCGCCTACTAAACAAGATCTGTCGGCTAAATAGAGTGATATATCTGTGCTCCAGACACAAGTCCAATCCCTAATGGAGGTCATTTCTAAAACAAGAATAGTGGTTGACAAACACTATTAAGCGTCGGTCATAAACAAACGGGTTTTAACCCCTTTCCGCGACGACATTTGGAGCCGTTGCCAAGTGAGTGTGGGTGATAGGGGGCTCCTTCCCACGCGACCTAGAAACCTTCGGGGATATGTCGTCCTGGCACACACGCTCGGCCAAATGAGGTCGTGTGCGACCGGCGAGCGCTCAACTACAGAAATACGTACATTAGAGCTAAAAATACAATTATACGGCGAAATTGTTTCCGGTGGCAAGTACATCCCACACAGTCAGTCCCCGCTGAACGTTTTTGTTCGTATGTACATCCCACACAGTCGCTCCAAGGAAAACGTTTCCGTTCACAGGTACATCACACACAATTTTTCCCGTTAAATTGTTTGCATTATTGAATGTAGCACACACGGTCCGTAGAAGAAACTGTGTGGCAAAGGCTGTCCATCACACACAGTTTTTATGTGGTAAACGTTTACGGAAGGTGGCCTGACGCAAATAGTTTTCAAGAGAAAGTCATGTGTGATTGTTCATTGATCCAACACGGGTTATTCCTAGAAACTGTGTGTGTTGCCTGAGGTCATTGCCCACGGTATTTTTTCAATAACCGTTTGCAATGTCAAAACCCAATTAGCAAGCTAATTGCCCTATTATTAATAATCCATTTATTAATCTAATTGAAATTCATATTAAGCACACGATATATTTCATTTCCATATTAAGGAAGCAGAATTTCAGAATTGAAATACATCAGAGTACAACATGATATAGCTTCAGCACTCAGCTACCCCATTACACAATTGCACCAGCACCAAGTTCCAAATGCAACATGTAGAACCTTTCGAAATTAGCATCATAGATGGTATATAGACAGATGCATCTCATCTGGAAAACTGCTGAAGCGGAAGGCGAATATTGAGCCTTCATTCATGTTGAAGGTCTTTGCATCTTTAGGTCAGTGCCTGTGGATGATTGACCATCCATCCTTCGTCCTCTTCAGGAACACTTCGATATCGAACCGCGGGTGTTGTATGAAAACCTTCCTCGCCTCCTGACCATAGAGGTGGTTTGATAGGTAATTATCAGTGAACTGCTTTGGAAAGGCCTGAAAACAAGGATGTGCATAAATATCTTCTCTATACAGGAAATGGGGCAAAGGAATAAAACAAGGCAAGGTATAATAGTTAGTACCATCTTGTAGTGAACTGATGTCTTCTTCATTGTGTAGACAAAGATCTTGTTGTTTTTTGTCGTTAATTTATTTATCCTAACAATCTTTCTAAGTTTCTTGATTTGATTAGTATTCATGGACAACTCGTTTCTCCATATGCAAAAAGGGTCGAACAGTGGGTCAAAACCTCTGACAGCAGGACTTACATGTGCAAGACCAAATTGTTAAAAACCAAAATATTAGAACGGTTCCTGCAATTGCACAATAATGTGCTATTAGAGAACGGACCATGCACATGCTTACCTCGATTGTAAACCTCAGTGCTTCCCATTGTTTCCCTGCAACAAATATAAGGTAGTTAGCCAACAGGTTAATTAAGGGTTCACATGCTATCAGTAAAATATGTTGATGAAAAATAAGCACATTGCAGATTCATCAGATTAATTCAAGTCACACGGAAAACCCATTTATCCAAACCAAGCATAATTAAAAACTAGGAAATATAGCACTTGTATATGTTTCTCCTGTATTAAGTGCAGCCAAATTCGATTTATTCCTCACATGCACAACAATACAAAATTCTACCCACGCCAATTGGACAACGCACTGCAGAATTGAACCAAGCAGTTAATTAAACACCACAACAAATGAACCAAACATTAACTGAGCACCACATTGCACAATATAACATACTCCTAATAGAAGATCAGACATATACCAAACAGTTAACTACAGCCAATTGTAGCAATTGTATTTGTTTTTCATGTATTTACTATAGCCAAATTCAATTTATTCCTCACGAGGTATACAATAACAGAATGCACCCACAACTATTGAATATCGCATTGCATAATTGAACCAAACAGTTAACTAAACACCACAACACAAACGTTAACTGAGCACCACATTGCACAATGTATAACTAAACCAAGCATGCTTGACAACTTGAAAATGTAGCAATTTTATTCGTTTCTCATGTATTTTGTAAAGATAAATTCGATTTATTTCTCACATGGAAGACAATACAAAAATCACATCATGAAGAATTGAACATCACATTTGCAAAATTGAACCAAACAGTTAACTGAAGATGACAACTAATTAACAAAATAGTTAATAAGTGAGCACCACACTGCACGACATATAGAACATATACACTAGAGCAACAGCTTGCATGGTAAAATTAGATAGCACAATTTACTAGAATTTGTGAAGGAAAGGCAGGAGCAGCACACGCAACTGGTAAACCGAGCATGCTTAACCGGCCTAGCTAGCAAATGGCAAGGTGCTCCTCCAAGATATGGGGGTCGGCATGAATGGCAGCCATCGCGACCTCATCCGCGTGTGTGGCCGTGATTTGCTTCTCTGTTGCCAAATGCTCCTTGAGATCCTGGCTATACTACGTGCACCATGGCTTAGGGCAGCGCTTATTTGGTGGAGGGGTCGGTGATTTGGGTGGAAGGTGTCGCGCTCGCGCCGGCAGTCGGGGTATGTGGGATGTGGAAGGAGGAGGAGGATGGGGGTCGGGTGTGGATTACCTGCCTGGATAGACGAGGCCGAGCAGCGTGAAGGAGGGTCGAGGAGGCGACGCTACACGCAAGGACTGAAGGTTTCAACTTGGAAAGGAAGGCAGAAAGAGGGGAAATGTGGCTTTTGGTAAGGGGGGGAGGTAGATATTTCCGCGGAAGCCGAAAATTTGGAATCGCTTCAGCCAAAAAACTGGCGCGCAAAGTGTCATCAGACATGGTCCTTTATTCAGAACTATGTATGATATGTGAACATCACAAATGATTCAGGTAGCCTCACCCATGCGTGATGAGTTTGAACGTCAAAAGTTTTGGTTCGAATTAACGTGGTTACAGTGGGCATCCATGTCATTGCATAATTTGGGTACACAAAGGAGACTACAACACACCCACACTTCTTAATCGAGCAAGTTCAACAATTAAATAGAGCTAGCTGACCTAAACATTACTCTAACAAATTAGATACCGGCCCTCTTGATTAAACAAAACAAAGAGTACTACTACGGCCGGTGCTCGTCGACCTCCGTCACTGCCTCCATGTCCAGCCCGCGCCCGACGGTCTCCTAGGGAAGGGGCTTCATGGCATCCATCGCACCATACTCGGCAAGCATCTCGCCATCCGTGTCCGCCATCTCTTTAGAAAAGGCCGCCATGAGTTGGGCGTGGGCGGACATGATCTGGGCTTGGACGGGCGCCGTCGTTACAAGGTATGCGGTGGAGGAATGGACGGCTGCTCGCACGCTCTCGGCGATTGCCAGCTCTTCGGCCGTGGGTTGCCGACCGTTGTTGGAGAAGCTTTGTTCGATTTGTGCGGTGACCACGAGGAGCTCGGCGTGGGTGGCCTCGACATGGTTGTCAGCGGCCTCCATCAGGGCTAAGGCCGCCGCTGCGGAACGGACAGCTGTTATGCCGCTTTCGCCAGTTTCTATCCCCGAGGCACATGTTGTTGCCGCCACCTAAGAAGCAACAACGGCCGTTTGGGCTGCCTTTTCCGCCCGGTCGCAGATTGCGGACGTGCTCATGCACCTTGTCAGCACGCGCATGGAGGCCGCGGTCGCGCTCTTGCCGTAGTGGGCCACCGAAGTTTCCCTCATGATGCGGGTCCACGTGCCCATCTTTCACCGACGACGATTGAACAGTGAAATGATATTCGGGGAGAGGGCTGGTGTGCTTGAGACGGCGGCTATGGACTATAGCCGACACACCTTCTCGTGTAAGCCATAGGCGTACTATACACCAACGGTGCTTTAGGATATTTTGTGATGCATCTCACACAGTTGGTGATAATAAACTGTGTGCGACCTACTTGATTTTTCATCTTGATTTGAATTACATAATGGGGTCACAGCGGCAATGGACGGTGTTTGAATTGCTAGACCTTTTATCTAGAGTGAACATGCAACTATATGTGTGGCGTAAAAGAATTGGAATTATTCAGGGTTCGTTGGAACATTTTATACATTAAATTGGTTTTCTAGCAATTTTAGGTGCATAATTCAAAATTAAACTACATGCACATGCTCCGGTGCACCAACATCGGTTGTAAAATCATGTATGTGTCCATGGGTTTATGCTTATCTCCCATGCAAGAAATGGGGATGAAAGTTGAACACCACAGCACCGTGGCTCTCCGGCAAACGTCGACGTACTTGCTTTTGTAATTCTTGTAAATCAAAAATTCTTCCGAAATTCATGAAACTTGGCATGCTATCATGGAGCGGCATCAACATGCCGTGGTAAAAATTATGTCCCATTTGGGGCAGGTTTGGGTATAAGCTTCTCATAAACCAGAGCTTCTCACAATAAGTGTGATGGTTTCGGTAGGGAACGATTCACCTTTCTGGACGAAAGGATATTCGTTGCCTCTTCTCGATTTCAAATTTTTCCTAGTGTCAACATAGAACGACACGAGTGTTGTATCAATTTTTGGGATTTTCTGTGGTTCGCTTGGACATTTTTATACATTAACTGAGTTTTCTATGCATTCATCTGCATAATTCAATTTTGAACTACAGACACATGCTCTAATGAATATAAATTAGTTGACAATTCAAATCCATGTCCTTGGTTGCCTACTTAGGTCCCAGGCAAGAAATGGGAATGAATGTCAAACACCCTGCCACCGTCACTCGGCCGCAAATATTGAGATACCTAGTTTTTAAATTCTAGTAAATCCAAAACTCATCTGAAATTCATGAAACTTGGCATGCTATCACGGAGCGACATCAACATGCTGTGGTAAAAAAATTGTCCCATTTGGGGAAGGTTTGGGTATATGCTTCTCACAAACCAGAGCTTCTCACAACACGCATGGTGGTTTCAGTAAGGAACGTCCCACCTTTGGGGACGAAACGATATCCATTGCCTCTTTTTGCTTCCAAAAATTTTCTCGTTTCATAACGAGAGGTAATTTAGTAAAATGAAAATTTCTACGACCATATTTCCTCTCTCATAATAATTGCGTGTAGGATCATAAGCAAATTCAACAGTATAGCTATCAAAACATATTCTCATCACGATCCACATGTATACGAAGTTGACACTCTTCCAAAATAGTGGGATCAACATTAACTAAAGTCATGACCTCTCCAAACCCACTTTTATCACAAATTTCATAAGATTGAACATTCTCCAAATATGTGGGATCTAAAGTTGACACTCTTCCAAGCCCACTTTTAATATTATTGCAAACATTATTATCAATCTCATATTCATCATGGGGCTTAAATAATTTTTCAAGATCATAAGAAGAATCACCCCAATCATGATCATTGCAACAAGTAGTGGTCATAGTAATACTAGCATCCCCAAGCTTAGGGTTTTGCATATAATTAACACAATTGACATTAATAGAATTTATAATAACATCATTGCAATCATGCTTTTCATTCAAGGTGCTATCATGAATCACTTTATAATATTCTTCTCTTAACACTTCATTACAATTTTCGGACTCACGAATTTCAAGCAAAACCTCATAAAGATAATCTAGTGCATGCAGCTCACTAGCACTAGGTTCAACATAATTGGATCTTTTAAAAAGATTAGCAAGTGGATGAGGATCCATAATTTAGCAAGCGAATAAGCAAGATAATAAAGGGCTATAGCAACACAAGCAAACAAGAGGCAAGTGAACGGTAAACACACAGAAAAAGAAGGGCGGATAAAACGGCAAGGGTGAAGTGGGGGAGAGGAAAACGATAGTCAAATAATGTAGTGCGAGGGATAAGGGTTTATGATAGGTACTTGGTATATGACTTTTGTGTAGATCTCCCCGGCAACGGCGACAGAAATTCTTCTTGCTACTTCTTGAGCTTGCGTTGTATTCCCTCGAAGAGGAAAGGGTAATGCAGCACAGTAGCGTAAGTATTTCCCTCAGTTTTTGTGGACCAAGGTACCAATCCAGTAGGAGACCACGCGCGAGTCCCTCACACCTGCACAAAAAAATAAGAACCTCGCAGCCAACGCGATAAGGGGTTGTCAATCCCTTCACGGTCTCTTACGAGAGTGAGATCTGATAGATAGGATAAGATAGTATTTTTGGTATTTTTGGGGTATAGGAACAGAAAGTAAATAAAGCAAAATAAAGTAGATGGAAGATTAATATTATGACAATAGACCCGGGGGCCATAGGTTTCACTAGTGGCTTCTCTCATGATTGCAGAATTCTACGGTGGGTAAACAAATTACTGTCAAGCAATTGATAGAAAAGCGCATAGTTATGAGAATATCTATGCATGATCATTATATATAGGCATCACATCCGTGACAAGTAGACCGAAACAAATCTGCATCTACTACTATTACTCCACACATCGACTACTATCTACCATGCATCTAGAGTATTAAGTTCATAAGAACAAAGTAATGCCTTAAGCAAGATGACATGATGTAGAGGGATAAACTCAAGCAATATGATATAAACCCCATCTTTTTATCCTCGATGGCAACAATAGTAGACGTGCCTTGCTGCCTGTGTTGTCACTGGGAAAGGACACCGCAAGATTGAACCCAAAGCCAAGCACTTCTCCCATTGCAAGAACTATCGATCTAGTAGGCCAAACCAAACCAATAATTCGAAGAGACTTGCAAGGATATGATAATCATACATAAAAGATTTCAGAAAATAATCCAATATTACTCATAGATAATCTTGATCATAAACCCACAATTCATCGGATCTCGACAAACACACCACAAAAAGATTACATTGAATAGATCTCCTCGAAGATCGAGGAGAACTTTGTATTGAGATCCAAAGAGAGAGAAGAAGCCATCTAGCTAATAACTATGGACCCGAAGGTCTGTGGTAAACTACTCACAACTCATCGGAGGGCTATGGTATTGATGTAGAAGCCCTCCGTGATCGATGCCCCCTCCGGTGGAGCTCCGGAACAGGCCTCAAGATGGGATCTCAATGGAACATAAGGTTTCGGCGGTGGAATTAGGGTTTCTTCGTGCTCCTCGATGTTTTCAGGGTATATGGGTATATATGGGAGGAAAAGTACGTCGGTGGAGCAACGTGGGGCCCACGAGGGTGGGGGTGTGCCCTGCCCCCTCGTGGGCACCTCATTTCTTCTCTAACTTGTACTCCAAGTCTCTCGTGAAGATATCGTTCCAAAAATAACGCTCCCGAAGGTTTCATTCTGTTTGGACTCCGTTTGATATCCCTTTTCTGCAAAACACTAAAATAGGCAAAAATACAAAGCAATTTCCACTGGGCCTTGGGTTAGTAGGTTAGTCCCAAAAATAATATAAAAGTGTATAACAAAGCCCATTAAAGATCCAAAACAGAATATATAATAGCATGGAACAATCAAAAATTATAGATACGTTGGAGACGTATCATAGAACACCTACACCCTCTGAGCGAATTAAAGTTGAACCTAGTATTGCTATGGTTAAGGATCTCTTCGTCAATAATATTGATGGGCATGTTATTTACTTCTGTGATGAAGCTGCTAGAATTGTTGGACCCGATACTAAAAATAAACATATACCTATTGTTGGCATGCCTGTTGTTTCTGTTAAAATAGGAGATCACTGTTATCATGGCTTATGTGATATGGGTGCTCGTGTCAGTGCAATACCTTATACTTTATATACAGAAATTATGCAAGATAATGCACCTGCTGAGATAGAAGATATTGATGTTACTATTAAGCTTGCCAATAGAGATACTATTTCACCAGTTGGGCTTGTTAGAGATGTTGAAGTCTTGTGTGGGAAAATTAAATATCCTACTGATTTTCTTGTTCTTGCTTCCCCACAAGATGACTTTTGTCCCATTATATTTGGTAGAGCCTTCTTGAATATTGTTAATGCTAAGATAGACTGCGAAAAGGATATTGTTACTGTTGGTTTAGGGGATATGTCTCATGATTTTAATTTTGCTAAATTTTGTAGACAGCCCCATGATAAAGAATTTCCTAGTAAAGATGAAATTATTGGTCTTGCTTCTATTGTCGTGCCTCCTAATGATCCTTTAGAACAATATTTGCTAGACCATGAAAATGATATGTTTATGAATGAAAGAAGGAAAATAGATGAAGTATTCTTTAAACAGGGACCTATTTTGAAACACAACTTGCATGTTGAAATTCTAGGGGATCCTCCTCCACCCATGGGTGATCCCGTGTTTGAGCTTAAACCATTACCTGATACTCTTATATATGCTTATCTTGATGAAAAGAAGTTATATCCTATTATTATTAGTGCTAACCTTTCAAAGCAGGAAGAAGATAAATTATTGAAAACTCTGAAAAAGCACTGTGCTGCTATTGGATATACTCTTGATGTTCTTAAGGGCATTAGTCCCACTCTATGCCAACACAAAATAAAATTGGAGAACGACTCTAAACCGGTTGTTGATCACCAACGACGGTTAAATCCTAAGATGAAAGAAGTGGTTAAATCAAAAAGTCGTCTGAAATTCATGAAACTTGGCATTCTATTATGGAATGGCTCCCGACATGCTGTGGTATTTTTCGTGTCCATTTTGAGAGAAGGCGCACTCGAATAATGACAACCAACAAAGGCATTTTGAAAAAATAGCTGCCACTTTTATATCCTAAATGTTTGTATAATTCAAACCGTGTTAGTTCTATTAATCATTCACGTGACGCCACGTGTCTTCGTTTTAATGGCTGTAGGAGGTGCCGTGCGGAAAGCTTCTTGACCTTGACTGAACAGGAGGCATGCAAGCATCGTCCGGTGTGCAGGAAGACCGAGAGGCATGCAAGTTGTCCTCGAATGCGCAGGCTCACCGGGAAGTGTGCGAGTTGTACGCTGCGCAGGCTCACTGGGAAGCGAGCCCTTTTACTTCCATGGCCGCCCGCTTTGCTTGCATCCTCTCCATTAATGGCGCCCAAGCCGTAGTTTAATTCGGTTTTTAAATATAAAACACTCATAGCAAACGTTTCTAGTTAGAATACCCGTATGCAAACCGACAGCTTCCCCGGGAAGCCAAGAGAATATGTGCCGACCAGGATTTCTGCAGCTCTTGATCGCAAACGTTTTAGATAGAACACCCGAATGCAAAGCGAGAGCAGCACATGATTTGTGCATCCCTTCAATGCAAACGGTTGTTTGGATGACCCGTGTGCAACCACGTACAAACAAATTGGTAAGATTTGTCAATCCTTGTAACACTGCGATTTGTCAAAATATGAAGCTAAAAATCACTAGCAGTATCTAATTTTTGCAACTAAAATTCAGTAATTAAGAATAGATTTCATTCATAGATTAAGCAGTCATTCTTAATTTATACAAACAGTTCAACTCGACAGCTGAACTGACCAAACTTTTCCCAATTGTTGCCAACCACGTACTGAAATAGCTAGTTCAACTATATATACTAGCTAATTTTAAGTATGTTGTACAGTTCCACCACATCTATAGTCAGATGAACTAAAAAATAGCCCCTAAATACTACTACTACTGCGGAGGGGCTTTGTACTAGTTCCGGCTGCCTCTCCTCTGCCGAGCGCGCTTGGTAAGAGGCGGAGGAGGAGGAGCCTACCGACGATCTGGGCAACCGCAATACGGTGCCTGCCGCTGTTGAAACTTCAGTGGCGCTCACCTAGAACGCCCTCTGCCGCTCCAGACGACCACTCTCGAAGCGGTGGTTCTCCTCGTAGATCTCCCGATTCCTCGCCTCTGAGGCGGCGTGTGCCGCGGCCACAGCGGATGTAAGGCTCTTTGTATGCTCGATGAGGCGCTCCTCCTCCTCCCGCAGGAACTCGGTGTAGCGTGCAAGGTCGCTGACGCACGTGCGGGCATCCACCTCCACCTCCCGCCTTCGGGCGGCGGTGGCGGAGCAGGTGATGACCCCGGCGGTCGACGGTGGGCTGGCGCCATGGCGTCTGACGACGGGGTAGCGGCCACAACCACCACCTCCCACCTTCGGGCCACGGTGGCGCAGCGGGTGATGGCCATAGTGGCCAGCAGTGGGGTGGCGGCCTATGACAGTCACCTCCCACCTTCGGGCCGCGGCAGCGGAGCGGGCGATGGCCCTGGCTTTCGACGGTGGTGTGGCGGCAACGGCGGCCTGCAACAGCTGACGACGGGCAGCGGCGGCGGAGCGTGTGGTGGTTGTTCTGGGTATTGGGGAACGTAGTATTTCAAAAAAATCCTATGAACATGCAAGATCTATCTAGGAGAAGCATAGCAACGAGCGGGGAGAGTGTGTCCACGTACCCTCGTAGACCGAAAGCGGAAGCGTCCAGTGAACCGGTTGATGTAGTCGAACGTCTTCGCGATCCAACTAATCCAAGCACCGAATGTACGGCACCTCCGCGTTCAACACACGTTTAGCTCGATGACGTCCCATGAGCTCTTGATCCAGTTGAGCGTCACGGGAGAGTTTTGTCATCACGACGGCGTGGTGACGGTGATGATGAAGGTACCGATGCAGGCCTTCACCTAAGCACTGCAATGATATGACCGAGGTGTGTAACTGTGGGGAGGGGCACCGCACATGTCTAAGAAATCAACTTGTGTGTCTATGGGGTGCCCCCTCGCCATGTATATAAAGGAGGGAGGGGAGGATGAAGCGGCCAAGGAGGAGGAGGCGCACCATGGGGGGGACAATCCTACTCCAAGTAGGTTTGGCCCCCCTTTCCTATTCCTACTAGGAGAAGAGGGAAAGAGAGGAAGGAGAGAAGGAAAGGGGGGCGCCCCCCTAGTCCAATTCGGTTTGGCTAGGGGAGGCGCGCGCCCCACCTTGGCCTGCCTCCTCTCATCCACACTTAGGCCCATAAGGCTCATTAACCCCTCGGGGGGTTCCGGTAACTCTCCGGTACTCCGGTATTTATCCGGTGACCCCTGGAACCCTTCCGGTGTCCGAATATAACCTTCCAATATATCAATCTTTATGTCTTGACCATTTCGAGACTCCTCGTCATGTTCGTGATCACATCCGGGACTCCAAACTACCTTTGGTACATCAAAACACATAAACTCATGATACCAATCATCGTCGAACATCAAGCGTGCGGACTCTACGGGTTTGACAACTATGTAGACATGACCGAGACACATCTTTGGTCAATAAAAAATAGCAGAACCTGGATGCTCATATTGGTTCCTACATATTCTATGAAGATCTTTACTGGTCAAACCACATAACAACATACGTTGTTCCCTTTGTCATCGGTATATTACTTGCCCTAGATTTGATCATCGGTATCATCATACCTAGTTCAATCTCTTTACCGACAAGTCTCTTTACTTGTTCCGTAATAGATCATCTCGTGACTAACTCATTAGTCATTTGCTTGCAAGGCTTATTATGATGTGTATTACCAAGAGGGCCCAGAGATACCTCTCCGACACTCGGAGTGACAAATCCTATTCTCGATCTATGACAACACCACAAATACCTTCGGAGACACCTGTAGAGCATCTTTATAATCACCCTGTTACGATGTGAAGTTTGATAGCACACAAGGTGTTCCTCCGGTATTCGGGAGTTGCATAATCTCAAAGTCATAGGAACATGTATAAGTCATGAAGAAAGCAATAGCAGTAAAACTAAACGATCAAGTTGCTAAGCTAATAGATGGGTCTTATCCATCACATCATTCTACTAATGATGCGATCCCGTTGATCAAATGACAACTCATGTATATGGTTAGGAAACATAACCATCTTTGATCAATGAGCTAGTCTAGTAGAGGCATACTAGGAACACTCTGTTTCGTCTATGTATTCACACATGTACTAAGTTTCCGGTTAATACAATTATAGCATGAATAATAAACATTTATCATGATATAAGGAAATAAAATAACAACTTTATTATTGCCTCTCGGGCATATTTCCTTCAGTCTCCCACTTGAACTAGAGTCAATAATCTAGATTACATAGTAATGATTCTAACACCCATGAAGTCTTGGTGCTGATCATGTTTTGGTCGTGGTGGAGGCTTACTCAACGGGTCTGCAACATTCAGATCCGCATGTATCTTGCAAATTTCTGTGTCTCCCTCCTTGACTTGATCGCGGATGGAATTGAAGCGTCTATTGATGTGCTTGGTTCTCTTGTGAAACCTGGATTCCTTCGCCAAGGCTATTGCTCCAGTGTTGTCACAAAAGATTTTCATTGGACCCGATGCACTAGGTATTACACCTAGATCAGATATGAACTCCTTCATCCAGACTCCTTCATTTGTTGCTTCCAAAGCAGCTATGTACTCCGCTCCACACGTAAATCCCGCCACGACACTCTGCTTGGAACTGCACCAACTGACAGCTCCACCGTTCAATAAAAATACATGTCTGGTTTGTGACTTAGAGTCATCTGGATCAATGTCAAAGCTTGAATAGACGTAACCATTTACGTCGAGCTCTTTGTCACCTCCATAAACGAGAAACGTATCCTTTGTCCTTTCAGGTACTTCAGGATGTTCTTGACCGATGTCCAGTGATCCACTCTTGGATTACTTTGGTACCTCCCTGCTAAACTTATAGCAAGGCACACCTCAGGTCTAGTACACAGCATTGCATACATGATAGATCCTATAGCTGAGGCATAGGGAATGACTTTCATTTTCTCTCTATCTTCAGCAGTGGTCGGGCATTGAGTCTTACTCAACTTCACACCTTGTAACATAGGCAAGAACCCTTTCTTTGACTGATCCATTTTGAACTTCTTCAAAACTTTATCAAGGTATGTGCTTTGTGAAAGTCCAATTAAGTGTCTTGATCTATCTCTATAGATATTGATGCCTAATATATAAGTAGCTTCACCGAGGTCTTTCATTGAAAAATTCTTATTCAAGTATCCTTTTATGCCCTCCAGAAATTCTATATCATTTCCAATAATATGTCATCCACATATAATATCAGAAATGCTATAGAGTTCCCACTAACTTACTTGTAAATACAGGTTTCTCCAAAAGTTTATATAAAACCATATGCTTTGATCACCTCATCAAAGCGTACATTCCAACTCTGAGATGCTTGCACCAGTCCATAGATGGATCGCTGGAGCTTGCACACTTTGTTGGCACCTTTAGGATCGACAAAACCTTCTGGTTGGATCATATACAACTCCTCTTTGAGATACCCATTAAGGAATGCAGTTTTGACATCCATTTGCCAGATTTCATAATCATAAAATGCGGCAATTGCTAACAGGATTCGGACAGACTTAAGCATCGCTACGGGTGAGAAAGTCTCATCGTAGTCAACTCCTTGAACTTGTCAAAAACCTTTCACAAGAAGTCGAGCTTTGTAGACAGTAACATTACCATCGGTGTCAGTCTTCCTCTTAAAAATCCATTTATTTTAAATGGATTGCCGATCATCGGGCAAGTCAACCAAAGTCCACACTTTGTTCTCATACATGGATCCCATCTCAGATTTCATGGCCTCAAGCCATTTTGCGGAATCTGGGCTCATGATCGCTTCCTCATAGTTTGTAGGTTCATCATGGTCTAGCAACATGACTTCCAGAACCGGGTTACCGTACCACTCTGGTGCAGAACGTATTCTGGTTGACCTACGAGGTTCAGTAGTAACTTGATCTGAAGTTTCATGGTCATCATCATTAGCTTCCTTGCTGATTGGTGTAGGAATCACTGGAACTAGTTTCTGTGATGTACAACTTTCCAAATCGGGAGAAGGTACAATTACCTCATCAAGTTCTACTTTCCTCCCACTCACTTCTTCCGAGAGAAACTCCTTCTCTAGAAAGGATCCACTCTTAGCAATGAATATCTTGCCTTCGGATCTGTGATAGAAGGTGTACCCAACAGTTTCCTTTGGGTATCCTATGAAGACACATTTCACCGACTTGGGTTCAAGTTTATCAGGTTGAAGATTTTTCACATAAGCATCGCAGCCCCAAACTTTAAGAAACGATAACTTTGGTTTCTTGCCAAACCACAGTTCATAAGGCGTCGTCTCAACGGATTTAGATGGTGCCCTATTTAACGTGAATGCAGCTGTCTCTAAAGCATAACCCCAAAACGATAGTGGTAAATCGGTAAGAGACATCATAAATCGCACCATATCCAGTAAAGTACGGCTAGGACGTTCGGACACACCATTACGCTGTGGTGTTCCGGGTGGCGTGAGCTGTGAAACTATTCCACATTGTTTTAAATGAAGACCAAATTCATGACTCAAATATTCGCATCCACGATCAGATCGTAGAAACTTTATTTTCTTGTTACGATGATTCTCTACTTCACTCTAAAATTCTTTGAACTTTTCAAATGTTTCAGACTTGTGCTTCATTAAGTAGATATACCCATATCTGCTCAAATCATGAGTGAAGGTCAGAAAATAACGATACCCGCCGCAAGCCTCAACACTCATCGGTCCACATACATCAGTATGTATGATTTCCAACAAATCTGTTGCTCGCTCCATTGTTCCGTAGAATGGAGTTTTAGTCATCTTGCCCATGAGACATGGTTCGCAAGTACTAAGTGATTCATAATCAAGTGATTCCAAAAGTCTCTCAGTATGGAGTTTTTTCATGCGCTTTACAGCAATATGACCTAAACGATAGTGCCACAAATAAGTTGCACTATCATTATCAACCTTGTATCTTTTGGCTTCAATATTATGAATATGTGTATCAGTACGATCGAGATCCAACAAGAATAGACCACTCTTCAAGGGTGCATGACCATAAAAGATATTACTCATAAAAATAGAACAACCATTATTCTCTGATTTAAATGAATAATCGTCTCGCAACAAACAAGATCCAGATATAATGTCCATGCTCAACGCTGGCACCAAATAAGAATTATTTAGGTCTAAAACTAACCCCGAAGGTAGATGTAGAGGTAGCGTGCCGACGGCGATCACATCGACTTTGGAACCATTTCCCACGCGCATCGTCACCTCGTCCTTAGCTAATCTTCATTTAATCTGTAGGCCCTGCTTCGAGTTAAAAATATTAGCAACCGAACTAGTATCAAATACCCAGGTGCTACTACGAGCATTAGTCAGGTACACATCAATAACATGTATATCAAATATACCTTTGTTCACTTTGCCATCCTTCTTATCCGTCAAATACTTGGGGCAGTTCCGCTTCCAGTGTCCAGTCCCTTTGCAGTAGAAGCACTCTATGTTAGGCTTGGCTCCAGACTTGGGTTTCTTCATGGGAGTAGCAATTGTTTTGCTATTCTTCTTGAAGTTCCCCTTCTTTACCTTGCCCTTTTTTCCTGAAACTAGTGGTCTTGTTAACCATCAACACTTGATGCTCCTTTTTGATTTCTACCTCCGCAGCTTCGAGCATAGCGAAGAGCTCGGGAATTGTCTTCTGCATCCCTTGCATATTATAGTTCATCACAAAGCCTTTATAACTTGGTGGTAGTGATTGAAGAACTCTATTAGTAACACTATCTTCGTCAACTTTGCAACCAAGTTGAGTCATATAATTGTAGTACCCAGACATTCTGAGCAAGTGTTCACTGATAGAACTGTTCTCCTCCATATTGCAGCTATAGAACTTATTGGAGACTTCATATCTCTCAATTCGGGCATTTGCTTGAAATATTAACTTCAACTCTTGGAACATCTCATATGCTCCATGACGTTCAAAACGTCGTTGAAGTCCCGATTCTAAGCCGTAAAGCATGGCATACTGAACTATCGAGTAGTCATCAGAACGAGCTTCCTAGATGTTCATAACGTCCGGAGTTGCTCCTGCAGCAGGCCTGTCACCTAGCGGTGCTTCCAAAACATAATTCTTCCATGCATCAGTGAGGATAATACTCAAGTTACGGACCCAGTCTGTGTAGTTGCTACCATCATCTTTCAACTTAGCTTTCTGTAGGAATGCATTAGAATTCAAGGGAATGGTAGCACTGGCCATTGATCTACAACAATACTGATATGCAAAAATTATCAGGACTAAGTTCATGATAAATTAAAGTTCAATTAATCATATTACTAAAGAACTCCCACCTAGATAGACATCCCTCTAGTCATCTAAATGATCGCGTGATCCAATTCAACTAAACCATGTATGATCATCACGTGAGATGGAGTACTTTTCAATGGTGAACATCTTATGTTGATCATATCTACTATATGATTCACGCTCGACCTTTCAGTCTCTAGTGTTCCGAGGCCATGTCTATACATGCTAGGCTCGTCAAGTTTAACCCGAGTATTCTGCATGTGCAAAACTGTCTTAAACCCGTTGTATTTGAACGTAGAGCTTATCACACCCGATCATCACGTGGTGTCTCGGCACGACGAACTTTCACAACGGTGCATACTCAGGGAGAACACTTGTACCTTGAAATTTTGTAAGGGATCATCTTATAATGCTACCGTCGTACTAAGCAAAATAAGAAGCATAATAAGATAAACATCACATGCAATCAAAAAATGTGACATGATATGGCCATCATCATCTTGTGCTTTTGATCTCCATCTCCAAAGCATCGTCATGATCTCCATCGTCACTGGCTTAACACCATGATATTTATCGTAGCATAGTGCTCGTCTCACCAACTATTGCTACTACTACTATCGCTAACTCATAGTGATGAAGTAAAGCAATTATATGGCCTTCGCAATTCATACAATAAAGAGACAACCAAAAGGCTCCTGTTGGTTACCAATAATTTACAAAACATGATAATCTCATACAATAAAGTATAATTCATCACGTCTTGACCATATCACATCACAACATGCCCTGTAAAAAAAAGTTAGATGTCCTCTACTTTGTTGTTGCAAGTTTTACGTGCCTGCTACGGGCTTAGCAAGAACCATTCTTACCTACGCATACAAAACCACAATGATTTTTCGTCAAGTGTGTTGTTTTAACCTTCACAAGGACCGGGCGTAGCCACACTCGATTCAACTAAAGTGAGAGAGACAGACACCCGCTGGTCACCTTTAAGCAACGAGGGCTCGTAACGGTGAAACCAGTCTCGCGTAAGCATATGCGTAATGTCGGTCCAGCCATTTCATCTCACAATACCGCCGAATAAAAGTATGACATGCTGGTAAGCAATATGACTATTATCGCCCACAACTCTTTGTGTTCTACTCATGCATATCATCTACGCATAGACCTGGCTCTGATACCACTATTGGGGAATGTAGTATTTAAAAACAATTCCTACGAACATGCAAGATCTATCTAGGAGAAGCATAGCAACGAGCGGGGAGAGAGTGTCCACGTACCCTCATAGACCGAAAGCGTAAGCGTCTAATGACGCGGTTGATGTAGTCGAACATCTTCGCAATCCAACCAATCCAAGCACCGAATCTATGGCACCTCCGCGTTCAGCACATGTTCAGCTTGATGACGTCCCACGAGCCCTTGATCCAGTTGAGCATCACGGGAGATTTTTGTCAGCACGACGGCGTGGTGACAGTGATGATGAAGCTACCGGCGCAGGGCTTCGCCTAACTACTGCAATGATATGACCGAGGTGTGTAACTATGGGGAGAGGCATCGCACACGGCTAAGAAATCAACTTGTGTGTTTATGGGGTGCCCCTCCCCACGTATATAAAGGAGGGAGGGGAGGCGGAGGTGGCCAAGGAGGAGGAGGCGCGCTATGAGGGGGGGGGCAATCCTACTCCAAGTAGGTTTGGCCCCCCTTTCCTATACCTACTAGGAGAAGAGGGAAAGAGAGGGAGGAGAGAAGGAACGGGGGGCCGCCCCCCTAGTCCAATTTAGTTTGGGCTAGGGCAAGCGCGCGCCCCACCTTGGCATGCCTCCTCTCTTCCACACTTAGGCCCATGAGGCCCATTAAACCCTCGCGGGTTCTGGTAACTCCCCGGTACTCCGATATTTATCCGGTGACCCACGGAGCCCTTCCGGTGTCCGAATATAACCTTCCAATATATCAATCTTTATGTCTTGACCATTTCGAGACTCCTCGTCATGTCCATGATCACATCCGGGACACCAAACTACTTTCGGTACATCAAAACACATAAACTCATAATACCGATCATCATCGAACGTCAAGCGTGCGAACCCTACGGGTTCGAGAACTATGTAGACATGACCGAGACACATATCCGGTCAATAACCAGTAGCGGAACCTAGATGCTCATATTGGTTCCTACATATTCTACGAAGATCTTTATCGGTCAAACCGCATAACAACATACATTGTTCCCTTTGTCATCGGTATGTTACTTGCCCGAGATTCGATCGTCGGTATCATCATACCTAGTTCAATATCGTTACCGGCAAGTCTCTCTACTTGTTCTGTAATAGATCATCTCGTGACTAACTCATTAGTCATTTGCTTGCAAGGCTTATTATGATGTGTATTACTGAGAGGGCCCAGAGATACCTCTCCGACACTGGGAGTGACAAATCTTATTCTCGATCTATGCCAACACCACAAACACCTTCGGAGACACCTGTAGAGCATATTTATAACCACCCAGTTATGTTGTGACATTTGATAGCACACAAGGTGCTCCTCCGGTATTTGGGAGTTGCATAATCTCATAGTCATAGGAACATGTATAAGTCATGAAGAAAGCAATAGCAGTAAAACTAAACGATAAAGTTGCTAAGCTAATGGATGGGTCTTGTCCATCACATCATTCTCCTAATGATGTGATCCCGTCGATCAAATGACAACTCATGTCTATGGTTAGGAAACATAACCATCTTTGATCAATGAGCTAGTCTAGTAGAGGCATACTAAGGACACTCTGTTTCGTCTATTTATTCCCACATGTACTAAGTTTCCGATTAATACAATTATAGCATGAATAATAAACATTTATCATGATATAAGGATATACAAATAACAACTTTATTATTGCCTCTAGGGCATATTTCCTTCACCACGCACACCCAACAGGGACGCCACGCGCACTACACTACGCCGGGGACTGCGCTGCCGCCCGGTCTAGCCTCCCAGCTGGAGTTGTCCTCTGATGACGGCGGAGTGGCTGAGCGATGACGATGCACCGGTGCCATTGGTGATTGCAGGAGAAGCAAACGAGATAAGCTACAGGGAGGGAGGGGAAATGCGACGCAGGAATCGCCCGTTGTGAGGGTTTTTATAGCAGGCTGGTAAGCATTGGGATGTTGGGGGATTTCACCGAGTCAGGCGGGAAGTTTGGGCGGGAACCTGCGAGGTTGCGTGGGAACGGGCTCACCGACGATTCATTGGCGCCACCGTTTGGCCAAAAGAACGCCCCCGCGCGCTGAGCAAGCTTCCGCTGTAAGCCGACTGCGGCAGCGGGGTGACAAGACGTGCGAGAGGAGGCCGAAAGGCCACATACACATACAGTCAATAAAAAAATGTTTGCGATTTAATTACCTACTATACCACCGTCATGTTTTATAAGTATGATTTAACTAATAAAATATGAATGCATGTCGCCAAACATTATATAGTTGGATTTGTATTTGAACATAGTTTCCAATTATATAATTTTTAAAACATGCATTAAAATTTTGTTGGTTAAATTTGAGGGCAAAGTATGGCACCGAATATAAAGGAGACTATATAGACTAGACGGAGGTGGTAGCACATGGCCGCTCTCTACGCAGTGAAGCAACTGTCGGCCGGCTTGTAGGCGACCATTTCCTGTGTGTTCAACTGCTCTATGTGTGTGGTTGATTGCGGTTCAGCGGCCTCGGCGCGCTCTGCTCGCGTCGCGCCGTGCGAGCTCTGCTCTTGCATCCCTCTGGGTGCTCTGCCCTCGTCCCTCCACGCGCGCTGCCAGTGTTTGGGGCCGGCGCACGATCACACACGTTCGTGTGCAAGCGGTTGCGCCCAGCGCGGCGCGGCGATGCTGTTACCCGCTGCAAAAACTGCCATACGGACGCGCCGAGAATCCATGCCGCCTGGCCCCCTTTTATTCCTATGGTCATTTATCTTCATCTCTCGTCTCACACGACACAATAAACACACCCACGAGTACACATATAGAGAGGACATTCGGCGGTTCCAATGGCGTTCCCCGTGGCTCCAATAGCGCTCCCAGCGGCCGACGACGATAACGGCAGGCAGTTCACCACGCATCACATAGTGGACACCCACGTGAGGGGGAAGGCCCTCTCGGCGGTGTACACGAACGATCCGGTCTCGGTGGAGAGCTCCATCCAAACTATGGAGCAGTTCCTTGCCAAGGACAAGTACCGAGTGGTCGGCTTCGACCTCGAGTACACCATGGGTCGTGCCGGGAAAGATCAGAAGGTTGTCGTCGCCCAGTTATGTGTGCGACATGACGTCCTCGTCTACCACTACCACCTTGCCACAAGGCCTTGCGAGCGTTTCTCCAGGTTTATCAATAGCTCCGACTATAGTTTCGCTACTGTGGACACCACCAACGATCTAAAAGCGCTCAAGCTTTCGAACCTGAAATGCCCAAATCTTGTCAACATCCAGCACCACTACAAGGTCTGGGGCAGCAACAAAACAAACTGAACTCCCTGGTTGACCTCGCCTCGTCCATCATCGACCCCTACTATGCGAAGATGAAGGAAGAGAGAAATAAGGGAAAGAACTCCTGGCACAGTGTGTGGCATGAGAGACTGGATGAACAACATGTCAAGTACGCGGCCATGGACGCGTACACAAGCTACGAGATGTACAGGTGGATCGTTAACATGAGGAACTGTCTTCTTCCTGACCCAGACGAGGGATCGAGCCACATAGCAGTGGCGGGAGCGTCACAAGAAGTAGATGACTAGACGATCGTTTCTCCTACTTTAGAATGTATGCAATTATTTATTGAGGTGTCTGTGAATGATCTGTATAGTCACTTATGTAATTGGATGTTTATTAGTTATATATATATATATATATATATATATATATATATATATATATATATATATATATATATATATATATATATATATATATATATATATATATATATATATATATATATTCTCATAACATTATGAGAATAATATTCTCATAACACTTCCGAACTGCATTGGAAAACTGCATTGGAAAGCTATACGCACCGCACCACAGAGAGCAGCGAACTTCATGTTTGAAAAAACTATACGTGTTGTTTTTTCGGTACCTTTTTTGCTCTAGTTTTTTAACCATTTATCGGAATTATGCGTGTAATATACCGTTGAAAAGCTATGGAGTAGACGCAACTTCGCCATGTTGAACACTTTTCAAAATTCATCATAGTTTAAGAGCAGTTTCGAAAATCGTGCGGCTCACAACGAATGGCAGCGAGCGTTTTTTGGTGTTTTTTTCTAAACCGCTCGTCGGAACGAAACATATGATACACCGTTGGAAAGGTATCGTCGGCGCACATCTTTTTCGTATCTATTATTTTTTCTAATTCGCTACGGTTTAAGAGCAGTTTTGAATTTACTAAATCGCGGAATTGTGTTTTTCGAATTTTTTCAAATTTTCGATACTGTTTTCACTCCAGTTTTTTAACCGTTTGTCGAAACAAGGCGTTTAATATACCGTTGGAAAGCTACGAACTAGGCGCAACTTTAATATGTTGAAATGTTTTTGAGATTCCTTACGGTTTTTAGTTAAATTTGAAAATTGTGCGGCTGACTACGAACGGCAGCAGCCGTTTTTCGTGAATTTTTTACAAAAAGTTGGCCGAAATGATCCAAATGATATACCGTTGGAAAGATATCGTCGAGACGCTACTTTCTCATGTAGAACACGCCCTCTAATTCATTACGGTTTAAGAGCAGTTTTGAAATTACAAAAACGCGAAAAGCGCACTGCTTCAAACTGAAGAACGCACTGCATCAGACAGTCAAACGAACCTCATGATTTTTTTTGTTGGACGTAGATTTTTCTCAGAGGAGTTCTGTTGTCTTTTCTCCAACTTTTTTTTTCGAAGAAAAGTGGACCGCAACACTCCCGAAAGTAAAGCGGAACACTACCAAAAGTGAACTTCATGATTTGCTTTTGTCTTTTTTCATACTAATTAATTTTTTACGTGCGTTGAGAAGTGTTTTGAGAAGTGAGCTGCTTTCCGATGTGTTTTCCTTTTTTCGATCACCAAGTGAACCACAAAGGTTTTTTTATGGCCAACTTTCGTGAGAGAACAAAGTGAGCTTCAAAGAGTCCTTTGCAATGGACTTTTTTAGACCAAAGTGCACTGCATTTGTTTGTTTTTTAAATGTAGCTTGTATAGTGGAGCAAACCTCCCCAGAAATGGTATATGTACTGAAAAATCCTTCGTAGTGGAATTTTTTTAAGACCAAAGTGCACTGCATTTTTGCGTGTTTTTAAATGCATTTTATTCTAACTGCAGTGTGCTAAAGAGTCCTTTGTAGTGGACCGTTTTTAGAGCAAAGTGCACTGCAATATTGAAAATAATGAATCACAACACGACGCGATATGAACAACACCTTTTAAAACAAATTCCTGTATGTGTTTCACATTACCGTACTGCAAGTTTCTGTACATATTTTTTCTAACGTGTTCCGCACTATAGGGTCCAGAGTAGTGAAGTACATGAAACTGATTTCGGGTACAATTTCTCATCCCTACAAATTAGCAAGACAAAAGGAACTGCATCAAACTACAGAAGCCGAAAAAATGCACTGGTTGAATGGCGTCAAGAGCGAACAACATGTTGGTCGCCAGTGCAGATACAAAGGGGTAACGAGCTGCTACACAAATTGGAAGGAACTACTTTTTTGTATTCTTTAAACAAATTTTGTTAAAGACATGGGTACTTTAGATGGGAGACTAGCGAACTGCACAACACACCAGAATATTTTTCTCGTGGCCTGCCGAATTGGCTGACGCCGCACCAGAGGAGCACGCGGAAGGGCACTGCACTGCATGTGTGTGCACATCTTATACTGAACACACTCACTGAATAACAAAGACTGGAGCCGAACTGCACTGCGCACACACACAGACACACACATACACTGTCGTCCACTATACCAAATCCAAATTTAGCAACTTTTTGCACTCGAGAAATTAAGTCAAAGTGCACTTCATTGCAATTCTGAAGACACAAAAAACTGGAAACTGCACTGCCCGAGGGGATGGCAAAGTCAACGACAAGGAAAGCGTAGGCAGGCGTCGTCGGATATGAGGATTTCATCGGCGAATCCTAAAAAAAAGTGAATCTTTGTCGTCAACGCGTACTGCATAGGCCCGTGGGCAAAGCTGCACGCCAATGTTGGCCGAACCCACGTAGTGGACTGCGGAGGGGAGGGCCAGTGTGCTGCGTGCACCCATGTAGTGGACTGCACGGGCACCCTTGGATCCACCGCACCGCCGACGTGCTGCGGACGCCCACCGTGCGAACTACAGCGATAGACAGGGACGACCGGGGGAGGGTACGTTGATGTCGTTGTCGCATCCTGCAGGGTCAGGGGATGTCGGGATCCGGTGAAGGCAGAGCCCCTGATGCGGGTGATGATGGGGATCGGAGTTTGCTTCTTGACCAACACAGGTGAGCCATACCAACGCCGGTGACCGTAGCTCCAGGAGCGAGTTGCTCGTTGGGGCCACCCTGCCGGAGAGGTAGAGGATGCCCCGGGCCCCGGCGGAGCCATGGTGGAAGGTGGCGGGCAAAGGGGTGCATCCAGCGCGAGGAAGGGGAGTAGATCCGGTGGCCGCCGGTGCCGGCACCGAAGGGATGCGGTGGGAAGGGTGGATCTGGTGGCGGACGCAACATGCGGGAGGGGGGGGGTCAGCGGTGCTCGATCATCTTGCCTAGTGGCGCGGCAGGGCCGGCTGCGCCGGGATCCATCGCCGGTTAGGTGCGGGGGGAGGAGATCTGTGCCAGTTGCCAGGGGATAGCGCGAGGGAGGTAGGTTGTGCCGTCTTGCATGAATCTGGAGCGAATTCGGCAACCATCGAGGTGGGATCCGGCATCTGGGTGGGGCGGCGATGGGCGTTGCGCCATG
>LR738715.1:164527225-164561088 GCA_902687465.1 Secale cereale
CGGGGCTGGGGGAGGTGGTGGTGTGGTGGCGTAGGAGGCAGGTGGTGGTGGTGGGCGGCGGAGAAGGTGGTGGTGGTGGGATGGGGCGCTGGCTCTTGTAGAGACCCTGGGTGTTATGAGAATAAGTTTGTTGTTAGGAGAATAAGGTCTTAAGGGGTGTTATGAGAATAGACCTACCCTATACACACACACACACACACACACACACACACATGTTATTCTACTCATCGACTGTAGACAGAGCAATTCACACGGCTTATTAGCAACAATCGTCTGTGTTATTATTGGTCTTCGCACACATTTCTGATTACGAACCTGTTTGCCGCGTATTACACACATCTTGTTTAGTTGGACCGTTTCCATTGTGTTGCCTAATCACACACAGTTCATCCTAGTTAACCGTATGATGTATATCGCACACACCTTCATCTGGTTGCCCGTTTCTTTTGTTCCTCCTCATTGCAAATAGTTAATTAAACTGAACTGTATTCCCTTCATCGCACACGCAACAAAAATCTGAACCGTGTTTGATGCATCCTTCATCGCAAACGTTTTGCACCTTTTTGATGGTTCTTTTACACCACCGTTTGTGATTATGGCATCGCACACAATTTTGTCGAAGGGTCTTTGATCGTAGTATCGTGTTAGCACCATCCTGCAGTAGTGAAATGTCGTGAAGATATGAATGGTTTTGAAACCAGACTTTCAGACATTTGCTTCGTTGTTCAAGAGCAATGGCAGAAAAAGGGGAAGGTCATGCTGCTCCATCAGATTCTACAGTCTGAAACATTAGCACTCAGTTCAAATAATTTGTGATTCTATACATCTGATGGTGAGTTTATCTGCAAGGATTGTAAACATTTATGCCAATAGGCCTTTTGTTGTATGTTTGTAATTTATTTTGTTGTGATATAGCATTTATCGTGTTGCCAAAGGACGTAGAAATTATGACACTATTTTTATATAGTGTAGGTTTATGATAGTAATTTATTCGGCAACGTCGATGTGCTATCGGCCGAAAGCGTCGTAGGAGCCCAATGGGCCAACATTCCTCAGGCCCACAATTCCAAATGGGCTAAAAAACTATTATTGGTCGTAATCGGCATGTAGCCCACTCAAAGTATCTGGGCCTAAATCAGTATAACATTTCATATTTTTGATAGGCATGTGCCCATAGTGGGCCGTCAACAGGCCTAACATAATTTGGGCCCTTAGTCACAACAAGCTTTTAACATGTGTAAATATCTCGCGGGCCGAATAAGGCCCATAAATAAGAAAGGGCTTTAATAGGCCGAAATTCACATTGGGCCCTAATTGGGCCAGATTATGCCCATGGCTTTTATGAGGCCAAAAGATGATTGGGGCGTAAAATGTGGCAAATAACCCACTATTCATTAGTAGGCCAAAATGTATGTCGGCTCGTGGTGGCCCATTTACAATTTGGATTGTTCACAAGCCGAAAGTGAGACGGGTCGTAAATGTGCCGGCCTACTAGACGGGCCTTTACCATGCCGGAAGTGCGATCGGGCTTGATTTGTATCAACGAGTATATGGGCCTTTAGTAGGCCTGATGTGATGTTGGGCCACACATGGCCCATGGGTTTCATCCGACGTTAATAGAACGAAAAGCAAAATACGCTGGAAGTGGGCCAAATCTACATTCGGCCGCTTACAGGCCGAAAGTCCGACCTCGCCGAATATGGCCCAATATTTTCCCGGTCTTTTATGGGTCGAAAGTTTCATCAGGCTATAAATGGGCTCGAATGTAGCAGGACCTTTAACAGGACGGAAACACACTAGGCTTTAATTCGGCCCCAATACTTAGAGGACTATTAACGATCGACAAGTCACCATGGGCAGCAATGATGAGAAATCTAGAATGGGCCGTCCATAGACCGATTTGACACTATTCCCACGGGCCTTAAATACGAATAGGCCATTGATGTCTACTACACAACTTGTTCTTGTAGACTCGTGTTGGGCCTCCAAGCGCAGAGTTTTGTAGGACAGTAGCAAATTTCCCTCAAGTGGATGACCTAAGGTTTACCAATCCGTGGGAGGTGTAGAATGAAGATGGTCTCTTTCAAACAACCCTACAACCAAATAATAAAAAGTCTCTTGTGTACCCAACACACCCAATACAATGGCAAATTGTATAGGTGCACTAGTTCGGTGAAGATATGGTGATAAAAGTGTAATATGGGTAGTAGATATTGATTTTTGCAATAGGAACAATAAAAAAGCGCAAGGTAGCAAGTAAAAAAAGTGAGCACAAATGGTATTACAGTTCTTGAAAATGACGCCTATGGTCCATACTTTCGCGAGTGCAATCTCTCAACAATGCTAATATAATTGGATGACATAACCATCCCTCAATGTGCGATGAAGAATCACTCCAAAGTTCCTATCTAGCGGAGAACATAAGAATACATTGTTTGTAGGGTACGAAACCACCTCAAAGTTATTCTTTCTGATCAATCTATCAAGAGTCCGTACTAACATAACATCAAGTTATCCTTTTCGATCGATCTATCGAGAGCCGGCCCATAGATATACGGGGCCCCGGGGCAAGACAGCAATACGGGGCCCTTGTGTTTACTCAAAAGCTCAAAATATTTATATTTCAAAAGCAAAGTAATATCCAGTACATAGCATGTCTGATGATCTTAAGTTGCACTCTAAAACTGAAAATACAATTTATTATTCGATCATGTGAACTACACCATGATAGTAATGAAATGATGTAGTTCGACAAAAGTTTGGTTTCCCCAAAAGCTTGCATTCCTAAATTTGAATGGAGACTTCATTTTTTTCCGCAAAACAAAATTTCTTGTCAAAACTGGTCGCTACTTATATCTTTTGTGTTACCATCAGATAAAAAGTTAGGCATGAACTTACATTTGTTTCTGGATCCTCCCTAATTGGCCATGTTCTTCACTCCAAATGTTCTTCACCGAGATAATAACTCCATTCTTCCAAACATTCCTGCTCAAGGCATAGTAAAGGAAACTGAGCATTTCACATCTATACTAGAGCTTGGAAATTCATCTAACACTTCTAGAAGCAAAGCCATCGATTATTGCATCAACATTTATTTCATCCAACTTATCTTTCTCAATACATAAAGTAGCAAGACCATTTAATCGTTCTTGTGACATTGTTGACCTCAAATAGTTCTTTAACAATTTCAACTTCGAAAAGCTACGCTATGCTGATGCTACGATCATTGGTACAGTGAACAAAATTCGATAAGCAATTAAAACATTTGAAAACAGTCAATATCTCTCACACACTCAAAAATCTCCATAGCATGCAATGGCAAATCTGATTCTCGTAAAGTCATTTGCAGCAGTCTTAATTCAGAAGAAAGATCATCTAACTCAACATTGCATGAACCATTTCGTGAAAATGTTTCAACAAACATAGCACAACATTTGCGTAGTTCAACATCATCCAGTAATTCATGTCTTTTAAGCTAAGTAAGAAGCCAAATATATTTTTGAATACTTTGAGTTCTTTGAATCTAGTTGTCAAAGAGACCTTTGCAATATCAACCACAACTAAGAAATAATTAACTTCAAACCTTCTCGGCTTTTAAAACTTCTTCTTCGTTATCAGGTTCATCAAATTGTTTCTTCCTAGTACCATTATTTTTTATTGGAAATGATGGTTCTATGTCCATGTAAATTGCAAGATCTTTGGCGATAGTCAAACAAGATGCAAATCCTTCATCTTTGTACTTATCAAAAAAGTGCATTACGCCTTCAATTTGTTGCAAGGTAGAGTCGACACACATAGATGCAGACTGCAACTTCTTGCTCACCATGTTTACAGCAAATAATATATCATGCGAAATAACCATGCCAAGTAAAAACTCAAAACTACCAAGTGCATAAAAGAATTTTTTTGCGTCGCTCTTTGACTTGACATCATCACAAATTTTACATAACTCGGACAAAGCTAGCCTTAATTGTGGAGCTTGATATTTAATAGCTTTTACACATTTGATTCAACTCTCCCATCGAGTATTAGACAAACCTTTCATGGTTAAACTAGGAATATGGTCAAGTAAAATTTTCCATCTTTTTGTGGAACTTGAAAATAAAACATAAATTCGTTGCACAATTCCAAAGAAGAATATAGCTTTACTGCAAGAACTTATCATATCACACAAAGTAAGATTGAGGCTATGACACACACATGGCATATATAGAGTTCTTGGATTTCTTTCAAGTAAACGACTTTGTACCCCTTGTTTATTTCCGTTCATGTTGGAACCACATTATCGTAACCTTGTCCCCTTACATTATCAATATTTAAGCCATAATACTCTATTGCATCAAGAAGTACATTAAAAAGACCCAAACCAAAAGTGTCATCAATCGTCAAAAATTCCATTAAAAAATCTTATATTTCTATTTTCTTATTTGACATGTTAACACATCGAATAATTAGGGTCATTTGTTCTTGAGTGCTAACATCTGGAGTACAATCAAGAACTATGGAAAAATATTTAGCCTCTTTAATAATTTGTAAGATAGAACTAGTAACACTAGAGGCCAATAGAGAAATCAACTCATTCTGGATTTTGTGGCTGAGATAGTGATGATAAGTTTCATCATTTTGAATTCGTCTAAGATGTTCTTGCATTATTGGATCAAATTCAGAAATCATCTCTACACATGCCAAAAAAATACCATTATTGTGTTGGTAAAGTTTCTCACTACATCCACGAAAAGCCAAGTTATGTTTATCAAGATATTTAACAATGGCTACTAATCTCACTAACACTTGTCTCAAATGTTCTTTCTCCTTACTGACCTGCTGGTGGAAATCCTTATCAATGGTCTTATTTTTCGCTAGTCTAACTTTTAACTCATTCCAAGTGTGCATGGTTTTAATATGCTCTACACCATTTTCATGTTCTTTAAGCCTCTCGCTAAGATGCTTCTAGTCACTCAATCCATTACCTGCTAATGCACTCTTGTTGCTATGGGGTTTGAAAAGCTGGCAACAAAAGCAGTACACTTCGTTAACATGTTCAGAGTAAACCAACCATTTCCTGTCATGTACCTCTCCATTGCTCAACTTTCTGGAATAATAAGATTTTGAAAAATGTCTAGAATTAATATATGGAGGGTACACAATATCATAATTTCTTACGGGACTCCTCTCGACTAAAATATTTCTAGCCTTATCATCCAGATTATCCCAGTTTCGTGGTTCAAAAATATCAATAGTGAATGGTTGTTGTTTATTGACACTCGGTGAATGAGTTAGATTTTCTTGCTCACTGGAATTATTATTACCCTCATTCATATCATCATCAAGAGAATTTGAATTCTTAGTTGGTTGTTCTTCAACAACTACTATGGCCAATTCCAGGGGATCTCTAGAAGAACTCGGTGAATGAGTTACATTTTCTTGCTCACTTGAATTGTTAAGTGATCCTTTCACGTATTTTACCTCTTCATCTTTTTCCTTTTTTGTCTTCCTTTTGGCACTACCAGATAAATGCTTTCTAGAAGACATCACACTAAACAAGAACAAGCAGCATAAAATAATTAAAACAAGGAACAAAAGCACATGTATGTGGTTATAGGTGGCCAAATCAGTAGATCTGGAGGTTGCAGTCAGCACGAACAAGAACACAACACCATGAAATGAATTGTCCCCCTCCCTTCTCCACTTCAGCAGTTCTCCTAATCTCCTGGCTCCTGAGCGCTGAAACTTAGATCCACTGAAGTCTGAAGAGCAGAAGATAACAAGAAGAGATGTCAGCTATGGAGTCGTCGGAGGGCACGCCTATATAATTGACAGGGGGAATGGGGTTATGGGGAGGAAGAAAAGAAGAACACGTACCGTCTCCTCTCCAACGTCTAGCTGATGGGGAACGTGCAGGAGCTTGAAAAAGGAAGGAGAGACGATCAGGGAGCTGATTTGCGCCTTTAGTCTCCATTAATGACCGACAGCGATCTTGGAATCGGAGACGGCACGGGAACAGTAGCGCTATTTTGGGAGTCTGAGATTTGGGGAAGAAGAGTCGAGGAGCACGGGAAAGATCGACATTGAGGTCCCTCTTTATTGTCACTATTTTTCAGGGCTTCCTACCTATAGAAGAAATAATACCTGGGCCGGGGCCCCTGCCTTCCAGGGGCCCAGGGCGGGTGCCCCGTTTGACCGCCCTATGGGCCGGCCCTGGATCTATCAAGAGTTCATACTAAAATAACACCATATCATACACATCAACCAACTGTAATGTCACCTAGATACTCCAATGTCACCGCGAGTATCCGTGAGTTAATTATACGACATGCATAGAACAATTTCAGAATACTCAATCCAACACAAAGAACCTCAAAGAGTTCCCCTAGATTTCTACCGGAGAAACAAAGACAGGAACGTGTATAAACACCTATGCATAGATTACCCCAATGTCACTTCGGGAGTCCGCAAGTTGAGTGCCAAAACACATATCAAGTGAATCAATATGATACCCCATTGTCACCACGAGAATTCATAGCAAGACATGCATCAAGTGTTCTCAAATCCATAAAAGTATTCAATCCAAAGAAATCTCAAAGGGAAAACTCAATTCATCACAACAAAATAGAGAAGGGAAAACACCATATGATCCGACTAGATTAATAAAGCCCACGATACATTAAGATTATGCATATCAAGAACACGAGAGAGAGAGAGAGAGAGAGAGAGAGAGAGAGAGAGAGAGATTAAACACATAGCTACTGGTACAAACCCTCAGCCCCGAGGGTGTACTACTCCCTCCTCATCATCATGGTGGTTGTTGGGATGATGAATATGGCCCCCGGTGATGATTTACCCCTCCGGCGGGGTGCCAGAAAGGGGTCTAGATTGGATCTCGTGGATACAAAGGCATGCGGCATCTGGAAAAAAAATCGTCGACTCCCCTAGGGTTTTTGGGATATTTGGGCATTTATAGAGCGAAAAGGCGGTGTGGGAGGCCACCGAGGTGGGAACAACCCACCTAGGTGCACGTGGGCCCCCAGGCATGATACATCCATTTTGCATCATGCTTATATGTTGATATTTATTGCATTATTGGCTGTTATTATATGTTTTGAAACAATACTTATGCCTTTTCTCTCTTATTTTACAAGGTTTACATGAAGAGGGAGAATGCCGGCAGCTGGAATTCTGGGCTGGAAAAGGAGCAAACTCTGGAAACCTATTCTGCACAACTCCAAAAGCCACGAAACTCAACAGAACGTCGTTTCAGAAAATATAAAAAATATCTCACAAAAGAAGTCCACGAGGGGGGCCACCGGCTGTCCACGAGGGTGGGGGCGCGCCCCCCTTCCCAGGGCGCGCCCCAGCCTCGTGGGCCAGCCGGAAGGCCCCCGATGCCCTTCTTCTCCTATATGAGGTGTTTTGACCTGGAAAAAAATCATAAGGAGGCTTTCGGGACCAGACGCTGCCATCTCGAGGCGGAACCGAGGCGGAAACCAATCTAGGGCTCCGACAGAGCTGTTCTGCCGGGGATACTTCCGTCCGGGAGGGGGAAATCGTCACCGCCGTCAGCACCAACAACTCTCCCATCTTGGGGAGGGCTATCTTCATCAACATCTTCACCAGCACCATCTCCTCTCAAACCCTAGTTCATCTCTTGTATCCAATCTTTGTACCCAAACCTCAGATTGGTACCCGTGGGTTGCTAGTAGTGTTGATTACTCCTTGTAGTTGATGCTAGTTGGTTTATTTGGTGGAAGATCATATGTTCAGATCCATTATGCATATTAATACCCCTCTGATCATGAACAATATTATGTCTTGTGAGTAGTTACTTTTGTTTCTGAGGACATGGGAGAAGTCTTGCTATTAGTAGTCATGTGAATTTGGTCTTCGTTCGATATTTTGATGAGATGTATGTTGTCTCTCCTCTAGTGGTGTCATGTGAACGTCGACTACATGACACTTCACCATTATTTGGGCCTAGAGGAAGGCATTGGGAAGTAATAAGTAGATGATGGGTTGCTATAGTGGCAGAAGCTTAAACCCTAATTTACGCGTTGCTTCGTAAGGGGCTGATTTGGATCCATACGTTTCAGGCTATGGTTAGGTTTACCTTAATACTTCTTTTGTAGTTGCAGATGCTTGCATTAGAGGTTAATCATAAGTGGGAGGCTTGTCCAAGTAAGGACAGCACCCAAGCACCGGTCCACCCACATACTAAATTATCAAAGTACCGAACGTGAATCAGATGATCGTGATGAAAACTAGCTTGACGATAATTCCCATGTGTCCTCGGGAGCGCTTTCCTTTATATAAGAGTTTGTCCAGGCTTGTCCTTTGCTTCAAAAAGGATTGGGCCACCTTGATGCACCTTATTTACTTTTACCTTTTGTCACTTGCTACCAATTATCTTATCACAAAACTATATGTTACCTATAATTTCAGTGCTTGCAGAAAATACCTTACTAAAAACTGCCTATCATTTCCTTCTGCTCCTCGTTGGGTTCGACACTCTTACTTATCGAAAGGACTACGATAAATCCCCTAAGCTTGTGGGTCATCAAGACTCTTTTCTGGCGCCGTTGCCGGGGAGTGAACCGCCTTTGGTAAGTGGAATTTGTTAAGGAAAAATTTATATAGTGTGCTGAAATTTATTGTCACTTGTTACTATGGCTCAAAATCCTTTGAGAGGCTTGTTCAGGGTATCTTCACCCCAATCAGAAGAGCAAAGAGTTGCTCCTCAACCTACTGCACCTATTGAAAATGTTTGCTTTGAGATTCATTCGGGTATGATTGAGAAACTGCTTGAAAATCCTTTTACAGGAGACGGAACACTGCATCCCGATTTACATCTAATCTATGTGGATGAAGTTTGTGGATTATTTAAGCTTGCAGGTATGCCCGAGGATGTTATCAAGAAGAAGGTCTTCCCTTTATCTTTGAAGGGAGATGCATTGACATGGTTTAGGCTATGCGATGATATGGGATCATGGAACTATAATCGTCTAAAGTTGGAATTTCATTAGAAGTTCTATCCTATGCACCAGGTTCATCGTGATCGTAATTATATTTATAATTTTTGGCCTCGCGAAGGAGAAAGCATCGCTCAATCTTGGGGGAGGCTTAAGTCAATGTTATATTCATGCCCCAATCATGAGCTCTCAAGAGAAATGATTATTCAAAAAATTTATGCTCGGCTTTCTCTCAATAATCGCTCCATGCTCAATACTTCTTGTTCTGGCTCTTTTATAATGAAGACTATTGAATTCAAATGGGATCTATTGGAAAGAATTAAACGCAACTCTGAAGATTGGGATCTCGACGAAGGTAAGGAGTCAGGTATGAGCCCTAAGTTTGATTGTGTTATAGCTTTTATGGATACCGATGTTTTCCGTGAGTTTAGCACTAAATATGGACTTGATTCTGAGATAGTAGCTTCTTTCTGTGAATCTTTTGCTACTCATGTTGATCTCCCCAAGGAGAAGTGGTTTAAATACCATCCCCCTATTGAAGTAAAAGTAGTTGAACCTATTAAAGTGGAAGAAAAGACTATCACTTATAATGTTGATCCTTTTATACCTACCGCTTATATTGAGAAACCACCTTTTCCTGTTAGGATAAAGGATCATGCTCAAGCTTCAACTGTAGTTCGTAAGAGTAATACTAGAACACCTACACCCCCTGAGAAAATTAAAATTGAACCTAGTGTTGCTATGGTTAAAGATCTCTTGGTAGAAGATTTAGATGGACATGTTATTTACCTCCAAGAAGAGTCTGCTAGAATAGCCAAACCCAATACTAGGAACAAACATAGACCTATTGTGGGCTTGCATGTTATCTCTGCTAAGATAGGAGATCATTGCTATCATGGCTTATGTGACGTAGGTGCTAGTGCGAGTATTATCCCTCTTGATTTGTATCGAGAAATTATGCATGATATTGCACCTATTGAGTTAGAAGGGATTGATGTTACTATTAAGCTTGCTAATAGAGACACTATTTCACCAGTTGGGATTGTTAGAGATATTGAAGTCTTGTGTGGGAAGGTTAAATACCCTGCTAATTTTCTTGTTCTTAGTTCCCCACAAGATGAATTATGTCCCATTATATTTGGTAGACCCTTCTTGAATACTGTTAATGCCAAGATAGACTGCGTGAAAGATATTGTCACTGTTGGATTAGGGGATATGTCTCATGATTTTAACTTTGCTAAATTCCATAGACAACCCCTTGAAAAGGCACCACCTAGTAAGGATGAAATTATTGGTCTTGCTTCTATTGTCGTGCCACCTAATGATCCTTTAGAGCAATACTTGCTAGACCATGAAAATGATATGCATATGAATGAGAGAAGAGAAATAGATGAAATAATCTTTAAACAGGGACCCGTATTGAAAAACAACTTGCCTGTTGAAATCCTAGGGGATCCTCCTCCACCCAAGGGTGATCCCGTGTTTGAACTTAACCTTTACCTGATAATCTTAAGTATGTTTATCTTGATGAAAAGAAGATATATCATGTTATTATTAGTACTAACCTTTCAGAGAAGGAAGAAGAAAAACTATTGAAAACTCTGAAGAAGCACCGAGCTGCTATTGGCTATACTCTGGATGATCTTAAAGGCATTAGTCCCACTATATCCCAACACAAGATAAAATTGGAAGAAAATGCTAAACCAGTTATTGATCATCAGCGACAGTTAAATCCTAAGATGAAAGAAGTGGTAAGGAAGGAAATACTAAAGCTTCTAGAGACAGGTATTATCTATCCAGTTGCTGTTAGCCGGTGGGTAAGTCCTGTCCATTGTGTTCCTAAGAAAGGAGGTATGACTGTTGTTCCTAATGATAAAGATGAATTGATCCCGCAAAGAATAGTTACAGGTTATAGGATGGTAATTGATTTCCGTAAGTTAAATAAAGCTACTAAGAAAGATCATTACCCCTTGCCATTTATTGATCAAATGCTAGAAAGTTTATCCAAACATACGCATTTCTGCTTTCTAGATGGTTATTCTGGTTTCTCCCAAATACCCGTGTCAAAAGGGGATCAAGAAAAGACCACTTTTACTTGTCCTTTCGGTACCTTCGCTTATAGACGTATGCCTTATGGTTTATGTAATGCACCTGCTACCTTTCAAAGATGTATGATGGACATATTCTCTGATTTTTGTGATAAGATTGTTGAGGTTTTCATGGATGATTTCTCCGTTTACGGAACTTCTTTTGATGATTGCTTAAGCAATCTTGATCGAGTTTTGCAGAGATGTGAAGACACTAAACTTGTCTTGAATTGGGAGAAGTGCCACTTTATGGTTAATGAAGGCATTGTCTTGGGACATAAAATTTCTGAAAGAGGTATTGAAGTTGACAAAGCTAAAGTTGATGCTATTGAAAAGATGACATGCCCTAAGGACATCAAGGGTATACAAAGTTTCCTTGGTCATGCCGGGTTTTATAGGAGGTTCATTAAGGACTTCTCCAAAATCTCCAGGCCTCTGACTAATCTCTTACAAAAATATATTCCTTTTGTCTTTGATGATGATTGTCTAGAAGCATTTGAAATACTTAAGAAAGCATTGATCTCTGCACCTATTGTCCAGCCTCCTGACTGGAATTTACCCTTTGAGATTATGTGCGATGCTAGTGATTATGTTGTAGGTGCTATCTTAGGACAAAGAGTTGATAAGAAATTGAATGTTATCCAATATGCTAGAAAAACTCTAGATAGTGCCCAGAGAAACTATGCTACTACTGAGAAAGAATTTTTAGCAGTTGTATTTGCTTGTGATAAGTTTAGACCCTATATCGTTGATTCTAAAGTAACTATTCACATTGATCATGCTGCTATCAAATACCTTACGGAAAAGAAAGATGCTAAGCCTAGACTTATTAGATGGGTTCTCTTCCTACAAGGATTTGACTTGCATATTATTGATAGAAAGGGAGCTGAGAACCCCGTTGCAGACAACATGTCTAGGTTAGAAAATGTACTTGATGACCCACAACCTATTGATGATAGCTTTCTTGATGAACAATTAGTTGTCATAAATACTTCTCGTACTACTCCATGGTATGCTGATTATGCTAATTATATTGTTGCTAAGTTTATACCTCCTAGCTTCACATACCAGCAAAAGTAAAAGTTCTTCTATGATTTGAGACATTACTTCTGGGATGACCCACATATTTATAAAGGAGGAGTAGATGGTATTATTAGACGTTGTGTACCTGAGCATGAACAGGAACAAATCCTGCGCAAGGGCCACTCCGAAGCCTATGGGGGACACCATGCGGGAGATAGAACTGCACACAAGGTATTGCAATCCGGTTTTTATTGGCCTACTCTCTTCAAAGATGCCCGTAAGTTTGTCTTATATTTTGATGAATGTCAAAGAATTGGTAATATTAGTAGACGTCAAGAAATGCCTATGAATTATTCACTTGTTATTGAACCATTTTATGTTTGGGGCTTTGATTATATGGGACCGTTTCCTGCCTCTAATGGGTACACACATATTCTAGTTGTTGTTGATTACGTTACTAAGTGGGTAGAAGCTATTCCAACTAGTAGTGCTGATCATAACACCACTATTAAGATATTTAAATAAGTTATTTTCCCGAGGTTTGGAGTCCCTAGATATCTAATGACTGATGGTGGTTCAAACTTTATTCATGGTGCTTTCCGTAATATGCTTGCAAAGTATGATGTCAACCATAGAATTGCATCCCCCTATCACCCACAGACTAGTGGTCAAGTAGAACTAAGTAATAGAGAGATTAAATTAATTTTGCAGAAGACAGTCAATAGGTCTAGAAAGAATTGGTCCAAGAAACTAGATGATGCATTATGGGCCTATAGAACTGCATACAAAAATCCTATGGGTATGTCTCCACATAAGATGGTATATGGAAAAGCTTGGCACTTACCCCTTGAGCTAGAACACAAGGCATATTGAGCTATTAAAGAGATCAATTATGATTTCAAACTTGCCGGTGAGAAGAGGTTATTTTACATTAGTTGGCTCTATGAATGGAGAACCCAGGCCTATGATAATGCCAAGATGTTTAAAGAAAAAGTTAAAAGATGGCATGACAAAAGGATACAAAAGCGTGAGTTTAACGTAGGTGATTATGTATTGCTATACAACTCTCGTTATAAGATTTTTTGCAGGAAAACTTCTCTCCAAGTGGGAAGGACCTTACGTTATCGAGGAGGTCTATCGTTCCGGTGCCATAAAAATCAACAACTTCAAAGGCACAAATCCGAAGGTGGTGAACGATCAAAGAATTAAACATTATATCTCAGGTAATCCTATAAATGTTGAAACCAATATTAATGAAACCATAACCCCGGAGGAATACATAAGGGACACTTTCCAGAACGATTCAGCCTCCGAAAAGGAAGAGGTGTGATACGGTAAGTTAACCGACTCCAAAACAGTTCTAAAGGCAATTTTTCTCCGTTTTGGAATATTTAGAAAAATAGAAAAATAAGAAGCAGTCCGAAGGGGACACGAGGCGTCCACGAGGGTGGAGGGCGCGCCCCCTGGACTCCGTTTATGTATTGCTATACAACTCTCGTTTAAGATTTTTTTTGCAAGAAAACTTCTCTCCAAGTGGGAAGGACCTTACGTTATCGAGGAGGTCTATCGTTCCAGTGCCATAAAAATCAACAACTTCGAAGGCACAAATCCGAAGGTGGTGAATGGTCAAAGAATCAAACATTATATCTCATGTAATCCTATAAATGTTGAAACCAATATTATTCAAACCGTAACCCCGGAGGAATACATAAGGGACACTTTCCAGAACGATTCATCCTCTGAAAAGGAAGAGGTATGTGATACGGTAAGTAAACCGACTCGAAAACAGTTCTAAAGGCAATTTTTCTCCGTTTTCGAATATTTAGAAAAATAGAAAAATAAGAAGCAGTCCCCTGGACTCCGTTTTCTTGTAGGTTACTCCTTTTGGTCGGTAAAAATTTATTATATATACTCCCGTAGGTTTTGACCTCTGTATCACGCAAAAATCCTATGTTCTTGTTTCGAGCTGTTTTTGCTAGGGTTTGTGAAGCCAGGCATCATGTCGTCTCCCTCCTCCAACAATGAAGGCAACGATGCTTGGCTAATGAAGATAGATCTGAAGAGGGAAGGACCCAAGGGGATCCACAAGGAGAAGAAGATCAAGATGGAGGTGGAAGATCCGACTCCGACATCGGGAGAAGAAGACACCTCTAAATCCCTTCCTAATCTCTTTACCTCAACTGAGATTGAAGCTTTCAGGATGATTGAGTTAGCTCAGATTCGAAACAAGCATCTCACAAGTGCAAATATTTTGTTGAAGGATTACATAGCTGCACTCAAAGGTATTATCCGCTAGCTGGAGGGCCTCCTACGCTCGATATATGATGATCCACCGTCACTACTTCCAACTCCATCATCACCACCCCCGAAGAAGGAGACATAATCATATGGGTATGGGCACTTCCCTTGGAAACTGCCAAGCTTGGGGGAGTGACCCCGACATCGTATCACCATCACTCCTATCTTTACCATTTTATATAGTTCGATCCTTTTGGTAGTATCTTGATCTAGTAGAATAAAGTTAGCATGATCTAGTTGTGAACTTTTGCTTTGCGAGCTTTACCCTTTGTAATCGAGTCCGTGAGTTATATAATAAAGATTAGTGTTGAGTCAAGGGCTTGATTTCCTCACTTGGGTCATGATAAAAAGAAAGAAAATATAAAGGGTACCAAAGAGATCATATTGATCTTATGAGAAGTAATGACTTCGCATACAAGAGTATGATAAATAATAGTTGTTGGGAGTTGACATGCAATGCCCAGTATGAGATTATACCTCCTACGTGTCGAGGCACGACGTAAAGGTATAAGCTCATACTAGAATGATCTCAACTATGGCATCTTTGAACGACTCATGTAAAAGAGGGATGAAATTGCAAAAGAGTAGTTGGCTTACACTCGCCACGTCACACAATACATTACATAAGCAATCATCATCCAAATAACATCACAGTCCGACTACGGATGAGGATCCAAATGAAAGATACCATAAATAAATAACACAAGGTCTGAATCGCCCCTAGTAGAAGCCACTACTCATCATTGGGATAAGACACGTAGTATCGCCCAAGTTCTTCATCGAACTCCCAGTACAGCTCTGTGCCATCACCTGTGTAGTTCACCATGGTACCTGCATCTGGTGTTGTGTAGAATCTATGAGCCATGGAGGACTCAGCAATCCCGTTCCCGGGTAGCAAAACTATCTAAGCCTTGGGTGTGGAACAAGGCTGAAGAACAAGGTTGCAGCTGCACTAGCACTAGCTTACGTGTTTAGAGCGAGAAGAGAAGTGCCACGGACGTCAAAGTGATCACGGAGTGATCCTATCTAAGCACGTCATTCATAACCCCATCGTGTTCACTTCCTGAACCCCTTCGGAAAATGACAGTCACGGTTACTCATGCTAGTAGTGTTTTCTGAACATGGTGATAAGTTATCTACAGCCGGATATTAACAAATTCCCATCTGCCACATAACCGCGGGCATGGCTTTCGAAAGATCAAACCCTGCAGGGTGTCCCAACTTAGCCCATCACAAGCTCACGATCTGCAGAGTCGCAACTCCAAGGTGGGAAGACCCGAGTATTCTCGGAATCCCGTGCTCAAGATATTCCGACTAAGGTAAAACTAATCCAGCAAGACCTCTCGGCGTGCCGACACCCTGACAGTAGCCGCGCGTATCTAGTCTCAGGCCACGACCGGATGGGTGATGCTACAGGTTTTTACCAGCCCTAGGGTTCCCCCCAAGGTGGCCCCGCAGGACCCCCAGTTTGAACCAACACTCATGTGGAGCACTAGCCCGGGTTGTTGATTATGAAAAAGGGTTTATAACTCCCTATGCAAGTTTTAGTTGTTAGGCAAATGTAAAACCAATGTTGGGCCTTGCTGGAAAAGCTTTAGCGCTAAGCGGTTTATCGAGGGGGGCCCAAAAACCCCAACCGTGTTAGGGACGCAAAATAAAGGAACATAACACCGGTTTATACGGTTCCTAGGGTGGCATGAGTGGAACAAAACACCAAGCAAGAGGCTTAGCCTTCCACCCATTGCCAAGTATATAGATGATTTAGTTTAACAGATTATATATTGTGATATCCCAACAATAACTTCATCATGAAGCAAGAATCTTCAAATCTTCTCCTGCAACTAACAATGCTATAAGAGGGGCTGAGCGAAGCTTACGTAGCCAATCAAAGGTTTGCCAGGTTGGGTGATTAGAGAGATTCATGGCTACAATAGGAGGCTGACAAACAAACATGGGCATCGAGGCAATAAGCTAAAGAGCAAGACATCTAGCAATAGGCAAAGATAGTAATGATATCTAGGTCAGGTCATCTTGCTTGTTGAGTCGTTGATGGGATCGTAACCTTGCTCCTCACACTCAACCTCGGTAGGACCCTCGTACTCGGTCTCGGCTCCCGGCTCTACTCAACACAATAACACAACATGGCACAATATCAAACATGGTGCAATGCACAATCAACATGATGCAAGTATGATGATGTGTATGCATGTGGAAGCACTTGAACCTCAGGAGAATATGATGAAGAGGGCCTCATCTTGGAAAACCAAGCATTGCATTGGATAGAGGGGAAGATTTCGGTTGAAATCAATATAAAGAACGCCGGAAACGGTCACACGGTTTGCAAATGGCAAGCAAAACAATATTCACACAAAGCTGCAGTTAACAGCCACATGCCATGTTTGGCACTAGAAATAATTATGCTACAGCACCCAAACATGGAGACAAAGGGCATGGACATGCAGTAGACATATTAGTTAACAAGTATGAACTTAGAACACACCCAAAAACCTACTGGAACACAATTAACCAAGCATGGCAAGTTGCAATAAATTATCCAGACTTAGTCAAAATCTGGGAAGGCAAAAACATCATCACGATGCTGCCTTCGGAGGCACAAAACAGCATGCATATCAACTCCACTAAGTATATAAAGATCATGGACATGTAGTATACATAGCATATAGCAAACAACTCCATTGGTGCAACTCCATAGGAGGCATGGATCAATAGCAACAAGCTACACCAAATTGATCATGGTGATAAAAACCTGACAGGTATAATTTATAGCAACTTGAGAGCAAGAAATAAATACGCTACAGCAAGCCATATGTGCAAGTGAGGGCATGGATGGATAGAGCATAACATGGACAACAAGGAATGACCATTGGCCACTCCAAAACAATCATGGATTTGAGTGAGGCATCACACAAACATAGCATCAGGTTTAAACAGATTCCAGACTTAGCAGTTTTTTCACCAAGTATAAACAGTAACATTGGCATGGCATGTTTACAAGCTTGTTTACGTCACCTCAAGGCATATCATGGAAAGTAGTTTGCATCACAGCAAAGACCATATGATGGTGCTTCTAAAACATATTGACATGTGACATGAGGACAAACACATCAATAGCAATGAGCACTTCAAATCATCATCTCATAACAAGTTTCAGCACTTAACAGCCACATGCACTTTTGCAACAGAGATTAACATGGCAATATGACACCTAACATGAATGCTACAGCAACCATCATGTATAGCACTTCATAATGAACATTTTGACATATCATATGCTCCATTTGGATAAACATGCACAAGGTTATCACATCTCAAACATGGCACCATAATTACAAGTAACAATAGTTTTAAACAAGTAGCACTTTTGCAACAGAGATTAGGGCATCTAGATGAACTCAAACAAGCATTCCACAGTGGAACATAATGAAGAGCACATCACCACGATCATTTCGATATATTACAGGCCCAAAACGGATATACGAGCACGAAGTTACAGCCATGCAAAGGAGGCAACAAAATATAGCAGATCTGGGGACTTAGAGAAAAATATACCCCTCTGAGAAAGTCAATGGGACGGATCCATGCGGGATGGAGGGATCCGGGCTGCGGGGCGGTGTTTGGATCGGGGGACGGGTGGATCTCGTCCCGATCCGGCCGGAGCTCGCCGGAGTTGGCGCCGGAGACGGATGAGATGGCCGGATGCGCCGGGGCGCGGGGCGGAGGCGGAGGCCGGCCGGTGTTGAGGTGGCCCGGGGCGTCGGCGGCGGCGCGCCCGTGGGGTCGCGACGGCGGCGCGCCCGTGGGGTCGCGACGGCGGCGCGCCCGAGGGACGGCAGCGGCCGGGGCCGGCCGGGCGGCGGCGGTTGGGGGCCGCGCCGGTGACGGGAGGCGGCTAGAGCGCGTGCGGCGGCGGCAGGCTCTGCGCCGGCGGCGGGGTGGCGGCGCTAGCTGCGCGGCGGCGGGGCGAGCGGCGCTAGCTGCGCGGCGGCGGGGCGAGCGGCGCGCGGCAGCGGGGCGAGGGGCGCGCGACGGCGCGCGGCGGAGCTCCGGCGATGGAGCTCCGGCGAGCGGGCGGAGGCGGCGATGGCGTTTCGGCGGTGGTCCGGCGCTGTTGCGGCGGCTGTCCAGCGACGTCCGGCGGTGGTCCGGCGGGGGCCCGGCTGAGGTGGCGGAGGAAGGTGGTGTGAGGTGGCCTGACCAATCGGGGTTCGCCACGTGGCGGCGGGGATGACGTGGCGGCCCTTGATTCGTTGGAGTGAGGTGGCAGCGGGTCGGACGTGTCCGGCGCGCGGAGGGAGAGGAAAATTAGGGTTGCACCGGGATTTCGGCGATGGGACTGTTTTATAGTTTCTGGGAGCTAGGAAGGTCCAAATGAGGAGCGGTTTTCAGCCACACGTTCGTGATCCGACGATCGAGATGATGGGAGTGGTTTTTCTGGGTTAGTGGGCTGTTGTGGAGGGGGTCTTGGGCCAAAAGGAAGGGGTACTTTTAGCCCACTAGGTTAACCGTTGGAGTACCAAACGAACTCCAAACGCAATGAAACTTGACAGGCGGCCTACACGTACCAAAACAACAATGCACGACAAGTCTCACCTCATTCCGGGAACGTTACACGGCCACACACGAAAGAAGAACTCGGGGGTGCCACGGGCACGTGTGTGAGTGTTGGAACACGAAATGTACAACGGGAAGAAACGAGTGGGACCGGGTGCGAGTGACAACACGAATGGAATGCAATGCACATGATAACATGACATGGATGAAATGCAAACATGCACACGAAAAAACGAAGAAACTCTAAATGAAAGAAGAGCCCAGAATGGAATTGATGAAGTCAACGTTTCATATATTACCATAATTGGAAGGTGTTACATCTGGGGCATTACAAACTCTCCTCTACTACAAAAAGATCTCGTCCCGAGATCTAGGACTGGAAGAAGGAAGGATACTCGGAACGAAGGTGATCTTCTCATTCCCACGTAGCTTCTCGGTCGGTATGGTGTGACCACTTAACTTTCAAGAACTTGATTGACTTGTTGCGGGTCTTGCATTCGGTTTCTTCAAGAATAGCAACAGGGTGCTCATGATAAGATAAGTCTTGTTGAAGATCAATCTCCTCGAATGGAATGGTGCGTTCAGGTGTCTTGAAGCACTTGCGGAGTTGAGACACGTGAAACACATCATGAACATTTGCAAAGTTGGAGGGGAGCTCAAGTTGATAGGCTAGATCGCCTCTTTTGCCAAGAATCTTGAAAGGGCCCACGTATCTCGGAGCAAGCTTTCCTTTGATACCAAATCTTTGGGTGCCTTTCATAGGAGAAACACGGAGATAGACATGATCCCCAATGTTGAAAGCCAAATCACGATGCTTGCCGTCATAGTAGCTCTTTTGACGCGACTGAGCAGCCTTGAGATTCTCACGTATGACTTTGCACATTTCTTCGGCTTCTGAGATCAACTCATTGCCAAGAAGTTGACGTTCACAGTCTCAGACCAGTTGAGAGGGGTACGACACTTTCTGCCATAGAGGATTTCAAAAGGAGCTTTGCCGGCACTTGCTTGGAAACTGTTGTTGTAAGAGAACTCAGCAAACGGAAGACAATCTTCCCACTTCATGGCAAAAGAGATGACACAAGCTCTAAGCATGTCTTCGAGGATCTGGTTCACTCTTTTGACTTGACCACTAGTCTGAGGGTGAAACGCAATGTTGAAATGAATCTTAGTGCCCATGGCTGACTGAAAGGAGTCTCAGAACTTGGATGTGAACAAATTTCCACGGTCTGAGGAGATGACTTGCAGAATGCCATGCAACGAAACAATCCTGGAAGTGTACAACTCTGCCAACTGAGCTGCATTGATGGATTCTTTGACGAGAAGGAAGTGGGCTACTTTAGTTAGCTTGTCAATCACTACAAAGATAGCATCATTCCCCTTCTTGGACTAGGGAAACCCAGTGACGAAATCCATTTCAATGTGGTCGAATTTCCACTCAGGAATAGGAAGAGGTTGGAGGAGCCTGGCTGGACATTGATGCTCTGCCTTCACTCTTCTGCAGACATCACATTCATTCACGAATTGGGCAATCTCCCTTTTCATGCGAGTCCACCAGTAAGATTGCTTGAGGTCTTGGTACATCTTGGAACTTCTGGGATGAATCGAGAGGAGGGAATCATGTGCTTCGTTCATTATGAGCTTCCTGAGTTCACCCTTGGGAACTACAATTCTGTCTTCAAAGAACAAGGTGTCTTTCTCATCAACGCGATAGCACTTGTATTTGGGAGTACCCTTAGCAATACCATGTTTCACTTTCTGCACCATAGCATCACTGAGTTGGGACTCACGGATCTGATCTTCCAAGGTAGGAGCAACTTGAAGGTTTGTAAGAAATCCTTGCGGAACAACTTGGAGGTTGAGCTTGCTGAATGATTCACAAAGCTCAGGCTGAAACGGCTTGAGATGGAGACTGTTGCAATATGCCTTTCTGCTCAAGGCATCTGCAATGACATTCGCCTTGCTAGGTGTGTATTCAATGCTTGGATCATACTCTTGGATCATCTCAACCCGACGAGTCTGGCAAAGGTTCAGGTTTGGCTGTGTGAAGATGTACTTCAAGCTCTTGTGATCGGTGAAGATGTCCACTTTTCTGCCCAACTGAAGGTGTCTCCACTCTCGACGTGATCAAGTCATGTACCACTGCTGCTAGCTCGAGATCATGTGTGGGGTAGTTCTTCTCATTTGGTTTCAATTGACGAGAAGTGTATGCCACAATCTTCTTGTCTTGCATGAGAACACCACCAAGTCCTTGTAGAGAAGCATCACAGAATACTTCATAGGGCTTGGAATCATCTGGAGGAGTAAGAACCGGAGCAGAAATGAGCTTTTCTTTGAGTGTTTTGAATGCCACATCACAATCACGAGTCCATGAGTACTTGACATTCTTCTGCAGCAAGTTTGAGAGAGGCTTGGCAATCTTGGAGAAGTTCTCAACGAACCTTCTTCAATAGCTAGCGAGACCAAGGAAGCTTCGGAGTTGCTTGACGTTCTGCGGGGGTTCCCAGTTGGCAATAGCTTCAACTTTCTCGGGGTTGATAGAAATACCCTCAGCAGAGATGATATGGCCAAGATATAAGACCTTATCCAGCCAGAATTCACACTTGGAGAACTTCACATAGAACTTGTGTTCACGGAGCCTGTCCAGGACCAAACGGAGGTGCTTGGCATGGTCTTCTTCATTCTTGGAGAATACCAAGATGTCATCCAGATAGACGAGAACAAATTCATTGGTGTAGGGGTTGAATATGAAGTGCATCATCCTCGAGAAGGTGGGTGGAGCATTTGCGAGGCCAAAAGACATGACTGTGTATTCATAGGAGCCGTAGCTTGTTCTGAATGCGGTCTTGTGAATATCTTCTTCACGGATACGAATCTGATGGTAACCCATCCGGAGATCGAGCTTTGAGAACACCTTTGCTCCTTTGAGCTGCTCGAACAATTCATTGATATTGGGGAGCGGATACTTGTTCTTTATTGTCTTCTTGTTCAATGGCCGGTAATCAACGCAAAGGCGCTCCGTGCCATCCTTCTTCTTGACAAATAGAACACCACAGCCCCAAGGAGAAGTGCTAGGCCTGATTAGACCCATACGCTCTTTCTCATCGAGTTGTTTCTTCAACTCCTTCAACTCATCAGGAGAAAGCTTGTACAGACGCCGACATGCTGGCTCGGTACCGGGCTCGAGTTCAATGACAAATTCAACTTGACGATGCGGAGGTATGCTTGGAAGCTCTTCAGGGAAAACATCTTCATATTCATTGACCACCGGAATTTGAGAAATGGCATTAATCTCGCCCTTGTCATTGAGAGAGAATAGCCTGATTGTGTTATCTCGAGAGGCGAAGATAATCACGTATTTGTCAGGATGAGTAAGCTTGACTTCCTTATTTGCACAATCAATATTTGCATCATGCTTGGAGAGCCAATCCATCCGAAGAATAAGATCAATGTCGGAGTTGCCGAGAATAACCGGAGAAACCAGAAAGCGGTAATCACCCATATAAATAGATATATCCGGAGCATACACAATAGAAGACATTCGTTTCCCCGGAGAAGTAACTTGCAACTTTTGAGGTAAGCTTTTGATGTCAACATTGTGCTTGGATGCAAAAGGTTGAGACATGAAAGAACATGATGCACCCGAATCAAACAACACTTTAGCAGGTATAGAGTTAACTGGAAGGTTACCAAGTATCACATCTGAAGAATTCTCAGCTTGAGTTGCATTCATCAGATTCACTCTTGCTTGCTTGGGATTGTGCTTGACAATAGTAGTGCTGACAGGTGGAGGAGGCGGAAGGTGCCTTGGGTTGGGACACTTTTTAGCATAATGACCCTTCTGAGTGCACTTGTTGCAAACCACTTCTGAGAGAGGACGGTGATAAGGAGCACTTGACTTCGAAGCTTGAAAGTGATTCTTGGACTGATTGCTTGGGTTGGGTGGGTGGGAGAAACCACGGCCACCAGAATGCTTGTTGTTGTTGTTGTTGGGAGGGCGGCGCACTGGAGGAGGTGGAAGCCAAAACTTCTGCAACTTTGCGACCACTTGGGAAGAAGAGGAGGAGTTGACAGCATCTCTGATCCTCTTTTTGGAAGCTTCAACCTTGAGCTGGGCTGCCTCTTGCTTAAGTGCCATGTTATAGAATTGATCAAATTCATCCGGCTCAAACTAGGTGAGAGCTAGTTGGAGTTCATCCTTCAGACCACCACGGAACTGATAAATCTTGCTCTTGGAATCTGGGATGTCTTGCTTGGCATAGCGGGCAATGTTCTGGAACTTGACATTGTATTGATAAACGGACATGGTGCCTTGCTTCAGGTTGCGGAATTGCTCACGCATTCCTTCAATGACACTAGTTGGAATGTCGTGAGAGCGGAAATCCTTGCAGAAGTCAGTCACGAGATTTCACGTCCTTCTCTGGAATCTTTGTACTGCTGCCACCAATCAGCATCTTGGTCCTTGAGTTGGAAGGCGGCAAACTTGACATAATCCTCAGGTCTCACGTTACTGCATTCAAAGTGCTTCTTGATGTTTGTTATCCAGTCTTCAACATCTAGCGGATCCACACAGTAACTGAACGCCTTCGGTTGGTTTGCCAGGAATTGGTTAAGAGTTGCAAAGTGAGGTAGGTTGAACAAATTGCCTTGGCCTTGGTTCCCATGACCACCTTGATTTGCTTGATTTGCTTGAATGTTCTGCATCATTTCCATAAGCATCTGGGTGTTCTTGTTCGTCGCTTGCATAATTGCTCTCCAGGCCTCAGACAGAGGAGGAGGGGAAGGAGGACGATCAGGAACTTCTTCACCCTCTGGGTTAGCGTTGGGAACCCTTTTAGGAGCCATCCTGAATGAGATGACAACTATCAGCCATTGATTGAAAATATATAAGTTGAATCAACGGCTAGAATTGCAACATAAGTCTTCACAAGAACATTCGAACAAAATAAACAAATGTAATCCACAGTTTAATGGTACAACAATCTTCTCGAGAAGCCACTTGGGAGAAAAAAAGTAAATAAAAACAACAAGGAGCAGATAGAACAAATACAAGATAGAACCTTCGTTCGACATATTCATGTTGAAAGCTTATGGAACGTGTTACAAAAGGGTTTTGCAATCCCCGGATCAGCATAGCCAAGGACCCTTTAAGATGCAACTCCCAATCGTAACAACGCCCATAAAACCACTTCACTCAATTTAGAACCCTGAACTCCATATCATGCATTCGTTGGAAAAATGCCTATGAGCTACTAGATGAACCCACCTATTAATTTTCGAAAGTTTCCAGTTATGCAATCAGGTGTTGGGGATACAGGGGAAGCATCACGCACTCAACTCTAATCCGACATCCAGCTGTATCCATCCTTCAACAAATAACCAGTTATTACAGGAACCCGTCTACCTCGGACCTTCGAAACGCATCTGCTATACAAGTTATGGCAATAATCCCGAACTACCTCCCCAGTACTGGGTGATGTCGGTGTTATCTTGCCACTAACCGCATAGAAGAGTTTTCGATGTCGGCCATCTTAAGTATTCCAGAACTGCTGCGATAGATTTTTGATGACAACACCTCGGGGCTCAACTCCCCGGGACACTGCCACAACCCCTTAATGACAAGAGGCATCGAGAACAATGTTCTCGTCACAAAGACATCGGAACAATCCAAACAATACTCGCGTGATCCTAAAAAAATTAGTGAATTTTTGAGAGTAGAAGAGATAAGTAATCGTCACGAGTCCTCACCAGAGCGATAAAGGGATGAGGATCAAAAGAAATCCTACTCTCCGATATATATATATATATATAGGACTCAAAACATTTTCAAGTGTGTGCCTAGACTCAACCGTCAACGATTCGATCAATCAGTGGGGGCTTCTAGGTCGGAGAAGGCTCGGATTACCAACTTGTAATGCCCAGTATGAGATTATACCTCCTATGTGTCGAGGCACGACTTAAAGGTATAAGCTCATAATAGAATGATCTCAAGTATGGCATCTTTGCACGACTCATGTAAAAGAGGGATGAAATTGCAAAAGAGTAGTTCGCTTACACTCGCCACGTCACACAATACATTACATAAGCAATAATCATCCAAATAACATCACAGTCCGACTACGGACGAAGATCCAAATGAAAGATACCATAAATAAATAACACAAGGTCTGAATCGCCCCTAGTAGAAGCCACTACTGATCATCGGGATAAGACACGTAGTATCGCCCACATTCTTCATCGAACTCCCAGTACAGCTCTGTGCCATCACCTGTGTAGTTCACCATGGTACCTGCATCTGGTGTTATGTAGAATCTGTGAGCCAAGGAGGACTCAGCAATCCCGTTCCCAGGTAGCAAAACTATCTAAGCCTTGGGTGCGGAACAAGGCTGAAGAACAAGGTTGCAGCTGCACTAGCACTAGCTTACGTGTTTAGAGCGAGAAGAGAAGTGCCACGGACATCAAAGTGATCACGAAGTGATCCTATCTAAGCACGTCATTCATAACCCCACTGTGTTCACTTCCCGAACCCCTTCGTAAAATGATCGTCACGGTTACTCATGCTGGTAGTGTTTTCTGAACATGGTGACAAGTTATCTACAACTGGATATTAACAAATTTACATCTGCCACATAACCGCGGGCACGGCTTTCGAAAGATCAAACCCTGCAGGGGTGTCCCAACTTAGCCCATCACAAGCTCACGATCTGCGGAGTCGCAACTCCAAGGTGGGAAGAGCCGAGTATTCTAGGAATCCCGTGCTCAAGATATTCCGACAAAGGTAAAACTAATCAAGCAAGACCTCCCGGTGTGCCGACACCCTGACAGTAGCCACGCGTATCTAGTCTCATGCCACGACTGGATGGCTGATGCTATAGGTTTTTACCAGCCCTCGGGTTCCACCAAGGTGGCCCCGCAGGACCCCAGTTTGGACCGACACTCATGTGGAGCACTGGCCCGGGTTGTTGATTAAGAAAAAGGGTTTATAACTCCCTATGTAAGTTTTAGTTGTCAGGCAAATGTAAAACCAATGTCGGGACTTGCTGGAAAAGCTTTAGCGCTAAGCGGGTTATCGAAGGGGGCACATAAACCCCAACCGTGTTAGGGACGCAAAATCAAGGAACATAACACCGGTTTATACGGTTCCTAGGGTGGCATGAGTGGAACAAAACACCAAGCAAGAGGCTTAGCCTTCCACCCATTGCCAAGTATATAGATGATTTAGTTTAACAGATTATATATTGTGATAACCCAATAATAACTTCATCATGAAGCAAGATCTTCAAATCTTCTCCTGCAACTAACAATGCTATAAGAGGGGTTGGGCGAAGCTTGCGTAGAAAATCAAAGGTTTGCTAGGTTGGGTGGTTAGAGAGATTCATGGCTACAATAGGAGGCTGACAAAAAAACATGGTCATCGAGGCAATAAGATAAAGAGCGAGACATCTAGCAATAGGCAAAGATAGTAATGATATCTGGGTCAGGTCATCTGGCATGTTGAGTCGTCGATGGGATCGTAACCTTGCTCCTCACACTCAACCTCGGTAGGACCCTCGTACTCGGTCTTGGCTCCCGGCTCTACTCAACACATGAACACAACATGGCACAATATCAAACATGGTGCAATGCACAATCAACATGACGCAAGTATGATGATGTGTATGCATGTGGAAGCACTTGAACCTAAGGAGATGATGATGAAGAAGGCCTCATCTTGGAAAACCAAGCATGCCATTGGATAGAGGGGAAGATTTCGGTTGAAATCGATATAAAGAACGCCGGAAACGGTCACACGGTTTGCAAATGGCAAGCAAAACAATATTCACACAAAGCTGCAATTAACAGCCACATGGCATGTTTGGAGCAAGAAATAATTATGCTACAGCAATCAAACATGGAGACAAAGGGCATGGACATGAAGTAGACATGTTACTTAACAAGTATGAACTTAGAACACACCTAAAAACCTACTGGAACACAATTAACCAAGCATGGCAAGTTGCAATAAATTATCCAGACTTAGTCAAAATCTGGGAAGGCAAAAACATCATCACGATGCTGCCTTCGGAGGCACAAAACAACATGCATATAAACTCCACTAAGTATATAAAGATCATGGACATGTAGTAGACATAGCATACAGCAAACAACTCCATTGGAGCAACTCCATAGGAGGCATGGATCAATAGCAACAGGCTACACCAAATTGACCACAGTGATAAAAACCTGACACGTATAATTTATAGCAACTTGAGAGCAAGAAATAAATAAGCTACAACAAGCCATATGTGCAAGTGAGGGCATGGATGGATAGAGCATAACATGGACAACAAGGAATGACCATTGGCCACTCCAAAACAAGCATGGATTTGAGTGAGGCATCACGCAAACATAGCATCAGGTTAAAACAGATTCTAGACTTAGCAGTTTTTTTCACTAAGTATAAAATAGTAACATTGGCATGGCATGTTTACAAGCTTGTTTAAATCACCTCAAGGCATATCATGGAAAGTGGTTTGCACCACAGCAAAGACCATATGATGGTGCTTCTAAAACATATTGACATGTGACATGAGGACAAACACATCAATAGCAATAAGCACTTCAAATCAGCATCTCATAACAAGTTTCAGCACTTAACAGCCACATGCACTTTTGCAACAGAGATTAACATGGCAATATGACACCTAACATGAATGCTACAGCAACCATCATGTAGAGCACATCATAATGAACATTTTGACATATCATATGCTCCATTTGGATAAACATGCACAAGGTTATCACATCTCAAACATGGCAACAAAATTACAAGTAACAGCAGTTTTAAACAAGTAGCACTGTTGCAACAGAGATTAGGGCATCTATATGAACTCAAACAAGCATACCACTGTGGAAAAAAAATGAAGAGCACATCAGCATGATCATTTCGATATATTACACGCCCAAAACGGATCTACGAGCACGAAGTTACAGCCATGCAAAGGAGGCAACAAAATATAGCAGATTTGGGGACTTAGAGAAAAATATACCCCTCTGAGAAAGTCAACAGGACGGATCCGTGCGGGATGGAGGGATCCGGGCTGCGGGGCAGTGTTTGGATCGGGGGACGGGTGCATCTCGTCCCGATCTGGCCGGAGCTCGCCGGAGTTGGCGCCGGAGACGGAGGAGATGGCCGGAGGCGACGGGGCATGGGGCGGAGGCGGAGGTCGGCCAGAGTTGAGGTGGCCCGGGGCGTCGGCGGCGGCGCACCCGTGGGGTCGCGGCGGCGGCGCGCCCGAGGGACGGCAGCGACCGGCGCCGCCCGTGCGGCGGCGGTTGGGGGCCGCGCCGGCGACAGGGGCGGCTGGAGCGCGCGCGGCGGCGGCGGGCGCTGCGCCGGCAGCGGGGTGGCGGCGCTAGCTGCGCGGCGGCGGGGCGACCGGCACACGGCGGCGGGGCAAGCGGCGCGCGATGGCGGGCGGCGGAGCTCTGGCGATGGAGCTCCGACGGGCGGGCGGAGGCGGCGATGGCGTTCCGGCGGCATCGCGGCGGCGGTCCAGCGACGTCCGGCGGTGGTCCGGCGGGGGCCCGGCTGAGGTGGCGGAGGAAGGTGGTGTGAGGTGGCCCGACCAATCGGGGGTCGCCACGTGGCGGCGGGGATGACGTGGCGGCCCCTGATTCGTTGGAGTGAGGTGGCAGCAGGTCGGACGTGTCCGGCGCGCACAGGGAGAGGAAAATTAGGGTTGCACCGGGATTTCGGGGATGGGACTGTTTTATAGTTTCTAGGAGCTAGGAAGGTCCAAATGAGGAGCGGTTTTCGGCCACACGTTCGTGATCCGGCGACCGAGATGATGGGAGTGGTTGTGCTGGGTTAGTGGGCTGTTGTGGAGGGGGTCTTGGGCCAAAAGTAAGGGGTACTTTTAGCCCACTAGGTTAACCGTTGGAGTACCAAACGAACTCCAAACGTGATGAAATTTGACAGGCGGCCTACACGTACCAAAACATCAATGCATGACAAGTCTCACCTCGTTCTAGGAACGTTACATGGCCACACACGAAAGAAGGACTCGGGGGTGCCACGGGCACGTGTGTGAGTGTCGGAACTCGAAACGGACAACAGGAAGAGACGAGTGGGATCGGGTGCAAGTGACAACACGAATGCAATGCAATGCACATGATAACATGACCTGGATGAAATGCACACACGCACACGACAAACGAAGAAACCCGAAATGAAGGAAGAGCCCAGAATGGAATTGATGAAGTCAACGTTTCATATATTGCCATAATTGGAAGGTGTTACATCTGGGGCATTACAAACTCTCCTCTACTACAAAAAGATCTCGTCTCGAGATCTAGGACTGGAAGAAGGAAGGATACTCGGAACGAAGGTGATCTTCTCGTTCCCACGTAGCTTCTCGGTCGGTATGGTGTGACCACTTAACTTTCAAGAACTTGAATGACTTGTTGCGGGTCTTGCGCTCAGTTTCTTCTAGAATAGCAACAGGGTGGTCATGATAAGATAAGTCTTGTTGAATATCAATCTCCTTGAACGGAAAGGTGCGTTCAAGTGTCTTGAAGCACGCACACGACAAAACGAAGAAACCCGAAATGAAAGAAGAGCCCAGAATGGAATTGATGAAGTCAACGTTTCATATATTGCCATAATTGGAAGGTGTTACATCTGGGGCATTACATGACAAACATAGGATCATCGTTGCAATTTATAGGAAGTAATAAAAGAAGAGAGGCTTCACATACAAATATACTATCTTGGACATCTTTTAATATTGTGAGCACTCATTAAAGTATGACATGCTAAAGAGTTGATGTTGGACAAGGAAGACAACATAATGAGTTATGTCTTCTTATATCCGAAATAAAGTATATTGTCATGGATCATCCAACATGTTGAGCTTGCCTTTCCCCCTCATGCTAGCCAAAACTCCTCGCACTAAGTAGAGATACTACTTGTGCTTCCATATATCCTTAAAACCTAGTTTTGCAATGAGAGTCCACAATACCTACCAACGGATTGAGAAAGATCCTTCAAAGCAAGTTGTCATGTTGCAAACTCGCTAAAATATGTATGATTTATTACTATGTGAGAAATTAGCTTTATACGATCTTGTGATAAGGAAGTAATAAAAGCGATGGACTGCATAATAAAGGTCCTTATCACAAGTGGCAATATAAAGTGAAGTTCTTCTATGCTAAGACTTTGTGCATCCAACCATAAAAACACATGACAACCTCAGCTTCCCTCTGCGAAGGGCCTATCTATTATTCTTGCCTTATAAGAGTCAAGGTGAAATTCACCTTTCCTTTTTACATTTTATCCTTTGGCATGCACATTGTGTTGGAAAGATCCTGGCATATATACCCACTTGGATGTAAGTTTTCATGATCTATTACTGTTGACATTATCCTTGAGGTAAAAGGTTGGGATGCAACACCATAAGCCCCTATCTTTCTCTGTGTTCGATTAAAACTCCATAAACATAAGTATTGCGTGAGAGTGAGCAATTGTGAAAGACTATATGATAGTTGAGTATGTAGGCTTGCTGAAAAGCTCTTATATTGACTCTTTCTGATGTTACGATAAATTGCAATTGCTTCAATGACCGAGATCAAAGTTTGTTAGTTTCCAATGAAGTTTATGATTCATACTTGATATTGTGTATGAATTGTTACTTTAGCATAAGAATCATATGACATTATATATATGTTGTTGTTATGAAAATGATCATGATACCCTCATGTCCGTATTTTGTTTTTATCAACACCTCTATCTCTAAACTTGTGGACATATTTTTCGATATCGGCTTTCGCTTGAGGACAAGCGAGGTCTAAGCTTGGGGGAGTTGATACGTCCATTTTGCATCATGCTTATATGTTGATATTTATTGCATTATGGGTTGTTATTATATGTTTTGTCACAATACTTATGCCTTTTCTCTCTTATTTTACAAGGTTTACATGAAGAGGGAGAATGCCGGTAGCTGGAATTCTGGGCTGGAAAAGGAGCAAACTCTGGAAACCTATTCTGCACAACTCCAAAAGCCCCGAAACTCAACAGAACTTCGTTTCAGAAAATATAAAAAATATCTGGCGAAAGAATTCCACGATGGGGGCCACCGGCTGCCCACGAGTTTTCATAAATTTTCATAAATTATATTTTGCCCACCGGCTGCCCACGAATTATACCCACCGGGGCGCGAATTATCTCTAAACTTTGATAATTTATGAAAATGATCATGATACTCTTATATATATGTTGTTGTTATGAAAATGATCATGATACCCTCATGTCCAACTAAGGACAGCACCCAAGCACCGGTCACCCACATACCAAATTATCAAAGTACCGAACGCGAATCAGATGATCGTGATGAAAACTAGCTTGACGATAATTCCCATGTGTCCTCGGGAGCGCTTTCCTTTATATAAGAGTTTGTCCAGGCTTGTCCTTTGCTACAAAAAGGATTGGGCCACCTTGCTGCACCTTATTTACTTTTACCTTTTGTCACTTGCTACCAATTATCTTATCACAAAACTATCTGTTACCTATAATTTCAGTGCTTGCAGAAAATACCTTACTGAAAACTGCCTATCATTTCCTTCTGCTCCTCGTTGGGTTCGACACTCTTACTTATCGAAAGGACTACGATAAATCCCCTACACTTGTGGGTCATCAAGGCGCGCCCTCGTGGTTTGTGCCCCCCTCAGGGCACCCCCCCCCAGGTGCTTCTCTGGCCCACTGGATGTCTTCTGGTCTAAAAAAATCTCCAAAAAAATTCATTGCATTTGGACTCCGGTTGATATTGATTTTATACGATGTAAAAAACAAGCAAAAAATAGCAACTGGCACTCGGCACTATGTCAATATGTTTGTCCCAAAAAATGATATAAAGTTGCTATAAAATGATTGTAAAACATCCAAGAATGATAATAGAACAGCATGGAACAATAAAAAATTATAGACATGTTGGAGACGTATCAGCCATCTACAAGCAGGCCGTAAATGGGACGGCCCGCTAATTTTGACTGGGCCGGCCCTTTAAACCTAAATGGGCCACTATTGGGCCTTGCCACATGTCAACGTATCATAGGCGCCTCCTGTCCATTGGGCGGTTGACATCTGTCCCAAGGCGGAGCCGACACGAGTTTCCTTCGGCCAATGAGAATTTTACATGTGGAAATCGCCATTAGGTGTTGTTGTTAATGGGTTACCGGATCCAAAACCGAAACCGGTAGGGTTAACGGCGTCACGTTACGGTGGATGCCACGTGTCGGTTACCCTCAATGAAAGCACTTCCATGACGTGTCATTTATCATCATAGAAGTGGACACTTCCGTGATGATAATTTCATAATTGTCATGGAACACTTCTATGACAGCAGAGGTATGACTATCTTGATTTTGTTATAAAATGATCATGGATGTACAAGCATGACAAAAATCTTGACCTACTGTGAAAAACACATATCATCACGGAAGTGTCTTCTTTTGTAGTGATGGATGGTGAGAGGATGGAAGGGACTATGTGTGTACATGTTTGTGTGTTGTAGGCAGGCCTGGCTAGCTAGAGGGGTATATTGATCGGTGTATTGGAAAGATGGAGACGTAGGGAGATCGTGGGAGACCGACCTAAAGAACAAGAACGTGTGTGCACGCTGTAGAGGATGCAGAGTGGTGGGGAGTGTGTGTGCATATATGCATAAACAATAGGAAAGTTATTGGTATCCACAAAGGGAGGAGGAGGAGTGTGTGTGTGTGTAAAAGACTCACAGAGATGATAATCAGTACAAAAGTGGATCCAAATACTTGAATAAGAGCTCATGATGTGTAACTCATGCATGCACGAATATAATGCAGATATGTGTGGTGTGGTTTTGAATCAAATGTGCTACATACTATATTCACATCGAACAAGCCGAATTGATTTGAATTTGCTATATGGATGGCAGGCATCATCTGAGCACATTGCATCCGTGCATGGCCATAACTATTCTAATTTGAGATAATGTGTGGCTTTGAAAGCTAACATCTAAATGTTGTGTGTGTGGGCAGGGGGTGCATTGTTGTGTGTGTTAAACACATTATACGTATGAAAACAAGGTTTAGATTATTTCGAACATCTCGCTACCTAGACCAATGTACTGTGATTTGAATTCAACATAAAATGGATACAAAAATTTGAATTGGAGATCGTATGGTACATGTAGTTCATATGTTCATACAAGATAGAAGATCAAAAATGTAGGACTGCATCCATTAGAAACCGCAAGATCACCTAACGATATATTCGAACTCAACATAATGTAGATTCAAAAATTGAAATTCGAGATCCTAGCATTTGTAATTGTATAAAACGGAACATGACTCTTTCTTGTGGTGGGAATTTATTTGTTTTTTGTTGTTGTTGAGGGAATGGCGAATTGATTTGGTACTGTAGAGGTTAATCTTTTTCTCCCGAATTGTTTTACTTTTTTCTTGTAGTTTTTCAATCGCATTTTTAGCAATATAGTGAAAGTAGACATCCTCGCAAAAAAGTAAAAGGGGACATGATTATTTTGTGTCTTGTATGAATTTTATTTTTTTGTACACCTTAAGTTCGTTCTCCCGAACATGGAACCCGCGCCTTGTTATCCTAAATTTTTTGAAGGTACAGTATCTCTTGTCTCTTCTGCTGTGAAACTCCCGCCTCTTCAACCCGTGTCGTGCTTTGTTATCCTGAACTTTTGACGCGCGCGAAAACTACATTCTCATCCGAAGTCGGTCGTGCAACCCAGAAATGTGAAATTCCCCTTCTACCCCTCAGCCGGAAATGGCGCCTCGACCTTGTGTGGCCAAAACCGGTGGGGGTACGTTCGTAACTTACCCCACATTTCGGACAAGCGCGTCCCAAAGCCATTGCTCCCCCTACCTTCCCCTTCGCCCC
>LR738715.1:164561108-164594852 GCA_902687465.1 Secale cereale
GTACATTAAGGCCGCCAAAACCCTTGAAACCCCACGCTCCTCCATCGGCCACCCGACTGCTGTCCAGCCAGAGCCTCTTCCTCGACGATGTCATACACAGCAATAGCTCGACGTCCGTCCTCCACCTCCAAGGAGCTGCTCTGATGTTCACCTCGTTTATCGCACCACGTCCATCCCCACAGCGTCCTCTTCAACTGCCCGACCAGAATCGCAGCACCCACACCAATTCCTCTTACGAAGCCGAGGCCTACTCGGCGCCACCAAGGAGGTTTTGCACTCATCGCTGCATTTTATCTTTTATTCGATCTCACGGGGCTTCCGGTGCTCGATACCGAGCAGCCCTGGCAGGTCTCCATCGACGGCGCCGTCGCTGGCCACTTCCTCCACGACGCCTCTCCCCCATGTTGTTGCTTCATCGGAGGCGACTTCCACACCAGCACTAGCTGCTGGTGCTCCGGCTGCTTTGCTCTTGCTTTCATTTGTGCTGTTGTTATGCACTGTTCTTGATGTTGGTTGTGTAGCTGCTCTTCTCTTGCTCTCATTCGTGTTGTTGCTCTGCTCTACTCTTGCTCTCGCTCACGCTGCTGCTACTACACGACTTGCGGCAGCTACAGGAGTTGCTGCTTTAGCACTCGCTCGTGATGTTGCTGCACGAGCTGCTCTCTGCTAGTGCGATCCCTACTTGAGCGGCTGCTAATTTAGATCACTGCTTCTCTGCTACTAGTGCTTGAATGTCCTAAACTTCTATTGCGGTGCTCTACTACTTGTTCAATCAATTTCGTCGATAAAATTCTGTTTCGACAGTAACATTCAGTTTTGACTGTAAAAGTTCAGTTAAGTTCAGAGTCAACAGTGTTTACAACATCTATTGGAGCGGTCGTGGCTGATGCATTCTACATCTAGCACTTCCTGGTGATGTATTTTACATCATCTATTACAGATGCTATTAGAATGTCACTTCATATTAAGGTTGTCTGTCTTGTCCTGCTTCAACGTCGCCGTCGTACACCTCACCGGAGCTGCTCCAACAACAGAACCATCCATCACAGCCGTGTAGTACCCTCGACGTCATCTCTAGAGGCCTCAGATCTTCTACCCCGCCTCTGACAGTCACACCAGCATCACCATCTTCCACGTCTAACCCAATGATGCTGAGGTCGACAAGGCTACTACGCCAAAGAGGTTGTACACTCGTCACATCACTTTTTTACTCTACATTCATGTCGATCCCTCAGGAATCCTTTGGTTCAAAGCAGTTGTAAATCTAGAAAGAAATGAATCGTGGTCAAAGTTAACAGGGAGAAAACTAAATTCTCTTTTGAACCACAATTTGAATCGGTTTAGCAAGATTGCCATTATATGATATTCATGTGGACCAAATAAGCTCACAAAAAATTTCGAGGGAAGGCTTCAGCCTGTTGAAGACTGTCTACTAGAATCGCCACTGGTTCAAAGAAAAAATGAAGGAAAACATAGGAATTGGAAACTTTCCTATGGTACTACTATTCATGCATTTGGTTAGAAGGAATGGAGCAAAGGAAAAATGGAGGATTTTTTTCCTTTGGTGTCTCTTTCAAAGAAAAAACTTAGGAATTTTAATATCCACTTGGACTTCCTTTTCAAATTAATATGCATGAAGACCCGAACTAAGCGCATTACTGGCATAATAAGATTCCTATTTTACATTTTCATGTACTTTGACTTTAATTTGACCATGTTTCTCCATTCATGTGTTCTTCCAATTCATGTGAACCAAACACCCAATTTGAGTGCAAATGTTCTGTTTTGCACGTGCATTCCTATCATATTCCTGTGTTTTTCTTGTCCCTGCGTTTTTAGAATACTCCAATTCTAAGGAGCCCATACAGATTTACTTCATTTTTAGATAGGTGTCAAAGAAATCTTTGTGTGTTTTGTCATGCCCCTACCGTTCCATCATCCACCCCACCTGATGTGTGTCAGGACCCCGATCCTAAGTCACACAGGTCTAGCCTGTAACACATCATATCACTTTGCGGCCTCACGCACGGTATCCCCACGGGTGCCACCTTACCTGGCCCGGGACCGTTTGCGCATTTTGGCACACGTATATGATAGTGTCGCTAGCATCCATATGATAGAGAACCCGGGCCGACATGACTAGTTATAAACCAAAAGTGGCACTAAATTACAAAGACAAGCATACATGACCCAGCAACGAACGTGTCGGTCATCAACGTATGAACCCAAGTCGTAGCAAGCTACAAGGACTTAAAGGAACAACGCGTGACATTTCCCCTAAGGGACAGACACAGGAACGAAGAAGGACACATGCCGGCCAGCCTAAGTGTTCCGGAGCAGTAGCAAGCTACGAAGGCTCAATGGAAGCACTAGGAGACATTTCTCGGTAAGATAGGCTACCAAGGGTAAACAACTAGGTGTCGGATCCCACACATAGCAATACACATTACACGTACGCATAACATGCAAGTATGTGTTGTACAACATGGCATCACAACATAACTCAACAACTCATATAGATAAAGGCCCAGAATAGCCATCATAGCATTTCTTACAAACAGAAGTCACATGACCCAACATATAGAGCATACAGGCAGCGAAAGCATAACATGTCTGGGTACAGACAACTACAAATGAAAAAGGCCGAGAAGCCTAACTATCTACAAGACCCTCCCAAGGGTAGAAGATCGTAGCTGAGGTAACAAGCTAAACGTCGAAGTCCACGCAGAACCACTAGTGAGACTGGAGTCTCTCTGCAAAAACATAAATTAAGCAAACGTGAGTACAAAGGTACTCAGCAAGACTTACATCAGAACTAGCTACATATGCATTAGTATCAACAAATGGATGGTGGAGTTTGACTGCAGCAAGCCAGCTTTGACTCGGTGGCTATCCTGAACTACGACTGCAAGTAACTCTTTTGAGGTGGCGCACACGATCCACATATTCACCAATCAATACACCACTATGGATCCGTTCCCATCTCCCTACGAGAAGGCCATCCATAGCACTCGCGCTTATCTTGCGTGTTTTAGAGTATCCACTTTCACTTGTCTATGAACTGTAAAGGTAACCCAGAAGTCCATTACCGCGGACACGGCTATTCGAATAGATCATATAAAACCCTGCAGGGGTGTACTTCTTCACACACGCTCTCACCACTTACCGACGTTTACACGACATGTACTCGGCAACCTTCAAGCGGAGGCCCAGCGAGGGTGTAGGCCACGACCTGACTAACCACACAAGTCTCTATTCCAGGTTTATCGCCTATTTGGGTTCCATCCATGGGGAGATCCGGCCGGGGTGTCGCTCACGGCCCCAAACAATGTGTACAGGGTTCCCGCATCACCAAACAGGCGACCGGTACACCGTGCCACGTACCTGCCGCGTCACAGCCCACCCCGAGGGTCAGCGCTGCGCACGACCTCCAGTAAACTACAAACACCAGAAACTAGTTGCAACTCCTGGACAGAGGACAAGGGCAGTTAATAAGTCGAGAGGGTCCATTGGTTTCGGGCCCAATGCATGGTAGTAACTGGTCATGGATCAACAAACACAGAACTCAGTTCCTGAGGACGGCTGCAATGAGACAACCCACCATGTACTCCTACATGGAGTCTCATCGCTACCTTTACCAAATCGTGTTCACACACTTAGCTCACACACATTAGGACATGTTCATCACCATTCCAATTCATCCCCGATGAATCAGACCTGACTCAACTCTAAGCAATAGCAGGCATAACCAGAAGGCATGAATGAGTAGGAACAACATGGCTCAAACAACTCCTACTCATACTAGTGGGTTTCAACTATTTACTATGGCAATGACAGGTCATGTAGTGGAACGGGGTTCAACTACTGCAGCAGGTAACAGTTGAAGCTTGTTGTCCTAATGCAGTAAGGAGAGCAAGAGCGAGAGAGTGGGATTGTATCGGAATGCCCAATGGGGTTTTGCTTGCCTGGCACTTCTGAAGATAGTAATAGTTCTTCATCGGTGTCATCTGAGAGGGGACAAACACCGGCAAACAAGAGAGAACACAATCAATGTAATGCGACAATATGATGCATGATCATGACATGGCAATATGCTGTTGATTGAGCTAATGCAACTAGCAACCATATTAAATGAAGTTGGTTTGAACCAAAGGTTCAAATTCAAACTCCATATGTGATTATTTAATTGTCATTTAATTGATTTGGCCTAAACAGCGGCCATAAGTTGTTCTAACATGCATGGAAATGCCATAAACAGATTCCTTGAATTTTTCTGATCATTTTTCATATATAAATTATTTTCATTGGAGTTATAGATTATTTTCTGTGATGTTTAGAAGTTTTGGCTATTTTCTGAAATAAATAAATCATTTCTGATTTATTTAAAATCCCAGAAAATAGTTACTACGTCAGCACTAGGTCATGCTGACATCAGTAAGTCAACAGGGGCTGGTCCAGTCAAACCTGACCTGTGGGTCCCACAGGTCAGTGTGACAGTGCTGCCTGAGTCACAAACGGGTGGGCCCAGTCAACAGCCATGTCAGCAAAGTCAATGCTGACGTGTGGGTCCCCACTGGGTTAAGAATTAGACTAATACGAAAATTAAATTAAACTAAACGGGCAAGGGGTCCACATGGCAGTGTCACTAGGGGTTAACTAAATAGGTGATTAGCAATTAACCTAAAAAGCCAAACTAATTAAACAGAGACCGGCCCCACGGGTCAGTGACTCAGGGGGAGTCAAACCCCTGGTCAGCCAGGTCAAACTGGCCGGTGGCTCGCCGCCGGCGAGCACGGCGGAGGGGCTCAGGAATTGCCTACGGTCGATCAAATTGATCGCCGTTTGGTCCTACGCGTAGCTGAGGCTCGCGCGCATCCGGTAGGGCAAGCGGGAGGAGCTGGGGTGGCCGGAGCTCGTCGGAAATGAGCTCGCGGCGGCGGCCGGCGATTGGGCATCGATGGAGTCGATGCTGTGGTGCACGAGGGGAGAAGATGGTGGTTGTTGCGTGCTCGTGGAGGTGCGCTGAGCGCGAAGGAGTGCTTGGACGCGTGCTCCGGCAACTGCAGCCACGACGGCGACATGGCCGGCGGACCACAGCTTCGACCGGAGGTGGAGCCGTAGCTAGAGAACGCGGAGAGGCCGGGGGAGAGGGGGAATCGAAGTGGGAGCTCACACGGAGGCGTTAGGGTAGCTCAAAGGGCTCGGGGACGAACTCCAGCACACGAATCAACGGCGACCACCGGCGACCAAATGCGGCGGTGGCGAGCTCGAGGGCGATGACTCCGGGCCTCCGAGGGCATGATTTTCTTCTAGGAGCTTCACGGCGTCGAGGCGGAGCTAGAGGACACACTAGTGGAGTGAGGAGTGCACAGTGGCTGCGGTGGTGCTCCTCCGCGCGTCGGCGAGCGCTTCGGCCACTTCGAAAAGAAGGGAAGGGAGAGGGCGAGGGGAAAAGAGAGCAACATTTGCTCGATCCAGATGTCGCGGTGAGGTCGTCTACGGCGTCCACGTAGGCTGGCAGGCGGGAGGTGGCCTGGGCGCGTGCGCGCACTCGGCGGCCACACGCTCGTCCTCCTGGCACGGTGGGGAAGACGACAGGAGCTGCGCTGTGTGGGCTGGGCCGGCCTGCAACAGTGCTGGGCCAAAGATGAGTTCTCTCTCTCTCTCCTCTTTTCTATTTCTCTTTCTGTTTTCTATTTGTGATATTTGTTTTAGCTTTAACAAAAATGCCAGAGCATTTTCAAAAATCATGAGACTGCTTCTGACCACTGTTTGGATTATTTCCAACGGCCAACATTTCAGTTCATGAATATTTGGACATTTAAAATAATATATAAAATTTAAATGCCCAAATGCAAATAAGATATGATTTAATTTAGTGCCCCAAATATTCTACAAAAATGTTCACTATTTTTGGTTTGGTCGCAAAGCCTTGCCAAAATTATCAAACATTGATGAAGGCATTTTGGGTCATTGGAAAAGATTTTATTCTTGACCCTAGTTGAAATCATTTGGTGCTAGGGTTTGAGCATCCCCATTTCAACTTTCTGTGAAAAGTAAACATGATGCAACACCAGATGCTAGCACTAGGCAGTGACAGAAGCTAGGGATGTGACAACTCACCCCCACTAAACAAGAATCTCGTCCCGAGATTCAAGCGTAGGGTAAGATGAAGGGGGGATGCAAACTAGCTCAATCTTCATGATCCAACTATCCTTCATATGAATGTTGATTGCTTGCATTATGTTGATCCTGACATCCTTGCTTTCGAGGTCTTTGTCCAACACGGTGACGACGAAAGAAGCTCTGCAAAAATGATCTTCTGAAAGATCAAGCGACTCAAGTTCAACTCATGGAGTGAGACGTTGAAACATCTCTTGAGCTGAGACACGGAACACACAACCAAAGGGATGGAGTGAAACAAACGATGAAGATTCACTTGACAGGCAATAATTCCACACCTAAGAAAATGGTGATCGATACCACCAGATGGGGCACCTTAGAGAAGGTGACTTGTAGAGTTATTCCCTTAATTGGCAAAAAGAATTACTTTTGATATAGAGATCATTGAATTTCTCTATACCAGCCTAAGGCGGATCACAATCGATCGTTTGACGGAGTCCGAAAGAATGACATTCTCCATCTAGAATGGATGATGTGGATTGCCTTGTAAAAGACAATGCCAAGGTTGATTTTTCTTATCACTGGAAATGGATGGGACCCATGGCAAGTCCACTTCTGAAAATAATCCTGAACAATAGTTGCTGAGATGGGCAACCAATGGAAAATTGGCACATTGGTGGTGCAAGCTGGGAACAAAATGCAAATGCTGGGAATGATTCTGGTAACTGGGGTGAATCCCAACAGTAGAGAGTGAATCTGCTCTTTGAGAGGTTATAGCATAACCAAGAACACTGGGAGCAATCCCGGTTAGTATCGGTGATAACACCTAGTGCTTGTGCATGCTCTCAAGAACTTGAGCATTCTCATATTCATCAAGGTTTTACCAATATTCGTGTCAAGTATCCTGGCAACATCACATACTACCATGATGAATAATGATGGATGATGCCGATGCAAAGGAAGATAACACCTTCTCGGATTTCACCTTAGCGAGGCCAAGGGGACGAAATCTGGATGATCGACCGAGAGACATTTAGCACTCCGCTTCTAATGTTCTCCTTGATGTGCTAGCGCAACCCATTTATTAAAATGGTTTTTGTACCTAGAACGTCAAGTAAAAGGTCGGACTTCAGGAGCACAAAAATCCATAAGGAACAACTAGGGAGAAAATCCTATGAAGTCCTTATGGGGAGGTGGCCAACTTCTTCAATCAAGATGCTACAACAATAGGTCTTCCGGCTGGGTGTGTTGGCCACGACATACACTTTACCGGTTATCGAGAGACCAATATTATAGTTCTTGGAAAATGCTCCAACCATCATATCTGCCTGAGATTCAGTTCTGGTTGGTGTCGGGATATTCCAGACTCATCGAGTCTAGGAAGAAAAATGAAAGTTTGCAACCCAAATCAACGAGACGACGTTGCGAGATTCTCGGGAATGAACTATGATAGCATGCTCCAAAACATGAGCTGGTTCTGCTACAAACATGTGAACACGTTGTCAAAGACAAGCATGACCATGTAGTAGTCTTACGATAAAATACCACCGAGTTCAGATTGGGAATCATCATTGGAGATAACGAAGTCTTGTGCATGTCCGTCCGGGCCATTCGGGATTAGCGCATGAACTTCTTTTCTTTGAACAATTCAATCAGTGGCTTGGTGTGCTAGGAAATACCAATGGGATGGAGGTAGCTAATCTCTCAAGCCATAGTATACTTCGCACGTGCATGACTGACTTGGGATGATTCTAGAGGAAGCAAAACTAACTTTCTCGAATTCATGGTGGCAACTTGCACCTAATGCACGCGAACTGGGAGAAAGTCACCTCTTGCACCAACATATACCTCATGAACGGGACACGAAGGCAATGCTTACAAAGTTTTCCAATACTAGTTGGCTGTTCAACACAATTCATGGAAAAGATAGCAATGTTGCTGATGGGCTCAACAACAATTCATCCAGGTTTCCATATAACTGGGGTTCCACAATTATGTGAACAAGGTGATAGCATTGGTCAGACCAATAGATATAATGGTGTATGCTCGAGGGAGCAACCACAAGTAAGACAACATTACGAATATCGTTGGTTCTGATTTGATTTAACGATAGCCCACACTCAAATCAAAATTTGGACAAGATAATAGATCCACAACTGATCACGGAGATCAATTGAAAAAGATATCATACATCTTCAATACACACACAAGATATCCCTTAGAAGGAACTAAGTCAGGCAAGCTTTTATCTTCCAACTCTCCAAGTTGTTGTTTAGCTTAACCAACTAGTTCAGGGTATCCAACACAGATTCTTGGAGAAGGGGTGGTTTATATGAAACCAACTTGATCACGAGCTTGACGCATTGGTCAGGGGACAACTTGGTGATACTTCCGAGAAGATAACCGGAAAATCACGAACCACCAATATGTTACTAAGATCGAGAACAATCTTGCTTTTCAGGGCAATGCGATATGATCAAATGAGCGAGGACTTAACAAAATCCTAACACATCAATCAAGGAGTGCAGCAGGGAAGTGGACTAGGTAGCACGATCAACCTTAGGGTGATGGTTCAATAATCAACTCGCAAAGGATGAGGTTATTGTCCATTTAACTACCAAGCAACGGAGTTGCTAGGAGTATTGATTTCACACATCACAATTCACTTGTCAGTACTCCGGTTACAATAACACGGAGACCGAGGAATAAACAATGATGGTGAGAAGTATCACTGTATCAAGAGTTCATAGGAGGTGGAATTCCCATAACATTCTTGACATAAAGATGCTAATGCTGCAAGATAGAACAGATTAGAAGCTGGATTAGCATTCTTCACCTGCGAAGTATAACTTCTTTGACCCAATCCTGGATATGGATAAGGTACTGGAGTTTGTTTCTCCTAGTCATTCCAGAATAGAATGGCTTGACGGACCACAAGAGTAAAAGGCATCGATGAACACGAATGCACAACTACTCCTGACTATCAACTGATAGATGAGGGTCATAATACAACTAAAAGGGACAACTCAAAGGAACATATGATTTTCTGAGTTGTGGATGCATAGATTAGTATGTCGAACCAAGTTCAACAAATTTCTTACGGATAATCCGTACGGAGAGGTAGGACTGGCAGAGTCACAATATGATTTGGGTACTACTCAAGAGCACTCTGGTTGTGATCTTTGGTTCAGAAGAACTTCTGCCATGATAGTTCATGGTATTGGAAGAACGATAACCACGGACCTCGAGGACTATCACAAGGTTACTAATATCCTAAAGGGACGAGCAAATACTACCAACATGAAGTAGGTAGAATGAATCTTGGGTTCAAGAACCCAGAAATAGAATGCCTACTAACAAAATGGCATCACGGGATGCTTTCGGGAATAATGGCCAGAATCATCACACCGGAAATATAAGCACTGGTAGAATACTGGGTGATCTTCTAAGACACCTAGGGCCATAATAATAGCTCCAACATATATGTCGAGGTAACACAGTACCTCAACACACCGGCTAGGGTGATTAATCTGGCCTAAAGGAACATCGGGAACAGGAAGAAAGGATTTGCAAATGCATCAGATTATTTAGAAACCTGGAATGACTCGGACAGCATAACGGCTGTAAATGCTCGAAAATACTTATGAGATCCAAGCAAAAAGGGTAGCATATCCACTTAACATCATAATGTCAAGGTTCTGAGACCAACAGTTTAACAAACGGAAGTAGTAGAAACTGAACTGAGGGTTGAATCCATAATTAACGTGATCCTGATAAATAGAATGAGAATCCTAGTTTCTTAACCCCGTAGAAAAGAAGAGGGTGATTCAGATCAGAAGGTCATGGGGTAAAGGAGTAAAAAGAGCCTTACTTTCCCTTCCACAAACAATTCCCTTACATAACTAAAGAATTTCTAGACACGACTTCGACCAGTTTGGCTTACTAATATTACAGGCAGTCAGGCTCTGATACCAAAGCTGTCAGGACCCCGGTCCTAAGTCACACAGGTCTAGCTTGTAACACATCATATCACTTTGCGGCCTCACGCACGGTATCCCCACGGGTGCCACCTTACCTGGCCCGGGACCGTTTGCGCATTTTGGCACACGTATATGATAGTGTCGCTAGCATCCATATGACAGAGAACCCGGGCCGACATGACTAGTTATAAACCAAAAGTGGCACTAAATTACAAAGACAGGCATACATGACCCAGCAACGAATGTGTCGGTCATCAACATATGAACCCAAGTCGTAGCAAGCTACAAGGACTTAAAGGAACAACGTGTGACATTTCCCCTAAGGGACAGACACAAGAACGAAGAAGGACACATGCCGGCCAGCCTAAGTGTTCCGGAGCAGTAGCAAGCTACCAAGGCTCAGTGGAAGCACTAGGAGACATTTCCCGGTGAGATAGGCTACCAAGGGTAAACAACTAGGTGTCGGATCCAACACATAGCAATACACATTACACATACGCATAACATGCAAGTATGTGGTGTACAACATGGCATCACAACATAACTCAACAACTCATATAGATAAAGGCACAGAATAGCCATCATAGTATTTATTACAAACAGAGGTCACATGACCCAACATATAGAGCATATAGGCAACGAAAGCATAACATGTCTGAGTACAGACAACTACAAATGAAAAAGGCCGAGAAGCCTGACTATCTACAAGACCCTCCCAAGGGTACAAGATCGTAGCTGAGGTAACAAGCTAAACGTCGAAGTCCACGCGGAACCACTAGTGAGACTGGAGTCTCTTTGCAAAAACATAAATTAAGCAAACGTGAGTACAAAGGTACTCAGCAAGACTTACATCAGAACTAGCTACATATGCATTAGTATCAACAAAGGGATGGTGGAGTTTGACTGCAGCAAGCCAGCTTTGACTCGGTGTATATCCTGAACTACGACTGCAAGTAACTCTTTTGAGGTGGCGCACACGAGTCCACATATTCACCAATCAATACACCACTATGGATCCGCTCCCGTCTCCCTACGAGAAGGCCATCCATAGCACTCGCGCTTATCTTGCGAGTTTTAGAGTATCCACTTTCACTTGTCTATGAACTGTAAAGGTAACCCAGCAGTCCATTACCGCGGACACGGCTATTCGAATAGATCATATAAAACCCTGCAGGGGTGTAATTCTTCACACACGCTCTCACCACTTACCGCAGTTTACACGACATGTACTCGGCAACCTTCAAGCGGAGGCCTAGCGAGGGTGTCGGCCTCGACCTGACTAACCACACAAGTCTCTAGTCCAGGTTTATCGCCTATTTGGGTTCCATCCGTGGGGAGATCCGGTCGGGGTGTCGCTCACTGCCCCAAACGATGTGTACAGGGTTCCCGCATCACCAAACGGGCGACCGGTACACCGTGCCACGTACCTGCCACGTCACAGCCCACCCCGAGGGTCAGCGCTGCGCACGACCTCCAGTAAACTACAAACACCAGAAACTAGTTGCAACTCCTGGACAGAGGACAAGGGCAGTTAATAAGTCGAGAGGGTCCATTGGTTTCGGGCCCAATGCATGGTAGTAACTGGTCATGGATCAACCAACACAGAACTCAGTTCCTGAGGACGACTTCAATGAGACAACCCACCATGTACTCCTACATGGCCTCTCATCGCTACCTTTACCAAATCGTGTTCACACACTTAGCTCACACACATTAGGACATGTTCATCACCATTCCAATTCATCCCCGATGAATCAGACCTGACTCAACTCTAAGCAATAGCAGGCATAACCAGAAGGCATGAATGAGTAGGCACAACATGGTTCAAACAACTCCTACTCATACTAGTGGGTTTCAACTATTTACTGTGGCAATGACAGGTCATGCAGTGGAAAGGGGTACAACTACCGCAGCAGGTAACAGTTGAAGCGTTGTTGTCCTAATGTAATAAAGAGAGCAAGAGCGAGAGAGTGGGATTGTATCGGAATGCTCAATGGGGTTTTGCTTGCCTGGCACTTCTGAAGATAGTAATAGTTCTTCATCGGTGTCATCGATCACATCGTCGGAATAGCGTCTACTGAGAGGGGACAAACACCGGCAAACAAGAGAGAACACAATCAATGTAATGCGACAATATGATGCATGATCATGACATGGCAATATGCTGTTGATTGAGCTAATGCAACTAGAAACCATATTAAATGAAGTGGGTTTGAAACAAAGGTTCAAATTCAAACTCCATATGTGATTATTTAATTGATTTGGCCTAAACAGAAGCCATAAGTTGTTCTAACATGCATGAAAATGCCATAAACAGATTCCTTGAATTTTTCTGATCATTTTTCATATATAAGTTATTTTCATTGGAGTTATAGATTATTTTCTATGATTTTTAGAAGTTTTGGCTATTTTCTGAAATAAATAAATCATTTCTGATTTATTTAAAATCCCAGAAAATAGTTACTACGTCAGCACTAGGTCATGCTAACATCAGCAAGTCAACAGGGGTTGGTCCAGTCAAACCTGACCTGTGGGTCCCACAGGTCAGTGTGACAGTGTTGCCTGAGTCACAGACGGGTGGGCCCAGTCAACAGCCACGTCAGCAAAGTCAATGCTGACGTGTGGGTCCCACTAGGTTAAGAATTAGACTAATACGAAAACTAAATTAAACTAAACGGGCAAGGGGCCCACATGGCAGTGTCACTAGGGGTTAACTAAATAGGTGGTTATCAATTAACCTAAAAAGCTAAACTAATTAAACACAGACCGGCCCCACGGGTCAGTGACTCAGGGGGAGTCAAACCCCTGGTCAGCCAGGTCAAACTGGCCGGCGGCTCGCCGCCGGCGAGCACGGCGGAGGGGCTCGGGAATTGCCTACGGTCGATCAAATCGATCGCCGTTTGGTCCTACGCGTAGCTGAGGCTCGCGCGCATCTGGTAGGGCAAGCGGGAGGAGCTGGGGTGGCCGAAGCTCGTCGGAAATGAGCTCGCAGCGGCGGCCGGCGATCGGGCATCGACGGAGTCGATGATGGGGTGCACCAGGGGAGAAGATGGTGGTTGATGCGTGCTCGTGGAGGTGCGCTGAGCGCGAAGGAGTGCTTGGACGCGTGCTCCGGCAACTGCAGCCACGACGGCGACATGGCCGGCGGACCACAGCTTCGGCCGGAGGTGGAGCCATAGCTAGAGAACGCGGAGAGGCCGGGGGAGAGGGGGAATTGAAGTGGGAGCTCACAGGGAGGCGTTAGGGTAGCTCAAAGGGCTCGGGGATGAACTCCAGCACACGAATCGACGTCGACCACCGGCGACCAGATGCGGCAGTGGCGAGCTCGAGGGCGATGACTCCGGGCCTCCGAGGGCATGATCTTCTTCTAGGAGCTTCACGGCGTTGAGGCGGAGCTAGAGGACACACTAGTGGAGTGAGGAGTGCACGGTGGCTGCGGTGGTGCTCCTCGGCGCGGGGAAAAGAGAGCAACGTTTGCTCGATCCAGACGTCGATGTGAGGTCGTCTACGGCGTCCACGTAGGATGGCAGGCAGGAGGTGGCCTGGGCGCGTGCGTGCGCTCGGCGGCCACACGCTCGTCCTCCTGGCGCGGTGGGGAAGACGACAGGAGCTGCGCTGGGTGGGCTGGGCCGGCCTGCAACAGTGCTGGGCCAAAGATGAGTTCTCTCTCTCTCCTCTTTTCTATTTCTCTTTCTGTTTTCTATTTTTGATATTTGTTTTGGCTTTAACAAAAATGCCAGAGCATTTTCAAAAATCATGCGACTGCTTCTGGCCACTGTTTGGATTATTTCCAACAGCCAACATTTCAGTTCATGAATATTTGGACATTTAAAATAATATATAAAATTTAAATGCAGAAATGCAAATCAGATATGTTTTAATTGAGTGCCCCAAATATTCTACAAAAATGTTCACTATTTTTGGTTTGGTCTCAAAGCCTTTCCAAAATTATCAAACATTGATGAAGGCATTTTGGGTCATTGGAAAAGATTTTATTCTTGACCCTAGTTGAAATCATTTGGTGCTAGGGTTTGAGCATCCCCATTTCAACTTTCTATGAAAAGTAAACATGATGCAACACCAGATGCTAGCACTAGGCAGTGACAGAAGCTAGGGATGTGACAATGTGCACCATCGACGAGAGCGTCCACCGCAACAAAGATCCCCCTTGCAGACCTTTTTTCGCCGTGTTAGATCATCTTCCCCGTTGTTGGCAGCCATGCCAACTGCATTACCATCATCAACGAAGCAGATGAACCTAAGGACTACACAATTCTGGAAGAGAGGTTGCACTCTTTCGTGCCTGCTTATATTAGTTATACATCGATTATTATTACCTGCTCCTTTTCATCATGTTCACCTCTTAGACTCGAGTCAGGTCCAAACTAATGTTCAAACTCTAGTTTTAAAATGCCTATGGCGCACATATCGAGGCAGCAATAAATAGTATCTCTGTGTACTATCTGGATCATCTCGAGTCTTCTATGTGGTTCATGTTGGGTGGGCAGCAAACAGTAGATGAGCCATCGTCTATCTTTTTAAATGGAAGCTATCATCTGCCTGCTATCATTAGTTTTGGATATATCCACTCATTGCTACCATCAATCTTGATTACTGCATGCACCCCTTAGGCCTTAAATAATCTAACTATGTTTTTTATTATGCATGTCAGTTATTGTACACAATCATACTAAAAATGTAGAGAAAAAGAGAAGACCGTTGTGGGGGAACATAATGTCATGCAGACACCGCTCCATGGTGGGCGCAGTGGGGGCGCCCCCTCCCCCCATTTCAGATTGTATTCCATAGGAAGATAACTATTCAGAGGGGGATTCAGAGGGAGACGACCACTCCTATTTACCCCCTGAGGTGTTTGCTCTAACTTGGCATGTTGATGTTGCTCATATCATGCATATGGAGCCTCACATTGCTTACTTTATACATCTTATATGTCATCAGCTTAGTTTAGATTTGCTTTGTGTGAATGCCACCTGTTTGATTTCTATATCATATATGTGAATTATGCAATGCCATCTTGTTTAGGCATGCATCATATACGTGAATCATGCAATGCCATCATATTTAGCTAGTCATTGTATATGTGAACTGTATCGTGCCATACTAATTTTTTTCATCATGTATTCCATTTGTCGACAATGTTTGTACATTTATCTACTCTTCCTGTGCATCAGTCATTTGAGTCGGTGATGGGAAATCTGGAGTGAAAACAAGGTCTTCTGAGCAGTCAGTGCTACCCGTCGATGCAGATTTCTTGCTGGTTACGGATAGCTCCTCAAAGGAGGATTCAGAGACAGATGACCAGTCGTATTCCCTTCCCGAGGTGTATGCTCTAACTTGGCAGGGTTATATTGCTCATATCATGCATATTCTGTCTTCCATTGCCATGCCATCTGTCTAACTTAGACATGTTTTGTGTGAATGCGTCATGTTTACTTTCTATATCAGATATGTGAATTATGCAATGCCATGTTTTAGCCAGTTATCATATATGTGAATTATGCACCGCCATCTATGTAGGCAGACATCATATATGTGAATTATCTCATGCCATCGTTTTTTTCATTATGTAATCCATTTCTCGACAATCTATGTATATTGAACTACTCTTCATGCGCATCAGCCATTTGAGCCGGTTATGGAAAAATCTGGAGTGAAAACAAGGTCTTTGGAGCAGACAATTGTTCCTGTTGAAGCATATATCTCGATGGTTACAGGTAGCTCCTCAGAAGAGGATTCAGAGACATATGACCCGTCCTATATCCCACCTGAGGTCTATGCTCTAACTTGCAATGTTTATATTTCTCATATCATGCATATGATGTCTTGCATTGCTTAGTTTAGATATCATATATACAATATTCAATGGCATCTAATTAGTTTAGAGATCATACATGCAAGTGCCAGTTGCTTAGTATATGAATCAGTTATGTGTATTATATCATGACATCATGTATACTTAGATAACATGTATGTGAATTATTTCATCCCAACCTATTTTAGAAAGATATCATATAGTCATGTCATGTCATCATGTTTAGATACTCATCATATGTCGAATACTGCCATTATATCATGTTAACTTATCCATCATATATCTAAAACTGTGTCATGCTATCATGTTTAGTTTGCCATCATATATGTGAAATTGTGTCATTTTGTCTTGTTTGGCTAGACAACATATATGTGAATTACCATATATGTCTATCATACAATGTTTGTACATTCAATTTCTTTTCTTGTTTATCTGCCATGTGAATTGGAGGGGGTGATGGTAGTATCTAAGGGAGTAAAAACCCGATCTTCACAAAAGACGGTGCTACCCGTCGATGCAGAAAGTACCATGGTTGTACTTGCCCACGAACTAGCCCCATGACACATAATCGAGACTCTTCCAGATTGTACACCTACACCATTGGATAGAGAACTAGCTACACCCCATCTAACCCCAACCCCAGCAGATAGTAACCCACTTCTAGTTGACACAACACCATGTCCACCATAGAGTACCCCCACATGAGCAGTTTGTAAGGCAAATGGAGTGCCCAAAGCACGAAGACCACCACAGTGAACCCAAACTCCATCTTTAAAGAAGAATAGCAACTGTTCTCAGGTCATATTCCATAGCTATGGTGCATACTCCTTTGCTCTTGCATCACTGTATTTACTCATGCCAACTAATTTTGAATTTGGAGGATCTAATTGACACTCCAATGGCACAACAGGTATGTTCTAAACCTATTTCTTTAACTGGATTGTTGTTCTGACTTCTTGCTCTATGTTGATTAAGTTTCAATTGTATAAACAGTTATGTTCTCATGTCATGCACATTACAAGTGTTGTTAGTGTTGTGTAGTTTCCCACACTTATATTTTTTCTATGTTGTCGTGTCTTCAAAAAAATATTATTTGAATTGTGTCTCTATCTTGATTTGCCAACATAAACTAGAATGATATAGACTAGAATGGTATAGACAATAAAGTGACCATAGTACATAGATATATGTTTGTTTCATGTTGTTATCCTGTCCACCTTACTACTGAACCGGTTTACAAAATGAGTTTCATATGCTACATGATAAACCTATGATGTGTCTACTTGTTTCTCTTGTAGAATGCGAACTGAATATTGGAGAAGAACACCCCATTATCCAATGATAGACAAAGTAATGTAGATAAGGTTCAAGATAGTGAGACAACCTTGTTGCTCTCCAAGAAAGGTGATTAAAACTGTCTTGTAGACAGCGAGACAACCCCAAAGTCATGTGTTGATGTAGTGTTCGAGTTACTGGCCACTACCGCTGGCACAAGCTCTTCAAACTCGCTGCCTGAATCACTTCGGCTTCTTCAGTCTCAACTACAAGCTGAAAGGCATTAGTCAGCTGTGCTGTAGCAAGAAGCCAAAGGACTGACGAAGTCCCTGCGGAATTCAGATGCATAATTTCTGGTGCAACAGGAAGCGCTGGAGGAAACTATAACTACTGTACAAAGGACCAATGCATAACGGAGAGGAGGCGATTAGGGTTCTGCGCCGCCATGGGCGGTCATCTGATCTCAGCCTAATCTGATCGGTGTCTACGCCGCGTCTACGTGATTATGTCATCCTCCAAGTCTCAGAGGGAGTCTAAGTTGTCTAAGACTGGTTTCGTGAGGCGGGAGGGCTCCTGACGCAACAAGGAAAATGGAGGCGGAGCTGTCCTTAAAAACATATCTAGGCGTCAGGGGCAGGTGAACCATATCACCGCCTTTGACAATCCGCATTTCGATCCGACTGCTTCCGTCGAGTACCCAGTCTTGCATCGATTGATGACGTCCGTCGGCGATGGGGGCGATCAAGGGGGGATCGATGAGATCCCTACCCGCCTAAAGTCGACCGGCGGCGGCGCGGTCATGCAAGTGCACGCTCGACAGAATCAGCTTCTGGTGGTACCTAAGGAGATCGACAATTCCAGCAACTGGGACGAGAGGGACAGGTCTAGTTTGGATGGACCGGCGGTCAGGGTGGACGGAGAAGTGGACCTGGATGATGATGTGATAGTGGAGGAGGAACCGGAGGTGGAGCCCAGGGCGGTGCCGCCGCGCTGGAGGCTACTGGGATGCTACGTCAACCAAGGGTGTCCGAACGTGGAGGAGATGACTGAACACTTCAGCGAGGTATGGAAGATACGATCAAGTCTGGACATTGCTAGAATCAAGAACAATTGGTACTCGGTGACTTTTTTCTCTGAGGGGTGCTACAACTTTGTCGCCCGTGGTGGTCCATGGATTTACAAGGGGAATGCGATCCTGGTTGGACAGTTCAAGGGCGCAGAACAGCCCTCTGAAGCTGAGCTGAATGAGGTCCCGGTCTGGGTTCGGATTTACAATGTCGCATGGGATAAGCAAATGGTGGACTATGGTAATTTTCTTGGGGGGCTGCTAGGCAAGGTTCTGGAAGTTGATGCAGAGGTGGATGCTAGCAGGGTCCGCGAGTTTCTGCGCGTTCGGGTGGAGCTGCCTTTAAGCTGGCGGCTACAGACTAAACTCACCATCGGGCGTGAGCCTACAAAGCAAATTGTGTATCCGCTGAGATATGAAAGAGTGCCCCACTATTGTTTTGGTGTGGTTTCATCGGTCATGATGATAATCAGTGCGAGAAAAAGAGGTTGGGGGTTCCCTCCAGAGCATATGATGAAGGCCTGAGATGCTCGCTGTATAGGAAGTATGAGAATAAGTCAGCTTTTGTTGCACCCGGAGCACATCCGGCTACGCGCCGCAGTCTCAACTTTGCAAGCAATGCACCATACAAGGTGCTGGGAAGGACCAGAGACGACTGACGTAATATGCGAGAGATGGATTTGAAGACGGGGAGCGAGCTGGCTTTCCGGAGGTTGATGCTGAGTTATCTTCAAGAGTATTGGCAATGCGCATGAATTTGTCACAGCAAGCACCTGATATGAGAAACAGACGAGTAGCACGTGCTACATCTGGACCCCCTGGTTTTGTGTTCCTTGGAGGAAAGGTGGAGGCGCTCATACTGTTTGCTGTCAGATCACCAACATCCACGGCAAGCTTTAGCAACACTCTAGGAAGTAGGGAGACGATTTCGGCATTGCGTAATCTGAGCGCCACCTCGGGCTTCTCCTCGTTAGATTCTGATCTGCATATGTAAGAGCATGATTCAGTATTAGGGAAAAGGTTCTCTCGGAATACAAGGAACACGTGGAGTGGAGACGTGCAGGAAGGGGCACTTGTCCCCCAGAGTAAAGAGTTGGAAAGTAACACTAAGAAGAAGGGGAAGAAGGACTGCACTGAGGAGGAGCGTTTGGAGGAGGATGGGACAGAATTCATGGACGGCTTGGTGGGCATGGAGGCAACCTGTACTGGGGCCATCGGTAAACTGACGGGGCAGGCGGAGCCACCCCGTGAGGAGCAATGAATTGGATAAGCTGGAACTATCGCAGGGCAGGAAACCCCACGACAGTTCGAGATCTCGCGTCGCTGGTTAGGATGCATTCCTCGAGTCTTGTTTTTCTTTGTGAGACTACGCAAAATAAAGAAAAAATGTATCATCTTAGGAACATATTAGGTCTTTCTGGTTTTGAAGCAGTCAGTTGTAATGGTCGTAGTGGTGGTTTAGCTCTATATTGGCATGAGTCTATGTACGTTGATATTCAAGAAACCAATGAACGATTGATCGATGTGTACTTGCGGGTCTCGGCTGATGCACCACTTTGGCGGGCTACTTTTGTGTACGGAGAACCTCGCGTGGAGAACCGGCATCTTATGTGGAACGAGCTCAGGAGCTTACATGCACAAAGTATGCTACGTTGGATTCTTATCAGCGACTTCAATGAAGCTATGTGGGATTTCGAGCACCAATCAGAAAAACCAAGACCGGCAGGGCAGATGCTAAGTTTTCATGATTCCTTAGAGGCATGTGGTCTTACAGATATTGGTTTTTCGGGTCACCCGTTAACTTATGATAACAGAAGAAGCGGGAGGGCAAATGTTCACGTAAGGCTTGATAGAGCAGTGGCGTCTAATGGTTGGAGGGATATGCTTGTGCATGTGTCGGTGACACACTTAGTCTCGCCGAAGTAGGATCATTGTCCACTCCTTCTCAGGTGCTCGCTGGAGGAGGACTGATACGTCTCCAACGTATCTACTTTTCCAAACACTTTTGCCCTTGTTTTGGACTCTAACTTGCATGATTTGAATGGAACTAACCCGGACTGGCGTTGTTTTCAGCAGAACTGCCATGGTGTTATTTTTGTGCACAAATAAAAGTTCTCGGAATGACCTGAAAATCAACGGATAATATTTTTGGAATATATAAAAAATATTGGCGAAAGAACCAAGACCAGGGGGGGCACACCCTGTCCACAAGAGTGGGGGCGCGCCCATCCCCCTGGGCGCACCCCTGTCTCGTGGGCTCCCTGATACTCCACCGACCTGGACTCCAACTGCATATATTCACTTTCGGGGAGAGAAAAATCAGAGAGAAGGATTCATCACGTTTTACGATACGGAGCCGCCGTCAATCCCTAATCTCTCTCTCGGGAGGGCTGATCTGGAGTCTGTTCGGGGCTCCGGAGAGTGGAGATCGTCGCCATTGTCATCATCAACCTTCCTCCATCACCAATTCCATGATGCTCACCGCCGTGCGTGAGTAATCTCATCGTAGACTTGCTAGACGGTGATGGGTTGGATGAGATTTACCATGTAATCGAGTTAGTTTTGTTAGGGTTTGATCCCTAGTATCCACTATGTTCTAAGATTGATGTTGCTATGACTTTGCCATGCTTAATGCTTGTCACTAGGGCCCGCGTGCCATGATTTCAGATCTGAACCTATTATGTTTTCATGAATATATGTGAGTTCTTGATCCTATCTTGCAAGTCAATAGTCACCTACTATGTGTTATGATCCGGCAACCCCGAAGTGACAATAATCGGGACCACTCCCGATGATGATCGTAGTTTGAGGAGGTCATGTATTCACTAAGTGTTAATGCTTTGGTCCGGTACGCTATTAAAAGGAGGACTTAATATCCCTTAGTTTCCAATAGGACCCCGCTGCCACGGGGGGTAGGACAAAAGATGTCATGCAAGTTCTTTCCCATAAGCTCGTATGACTATATTCGGAATACATGCCTACATTACATTGATGAACTGGAGCTAGTTCTGTGTCACCCTATGTTATAACTATTACATGAGGAATCGCATCCAACATAATTATCCATCATTGATCCAGTGCCTACGAGAATTTCACTTATTGTTCCTTGCTTAATTACTTTTCCGTTGCCACTGTTACAATTGCTACAAAACTACTACTGTTACTTTTGCCACTGTTACCGTTACTTCCATACTACTTTGCTACTAAATACTTTGCTGCAGATATTAAGTCTTCCAGGTGTGGTTGAATGGACAACTCAATTGCTAATACTTGGGAGTATTTTTTGGCTCCCCTTGTGTCGAATCAATAAATTTGGGTTGAATACTCAACCCTTGAAAAGGGTTGCGATCCCCTATACTTGTGGGTTATCAAGACTATTTTCTAGCGCCGTTGCCGGGGAGGATAGCTATATTCTTTGAGTCACTTGGGATTTATATCTGTTGATCACTATGAAGAACTTGAGAGATGAAAAAACCAAGATTTATCCCTCAACTATGAGGGAAGGTAAGGAACTGCCATCTAGCTCTACACTTGATTCACCCTCTGTTATGAGTAAATTTGCGACACCTACACCTGCTATTGAATATTATATGTTGCATGTTCTTGATGATGCCACTTCTGCTATGCATGATACTTATGATGAAACTACTTCTATGTTTGATAATACTGTGCCACTAGGTGAATTTCTTGATGAACAACTTGCTAGGGATAGAGAGAATGAAATTAGTGAAACTGATAATATTGTTGAAAGTGATGAGGAAGATTCTCCCCCTGGATATGAATTGTCGGTTGTGCCTGAGGGTTATGTTATGGATGAAGAAACTGCTAGAGACTTTCTTGCTTGCAATGATAGATATGATCTTAAGAAACTGTTACCTAAGCTGAAACAAAAATCTTTGAATGCTAGAATGAAATATGACCCTGCTTTTGCTACTTCACCTATCTGTATTTCTGAGAAGGATTATGATTTCTCTATCGATCCTGAGTTTATTACTTTGGTTGAATCTGATCCTTTACATGGCTATGAATCTGAAACTTTTGTGGCACATCTTACTAAGTTGAATGATATAGCCACCCTATTCACCAATGAGAAAAAAAATCGTTACTACTATATCCTCAAGTTATTTCCGTTCTCCTTAAAGGGTGATGCTAAAATATGGTTTAATTCTATTGATCCTGGTTGTGTGCGTAGTCCCTAGGATATGATTTATTACTTCTCTGGTAAATATATCCCCGCTCATGAGAAACAAGCTGCCTTAAGGGAAATATATAATTTTGTGCAAATTGAAGAAGGGAGTCTCCCACAAGCTTGGGGGAAGCTTCTCCGATTACTTAATGCTTTGCCTGATCATCCTCTTAAGAAAAATGAAATACTTGATATCTTTTATAATGGACTAACTGATGCTTCCAGAGACCACCTGGATAGTTGTGCTGGTTGTGTTTTCAGGGAAAGAACTGTTGATCAAGCTGAATTGCTATTGAATAATATGTTGAGTAATGAAAATAATTGGACACTTCTTGAACCAACTCCTAAGCAACTCCGAAGAAAAGGGGTATTCTATTCCTCAGTCCTGAAGATATGCAAGAGGCAAAGAAATCTATGAAGGAAAAAGGTATTAAAGCTAAAGATGTTAAGAATTTACCACCTATTGAAGAAATACATGGTCTTGATAACCCGACACAGGTAGTAAAGGTAAATTCTCTCTATAGATTTGATGAAGGTGATATTCCTCGTTATAAGTATGCTAGCCAATGCTTAGATGAGTTTGATAATTTTATTGTCAAACAAGAAAATTTCAATGCTTATGTTGGTAGACAATTGAAATGTAATGCTTATATGATTGAACACTTGAGTGATTATATGTCTAGAATTAAAGGTGAACTTAAACTCATTAGTAAACATGCTTCTATGGTTACCACTCAAGTAGAACAAGTACTTAAAGCACAAAATGATTTGCTCAATGAATTAAATAGTAAGAAAAATGATAATGCTGTTAGAGTTGTGACTAGAGGTGGTAGAATGACTCAGGAACCTTTGTATCCTGAGTGCCACCCTAAGAGAATTGAGCAAGATTCTCAGAGAACTAATGTAGATGCACCTAGTCCTTCTAAGAAGAAGAAAAGAAAAATGATAGGACTTTGCATGCTTCTAGTGAACCTGTTGTTGACACACCTGAGAATCCCAATGATATTTCTATCTCTGATGTTGAAACACAATCTGGTAATGAACATGGACCTAGTAATATTGTTAATGATGGTGTTCATGTTGATGCTCAACCTAGCAATAACAATGATGTAGATATTGAACCTGATGTTGATCTTAATAACCCACAATCAAAGAATCAACGTTACGATAAGAGAGGCTTTGTTGCTAGGAAGCACGGTAAAGAAACGGAACCATGGGTTCAGAAACCCATGCCTTTTCCTCCTAAACCATCCAAGAAAAAGGATGATGAGGATTTTGAGCGCTTTGCTAAAATGATTAGACCTATCTTTTTGCGTATGCGTTTGACTGATATGCTTAAAACAAATCCTTATGCTATGTATATGAAAGATATTATCACAAATAAAAGGAAGATACTGGAAGTTGAAATTTCCACCATGCTTGCCAATTATACTTTTAAAGGTGGAATACCAAAGAAACTAGGAGATCTAGGAGTACCGACTATACCATGCTCCATTAAAAGAAACTATGTTAAAACTGCTTTATGTGATCTTGGAGCCGGTGTTAGTGTTATGCCTCTCTCTTTATACCGTAGACTTGATTTGAATAAGTTGACACCTATTGAAATATCTTTGCAAATGGCCGATAAATCAACTACTATACATGTCTGTATTTGTGAGGATGTGCCTATTGTGGTTGCAAACGTTACTATTTTAACGGACTTTGTTATTCTTGATTTTCCCGAGGACGATAGTATGTCGATTATCCTTGGTAGACCCTTTTTGAACACTGCAGGGGCTGTTATTGATTGCAACAAAGGCAATGTCACTTTTCATGTTAATGGTAATGAGCATACGGTACACTTTCCGAGGAAACAACCTCAAGTCTACAGTATCAATTCTATTAGAAAATTTTCAACGATCATTATTGGAGGTTTTGAATTTCCTCTTCCTGATGTCAAGAAGAAATATGATATTCTTATTGTTGGGGACATACATATACCCATTGAGGTAACCTAGTGTTATTCAAAAATTCTTCGATTCCATGTTATTCAGAAAGAGTTTATTAACAAGACTTGATCAACCTTGTTAGTGGATTCCTTTTTATTAGCATGAGATGGATGAATTTAGAAAGCAAAATTCTCTGTACCCCCTTTTACTTTCTGTTATTTAGATTGAATAAAGCAAAAAAAGTATTTTTCTGTCTGCTTTCTGAGTTATCCTTGCAATAAAAAAATACCTTCGAAAATAAAAGTTCTCCAAATGCCCCGAAAATGAAATATGATTTTTTTCTAGAATATTTAAGAATATTTGGCATTGAGAACATGTCAGGGGGCCGCAGCACCTGGCCACGAGGGTACAGGGCGTGCCCTGACGAGGTTACAGACCTAGGGTATGGTCATGAGCCTGACCCAAGTACCCCACCCAAGGTCACTACCCTAGAAGATCAAAACACAAGACACATGGCGGTGGAGACAGTCGACTGAGAGAGTCCAAAGAGACACTTCACTCGACCGACCCACGTACGCAGGACTACCCAATTCCACTTGACCGGACCGAGCACTCGACCTCCAAAGACCAAGGGCCTCTTGGAACGGCAACGTGATACGTCCAAAACGTATCTATAATTTCTGCTTGCTCCATGCTTCTTTTGTGTGATATTGCTATGATATTGATGCACTTCCATACACTTTTGATCATATTTGGACTAACCTATTAACTCAGTGCATCACAGTGCCAGTTCCTGTTTTCTGCTGTTTTTCTATTTCAGGTTTCCCCCATATTAAAAGTGCTCCAAAAATTCCAGGAAAAATCAGCGTACAGGAAGCTTCGCAAAGAACCAAAGATGGGCCAGAGGGGAGCCAGGGGAGGCCCAGGCGGCCACCTGGCGCGGCCCCACCCCTGGCCGCGCCAGGGGGGTGCCAGGGGCCCCTGCTCCGCCTCTGGATGCCCCCCCCCCTTCGCCTATATATCCCTCTCGTCCCGAAACCCTCGAGGACAGAACCCTTTTTCACGATCTCGCCTCTGTTCCGCCGCCGCAGCGCTTCCAAGATCGGGAGCATCAGGAGAACTCTTCCCGGCACCCTGCCGGAGGGGAGAACCACCACCGGGAGCTTCTCCACCACCATGGACGCTTCCCGGATGAATCGTGAGTAGTCCACCTTGGACCATGGGTCCATGATCAGTAGCTATGTGATGTTTTCCTCCCCTCTTTGCTCTTCATGGTTTAGACCTCGTGAGCTGCCCTACATGATCGAGGCACATATGTAATCTTTCTGCTGTTGCTTTGCTGAGTTTGCTGGGATCTGATGGATTATGAGACTATGTTCAGATTGTGTTTGAGTAATATATTTGATTCACCTCTTTTATATCTTTGTTCTAGAGTAATTCTTGCATGTTCTCCGTTGCTGTTTATTGCTTTGGCCAAGTAGTAGGTAGTAACTCCAAGAGGGAGCGTTATGCTTGATTGTGGGTTCATGCCCCCTGATGACTAGCTTGAGTGACAGAAACATGAGTCTAGGGGATGTGCTGTTGCCACAAGGGAGAAAACAACGGTGCTTGTACTTGCGGGTGCAAGGATTGTTTACTTTACGCAAAGTTCTTTTAATGCAGTTGTCTGTTGCTTTGAGTTTACACTTTGGGTGGGATTCGCAACTTAATACCAGCGAGATGTTCTGGATAGATATCTCAAGGTGGATGATTAGTAGTAGATGCAGATGAATTTCGGTCTACTTGCCTTGGCGTACCGCCCATGCTTTTGAACCTCTACCTTTCTTTGCAGCATAGTTAGCATTGGTTTGCGCACATAATCCTGTCAATTGCCCAGCTGTAATTTGTTTACCTCGCTTTGCTGTTTTATCGTCTTTTGGGAGAGAGACATCACTAGTGAACATCATGGGACCCCGGTCCATATTACCACCGCTGATCACACCTTCTATTTACTTCCTGTTTTTATTTCCTAGTTGCAGTCATAGCTATCATTATTATCTCTTGTGTTTGATCCTTTGTAAACAACAAGGCCGGAGGGATTAACAACCTCTCTGTACTCGTTGGGAGCAAAGTTATCTGTATCTGTGTGCAGGTCCCGTCAACCGCTAAGTTTCTGGCGCCGTTGACACCTACTTGTCGACCCTCTGAGTCTCACGGGATTCGATCCTTGGTACCTTTGCCAAGGGAAATTTGCCGCTACGCTACATCTCAAACTTCCACTTGGGGTAACCAACGAGGGGCGAGAAGCCATCACAACGGTCCTGTATTTACTCTTTGTAGTAAATATCTTAATTGTCCTTGACTGCAGGCGTTATCAGTAACGCCTGCCTTAATGTACCTTTAACCCTTGGTAACGTGGAGCATGGCTGGGGTCCTGGCACACTATATAAGCCACCCCCCTCCTCCAGAACAAGGGTTCGCACCTTTGTAACACACGCATACACACATCAGTCGACCAAGCCTCCGGGCACCGAGACGTAGGGTTGTTACTTCCTTCGAGAAGGGCCTGAACTCGCTAACACTCTGTGTTCAACCTAGCCATAGCTAGAACCTTGCCTCTCCATTCGTACCCCCTACCCTTACTGTCAGACTTAGAACCACGACAGTTGGAGCCCACCATGGGGCAAGGCGTCTTAGCAACATTTGGTGAAGTTGCGATCTCTTCCCCGACCACTTTCATCATGGTGTCAGGCGGCGCTTTGGCGTCGGGCCACGAGATCCGGCTCGGCGCGCTGGTCTTCGTCGCTGAGGATTCCGCGTGGCTCCAGGAAGCCCCTCTCGACGTTGAGGCTCTACCCGCCCGCGGAGCCACACACATTCGCGCCGGAGCCGGTGGCGTCCTCCTTCTGCAGCCGTCGACTCGGTACTCGTCGTCCGCCATCCCCGCTGGACGCCGCCGTAAGCGATCCGGTCGTTCACGGCTCCAGCGGTGGGTGAAACATGCGGTGGCCCGTCAAACGGCCACCCCACAAGTCGCGGCCATTGAGCCCGACGGTTACCTTTACGGGCCGGCCGATCAGTCGACCGGGCTCGGAGATTCCGTTTCCGAGTGCAGGAGCAGCGATCCCACGGCGGAAATCCTCATGTCAATTCGCGCCGCAGCCCACCAGGTTTTCCTCGTGGGGAGAATGGCGGCAGCGGTGGCGATCGGGCGCACGACAATGACGGTTACATCCCTCAGCCCCTCACCTCCGAGCAAAGAGCTGAGCTTTGTCGCTGCAACGGAGATGCACTCTTCACACCCATCGTGGGGGATTACCCAGAAGCTTTGGCTCTCGAAGCCACGCGCGTGGCCACCTTGGCCAAGCACACGCGCCTGGAAAACATCCAACGTTCACTCGACGAACAGGCCCGCCGACTGGCCCCCGAGTCCAGTCGACGGCCGCGGCAATCGCGTCAACGCGAGACTCAGGTGTTCCGCACACCAGTCCAAAACCTCGAAGCCGCGGCTCGTATCGTGCAGTCGATTCAACCCTCCCAGTCGGAAGCTGGGAGAGGCCTTCAGCAGATCCGAGCTTTGCTCCGAATGGCTGAAGAGCAAAACGCGGCTGTCTCTCAGTCGCGCAACAGGATTCACAGCAGATCGGTGGCTGCAGACACCGTATGGTCGGCCCACAGTCCGAGATCGCCCCCGAGGCGCGAGGAACGTGGTCCGCGGCATGACCGGCACCTGGGTCGGAACGACGATCCACTCGACCGTCGACATGGACGCTACGACCGCCGTCGAGCGCCTACCCCTCCTCCGGGGAGTGGGTCACACTTGCCCCAGCGGCACGTGGGCAGGCGCCTGCGAGACGACGAGCGTAGGATTCCCCCGGATCCTCGGCGGCCAGGTTTCGATGCGAGGTCCATCCTTGTGCAGGGTCGGGTCGACCGTAACCGGGCATCCAGGGACGAGCGAGGCGGAGACCAACCCAGCGGCAGCCGAGCGCCGGCCTCCGGGCCCGAATGCTTCCGCAGCGCAATCAGGGTCGCGGAGATCCCCCCGAACTTCAGGCTGGCGGCAGGAGTAAGCAAGTTCACCGGTGAGTCGAAGCCGGACACTTGGCTGGAAGACTACCGAGTGGTTGTGCAGATCGGAGGCAGCAACGACGACGTGGCCATGAAACACCTCCCCTTGATGCTGGGAGGCTCCGCTCGGGCGTGGCTCAACCAGTTAGCCCCCAGGAGCATATACAGTTGGGAAGAGCTCGCTCGAGTTTTTGTTCGGACCTTGGAAGGCACCTGCAAGCGACCTGCTGGACTCGCGGAGCTTCAGCACTGCACGCAGAAGCCGAGTGAAACTCTGAGGGACTACATTCAGCGGTGGACCACTTTGCATCACACGGTGGAAAACGTTTCCGAGCACCAGGCGGTGTGCGCTTTCAAGGGAGGCGTGCGCAACCGAGAGTTGAATCTGAAGTTTGGCCGAACATGCGACATGTCCTTGTCGTGGATGATGGAGATTGCCAGTCGGTACGCCAACGGCGAAGAGGCCGATCGGCTTCGTAGCGGCAAGAAACCAGTCGGGCAGGACGACCAGAATCACAATCGAAAGAACAAGCGTAAGGCCGACCCAGCCGCTCAGGGAGAGGCTGCGGTGGTTAATCAAGGGAAGGGCAAAGGGAAGCCCAAAGGCTCCTGGGCCCCCAAGAAAGGAAAGGGTCAGGCTGGAGATGATATGCTCGACCAGCCGTGTCCCATACACACAAAGAAAGACGAAGAGGGAAACTTGGTGTACCCAAAGCACACCACTCGGCAGTGTCGACTCTTGATCCAGAGTTTCCAGAAGGATCAGTCGACTGAGAAAGAGAAGGAATCAGAAGAGTCCGAATACAAGGAAGGGGACGGAGGATACCCCCGCATCAACTCCACCTTGGTGATTTTTGCGGACGTTGAAAGCAAAAGTCGACTGAAAATCATCAACAGAGAAGTGAACATGGTTGCTCCGGCGACCCCCACGTTTCTGAAATGGTCGAAAACCCCCATCACATTTGACCAGTCCGATCATCCAGCGCACATCGCCACCCCTGGGCGGCAGGCGTTGGTGGTCGACCCAGTAGTCGAAGGCACGCGCCTGACCAGAGTTCTGATGGATGGAGGCAGTGGCTTGAATATCCTGTATGCAACAACCCTCCGGGATATGGGCATTCCGATGTCCAAGCTAAGCGAAAGTAACATGAGGTTCCACGGGGTAATCCCCAGGAAGAAAGCCGACTCACTCGGCCAGATATCACTCGACGTCGTCTTTGGTGAGTCCAAGAACTACCGAAAGGAGAAGCTGACGTTCGAAGTGGTGGACTTCAACAGCGCTTATCACGCCATCCTAGGTAGGCCCGCCTACGCCAGGTTCATGGCTCGACCATGTTATGTCTACCTCAAGCTGAAGATGCCGGGGCCCAACGGCGTCATAACCATCACTGGGAACCGGCAGAAAGCGGACGAATGCTTCCAGAAAGGCTCGAAGATCGCCGACGAGCAAATGGCAGCAGTAGAGATGGAGGAGTACCAAAAGCAAGTGGATCCAGGCGACCTACTAAGGGCGAAGAAGCCGGCTTCCGAGTCAGCTTTTCAGTCGGCAAGAGACACAAAATCTATGCACATCCATCCCACCGACCCCAACGCAGCGCCGACCCACATCTCCACCGCACTCGACAGCAAATAGGAAGAAGCGCTCATCCAGTTCCTCCGTGAGAACTAGGACATCTTTGCATGGAAACCATCAGACATGCCGGGTGTGCCCAGGGGGCTGGCTGAGCACCATTTGCGAGTCGACCCGAAGGTGAAACCTGTGAAGGAACATCTCCGTCGATCCGCTGCGGAGAAGCGAAAGGGGATTGGCGAAGAAGTGGCTCGACTCCTAGCAGCAGAGTTTATCCGCAAGATATACCACTCCGAGTGGCTCGCCAACGTCGGCATGGTCCCCAAGAAGGACAAGTCTCTCCGCATGTGCATAGATTTCAAGCACATCAATCGGGCCTACCCGAAAGATCATTTTCCTCTTCCCCGCGTCGATTAGATAGTCGACTCGACTGCGGGCTGTGAGTGTTTGTCCTTTCTGGACGTGTATTCCGGGTACCATCAGATCCGTCTGTATGGGACCGATGAGATAAAGACAGCTTTCATCACCCCTTTCGGATGTTTTTGTTATGTCACCATGCCTTTCGGTCTCAAAAATGTCGGCGCCACGTTCATGCGCATGATCCAGAAGTGCTTAATAAAGCAAATCAGTCGGAACGTCGAGGCGTACATGGATGACATCGTGGTCAAGTCACGGAAAGGTTCCGACCTGCTGACTGACCTCGCTGAGACATTCGCGAACCTCAGAAGCTACGATATCAAGCTCAACCCGTCGAAGTGTACATTTGGACTTCCTGGTGGCAAGTTGCTCGGTTTTCTCATTTCTGAACGGGGAATCGACGCCAACCCAGAGAAGGTCGGCGCCATCCTCCGAATGAAACGCCCCGAGCGTATACACGACGTCCAGAAGCTTACTGGTTGCTTGGCCGCATTGAGTCGATTCATTTCTCGTCTTGGGGAGAAGGCACTGCCTCTCTACCGACTCATGAAGAAATCCGACAAGTTCGAGTGGAATCCCGAGGCCGAAGCAGCGTTTAAAGAGCTCAAAGCCCTGCTGTCCACCCAGCCGGTGCTCGCTGCCCCAGTCAGCGGAGAGCCTCTTCTGCTGTACATTGCTGCCACCGGACAAGTCGTCAGTACTGTACTCACGGTCGAGCGGGAAGAAGAGGGCAAGGCATACAAAGTCCAATGCCCGGTCTATTACATATCCGAAGTTTTGACTCCCTCCAAGCAAAGGTATCCACATTACCAAAAGCTTGTGTACTGGATTTAGTTGACTGCAAAAAAGGTTGCCCATTATTTCTCGGATCATTCAATCTCAGTCGTCAGCGACGCCCCATTATCAGAGATACTAAACAACCGAGATACAACTGGTCGAGTGGCAAAATGGGCGATTGAACTTCTTCCGTTAGATATCAAGTTTGAAGCGAAAAAAGCCATCAAGTCTCAGGCCATAGCGGATTTTGTGGCTGAGTGGATAGAACAAGAGCTTCTGACTCAAGTCTAGTCAGACCATTGGACTATGTTCTTCGATGGGTCCAAGATGCTGAACGGATTCGGTGCAGGCGTGGTCCTGATCTCTCCCAGGGGCGACAAGCTCAGCTACGTCCTTTAGATCCATTTTGATTCATCAAACAACGAGGCTGAATACGAAGCAGTTTTGTATAGGTTGCGTATGGCCATCTCACTCGGCGTCCGTCGCCTGATGGTCTACGGCGATTCCGACCTAGTGGTGAAGCAAGTAATGAAAGAATGGGACGTCAGGAACCCGTCAGTGACCAGTTATTGCAGTGCGGTGCGGAAACTCGAAAAGAAGTTCGAAGGCTTAGAGCTCCATCATGTGCCCAGGGCAAAGAATCAGCTAGCCGACGATCTCGCAATTGGGTCAACTCGGAGGTCCATACCCAAGAATGTGTTCCTGGAACACCTGCACACTCCCTCTGTCAAGGAAGACCCCTTCACGGAATAGCCCCCGCAGCCAGTCAGCGCGACAGATCCGACTGAGGTCGAAGTGCCTGCCGTGGTCGACTTGATCATGGAGGTGCTAGTGATCACACCTGATTGGACTCTGCCATATATATCATATCTGCTCAGGCAAGAACTTCCAGAAGACGAAGAAGAAGTGCGCCAGATCGTCCGCCGATCCAAAGCGTTCACAGTCATTCAAGGTCAGCTCTACAGAGAAAGCGTCACTGGAGTCGCCCAGCGCTGCATCGATCCAGAGGAAGGTCGACTGATCTTGGATGAAATCCACTCGGGGACTTGCGGCCACCACACCTCTTCTCGGACTATCGTGGCCAAAGCATACCGGGCCGGGTTTTACTGGCCCCGCGCCAACGAGATGGCCAAGGATATTGTGGATAAATGCGCAGGTTGCCAGTTCTACTCCAACATGTCACACAAGCCAGCATCCGCCCTGAAAACCATCCCACTAGTCTGGCCCTTCGTTGTTTGGGGCTTGGATATGGTCGGCCCCTTCAGGACAGGCAGGAGCAGATTCACCCACCTTCTGGTGGCAGTCGACAAGTTCACCAAGTGGATTGAGGCCAAACCCATCAAGAACCTCGAGTCGAGCACCGCCATCAGCTTCATCAAAGAGCTTATATTCAGATATGGGGTCCCCCACAGCATCATCACGAACAACGGCTCCAACTTTGACTTGGATGAATTTAGAGCTTTCTGTGCTTCCCAAGGAACACGAGTCGAATACGCGTCCGTGGCGCATCCGCAGTCGAATGGACAGGCGGAAAGAGCAAATGGTTTGATTCTCCAAGGCCTAAAGCCACGGCTCATGCGTGACCTTAAGCATGCCACCGGAGCTTGGGTAACTGAGCTGCCCTCTGTCCTATGGGGTCTGAGTACGATGTCGAATCGGTCGATTGGCCGTACCCCTTTCTTCTTGGTCTATGGAGCCGAAGCTGTGCTGCCGAGCGACTTGTTACACAATGCCCCCAGAGTAGAACTCTTCTCCGAAGCCGAGGCAGAGCAAGCTCGTCAAGATGCAGTCGACCTTCTGGAAGAAGAAAGAGAGATGGCCCTGATCCGGTCGACCATCTATCAACAGGACCTGCGTCGATTCCATGCTCGCAACGTAAGAAGCCGAGCATTCCAGGAAGGAGACCTGGTCATGCGGGTGCATCAGAAGCGCCCACACAAGCTCGCCCCGGCCTGGGAAGGGCCGTTCATCATCACCAAAGTACTGCGCAACGGAGCGTACCACCTCTACAATGTAGCCCAGAAGAAAGACGAACCTCATTCGTGGAATGCGGACCAGCTCCGCCGCTTTTACACTTGAAACGCTCGACGGTCGAGCTGTAATAAAGATTTCTCAGTTCGTTTTAAAGACAAGATAGCAATGATCCCCTAACAATTGGTGTCCTCTAAACCCCCCAGTGGGTGCTTAGCTGCGGTCCCCCGAGCTACGCCACAATTACAAAGCGGCTCGGTCCTCCGAACTCCGCCACAAGTACAACGTAGCTTGGAATCGCCTAAGTTATAAACATTCTACTCCGAGTGAAGAGCGACCCTCTCACTCGGGGGCTTAGCTGCGACCCCGTGACTCGCCTAAGTTACAACTATCTACTCCGAGTGAAGAGCAACCCTCTCACTCGGGGGCTTAGCTGCGGTCCTCCGAGCTACACCACAAGTACAAAGCGGCTCGGTCCTCCGAACTCCGCCACAAGTACAATGTAGCTTAGAATCGCCTAAGTTATAAACATTCTACTCCAAGTGAAGAGCGACCCTCTTACTCGGGG